>JAWZYU010000028.1:63859654-64417343 GCA_038380435.1 Ryuthela nishihirai | reverse complement strand
TGAGCGGCACTTTTTTGCACACCATGGGCTAAATGGCCAGGTCACAAGGACCCCAAAAGCTCAGAGAAGATTGAGGGAGAGGACCCACTGGAACAGCTGTTGGGAGACAGATGGTAGCCTCCCGTCAAGGCCATCCAGCGTGTTCTTTAACGTTGGGTTGTTTTACCTCTGAGCGACACTTTTTTGCAAACCATGGGCTAAATGGCCAGGTCACAAGGACCCCAAAAGCTCAGAAAAGGTTGGGGGAGGTGACCCACTGGAACAGCTGTTGGGAGACAGATGGTAGCCTCCCGTCAAGGCCACCCAGCATGTTCTTTAACGTGCATAGGGTATGGCTCTTCCGTACACGGAGTCACGACTTAACGTCCCATACGACGGACGGCGGCCTTTTCAAGCCCATAGGTGTCCCCTACTGACCGTAGGCAGGCAGAGCGGGGAATTTTGCGGAGATAAATCTCAACGCTGACCCAGCTGGGACTCGAACCTGGGAACTACAGATTACGAGTCTGGCGCGCTACTGACTGAGCCACCCCCGCCCCCAATATTGAAGAGGAAGGCAAGCCCTCAACAGAGTTAAAACATCCATTCCTAACCTGGTATTCGAACCCGGATTCCTGTGCTCTGCAGTCAAGCGCGCTAACCACTCTCCCAAAGTAGTTTCATTCAACAATAAACTTGAACGTTTAAATTAATATCCAAAATTACCTGTACAGTCGCTCAAAAAAGTATCCGAACACTATGGTTGATTACAGAATTCAGAAAAAAATATCTGGCAACAATTTTTTATTTAGAAATTAGTGATCTGGCAACCTTCGTGTCACGTGATTACAGAATTCAGAAAAAATATCTGGAGCGTGTACAGCAACTGTACACGCTCCAGTTACCGTTCACAGCAAACTGGAGCGTGTGCAGTGGATACTTTTTTGAGCGACTGTAGGTGGTCATATTATTTTGATTCTAGATCGTGTGGGCTCACTCACGGAAATATTGAGCGTGTGCAGTAACTGCGCACGCTCCAGTTTGCTGTGAACTGTAACTGGAGCGTGTACAGTTGCTGTACACGCTCCAGATATTTTTCTTGAATTCTGTAATCACGTGACACGAAGGTTGGCAGATCACTAATTTCTAAAAAAAAATCGTTGGCAGATATTTTTTTCTAAATTCTGTAATCAACCATAGTGTTCGGATACTTTTTTGAGCGACTGTACGTTGCTTTACTGTAACCCCCCGCATGGAATAGATTATTACCGAATTCAGTAGTTATAAACGACAAAGACGTCACATGCGACTTGGATCAATAAAGATTATCTTCCGATAGTCTTCCTGACAGTGTTCCTATCCATCTGCAAGGAGGTTGGAAGAAAATGAAGCGGAGGATGAAGAGGACCCTTCCTCATCCGTCCTTTTTGTCCGGTAAGGTCAGAGTTGAAGAGAAAGCTGAAATGTAGCCTGAAACCGCCCTTTCGCGAGACCACACACGCGACTTCTGGGCACTTGTGTGGTCATGAAGAATGGACAGTGGGCTACTGTGCACGTGTAAACAAAAAGGTGGAGGGCTCGTGCGAGAAGCATCAAAGAATTAAACAAATGGCAAAGAGCCTCTGACGACCTTTCTGCACTGTGTCAAATGGAGGCATCAAGGTCAGTGGGGTCAGGCTTTTACAGCCCTCTGGGGTGATGCGGAATAAATGATCAGGACGCGTTGCCACATGTAGAATTCCCTTAACGGCAGAGGGGTTCAAGTGACCGTGACAGATAAAGTCTAGGGAGGGGGGGGGGGGGTCTATCTCCGCCTTTGCATCAATCGTAGCAGTTCCTTTAAAAGTTGTTTAAAATATTGAAGCCATACTCACAAGCAGCTGCTTGAGGGGATTTTTTTTTATACTGGTAAGAAATATGAGAATAGTAGAACGAAACATTGAAGTTGTGTAAAAACAAATACTTGTCCAATTAAGAAAATACATTTGGTTTTTGGAGCGGAGAGGTGATCAAAACCATCTTATCCAGATAAAGAGATAAACAAAGCTTTGGGAAGTAAACCCAATGGACAGCTCATTGAAGGTTAGATCCTTCAGCATAGATCCTGAGTTCGAATCCCCCAAATCGTCGTGGACGTTGGATTTTTTAGACATCTGAGGGTATTAAACTCTGCCTCAAAGTATACGAGGTTGGGTTGTTTTACCTCTGAGCTGCACTTTTTTTGCACACCATGATCTAAATGGCCAGGTCACAGGGACCCCGAAGGCTCAGAGAAGGTTGGGGGAGGGGACCCACTGGAACAGCTATTGGGAGACAGATGGTAGCCTCTCATCAAGGTCATCCAGTGTGTTCTTTAACGTGCACAGGGTATGGCTCTCCCGCACACGGGGTCACGGCTTATCAACCCGTCCGACGGACTGAGGCTTTTCCAAGCCTATTATTGTGCCCTACTGACAGAGGGTAGGGAGTGGAGGTGGGGGGGGGGATTAGGGGACATAAATCTCAACGCTGACCCAGCTGGGACTCGAACATGGGATTTATAGATTACAAGCTTGGTGCGCTACCGACTGAGTCCCCCCTCCCAAAATATATGAGAAACGCCATTTATTTTACTATTAGTAATTAATATTTTTTTTTATTAATTACCAATCATTTTGCGCAGATGGCCCTGAATTTCTTTGCTTTTATGTCTAAGGGAAGGAAAGAAATAAGGCCACATCCCTCCACTCCCAAGTGAATATATTGCATATGCTTTGAAAAATATACTTGAAAAAAAATACACCTCTAAAACCGAGATAAAAACATATATTGTGCATTTTGAAAGAATATTTCCTAAATAGCTCACAGTAAGGAGCGTGCCAGACTCGTATTATGCAGCTCCGAGTTTCGAGTCCTAGTTATGCCTGCTTTCAGATTCACCTCCGATAACTTCTATTCTTCCCTTGGCGGGAAAGGGAACAAATACCGTTGGGCTTGGAAAGGACCCCATCCTTCAGATCGGGCATTGAGCCATAACCAGGACACGGTAAAAAAACACACTGGAAAGACTTTAAGGGCGGCTACCATCCATTTCCTAACAGCTATCCAGTGGGTTGCTCTATCCCCAATCATCTATGAGCCCTTGGGGTCCTTGTGACTAGTGGAATATTTTGAAAATATGTTGAAAGGTTAAAAAAATAGTTAATAAGTAAATATTAAAAAAGGTAAGAAGTAAATAAAAACCAGTGGAATAATTTTCATCGAGGTTCTTTCTAGGGTTAGTTATGGTAGTGAAACTTGGACGCTGTGTAAACAAGATAACAGGAAACTAGATGCTTACGCAGTATCAGGCTCCTGACAGATCTCTGTGGCAAGCAGCTGCTTGAGGGGGTATTTTTTTTTTATTTTTTTTTGTGCAGAGAGAGACTCCATTGGTTTGGCCATGTTGCCCGTATGGATAATTATAGATTGGCGAATAGGGTTATGAACAGTGTGCCTAAAGGCCTCAGAAAGAAGGGGAGACCTGGGATGCGGTGGGCAGACAATGTCAAACAGGACCTTGTTAGAATTGGTGTGCAGTGGCCAGATGCAGTAGATGTAGCTCAGGATAGACTTGCTTGGAGAACTAAATTGCACGGTCTGGTTGGACCTCCGTAGCCCATGGCTGCTTGAGGATGATGGTGATGATGAAACTAAATATTTCAAAAACATAAAAAAGTCAAAAAATTTAAACGAACAGATTTGGAGGGGATTACCACATGGGTGTGACAGGAGCCTGGCAGTAATACGCCGTACAGGAGATCTGTGAGGAAGGCGGGACCTCAGTAGAAAGACCACAGACATCCATGCCTTACCCAGGGCTCGAACCAAAGTCCCTTCGGTCAGTAGCCAAAGACGCTAACCACTCGGGTACGGGACGGCTTTAACCTCATTGCACAGATGACGAATTTACCATAGAAAATCCCAGCACGCAACTGTGACGAAAAGCAGACCGACAACCTCAAGATCAAACCCGATGATGCCGTATCACCTAAAATGGGGAAAAGTATAAATTCGTGTCCTGTTTTATATGTGCCAACTGCAGCCTCTTATAAAAAAAAACAAACTATTCAGTCATTGTCTAGCACGAGCTTCCTGTGATTATTACGCCACCAACAGATGTGGCAGAGAAGAGTGTTAGCCCACCTGTTGTTGCCAGGCAACGAGTCACTTTTCGATAGTTGCCTGCTCTTCACTCTCAACAATGATAAGTTGACGTCCTTCGTAATGGGCAGATGGATTCGTTTGGGAGTGGAGAAGGTGTGTGTGTGGGGGGGGTTTGAAGGCCCATCGCTGCAGCAGGAACAGAAGTGTGTGCAATGACGACTTTCAGCATATGTTTTCTTTGAATGTCAATCATTGAAGGGATAGTTTCACCCCCCCCCCATCTCTGTCTCTTCGTACCCGAAGTTGTTGGCTGATAGCACGCCAGACTTGTAATCTACCAGGTTCGAGTCCTTCCTGTGCTAACGTTGCTATTTACCTCCGCTAACCTCCCCACCATCCTTGGGGGCGGGGAGCTCAGTCGGTAGCGCGCCAGGCTCGTAAACTACAGTTCTCAGGTTCAAATCCCAGCTGTGGTCAGCGTTCAGATTTATCTCTGCAAAACTCCTCGCCCTGCCCACGGTCAGTAGGGGACACCGATGGGCTTGGAAAGGTCGCCGTCCGTCGGATGGGATGTTAAGCTGTGGCCCCGTGTACGGGAAAGCCATATCCTGTGCACGTTAAAGAACACCCTGGATGGCCTTGACGGGAGGTTACCATCTGTCTGCCAACAGCTGTTCCGGTGGGTCCCCTCCCTCAACCTTCTCTGAGCCTTCGGGGTCCATGTGACCTGGCCATTTAGCCCATGGTGTGCAAAAAAGTGCCTCTCGGAGGTAAAACAACCCAACATTAAAAGACGCTGGATGGCTTTGACGGGAGGCTACCATCTGTCTCCCAACAGTTGTTCCAGTGGGTCCCCTCTCACAAGGGGCGGGGGTGGCTCAGTCGGTAGCGCGCCAGCCTCGTTATCTGTATTTCCCAGGTTCGAGTTCCAGCTGGGTCAGTGTTGAGATTTACATCCGCAAAATTCCCCGCCCTTCCCACTGTCAGAAGGGGACACCGATGGGCTTGGAAAGGTCGCCGTCCGTCGGGTGGGACGTTAATCCGTGGCCCCGTGTGCGGAAGAGACATACCCTGTGCACGTTAAAGAACACGCTGGATGGCCTTGACGGGAGGCTACCATCTGTCTCCCAACAGCTGTTCCAGTGGGTCCCCTCCCCCAAACTTCTCTGAGCCTTCGGGGTCCTGTGACCTGACCATTTAGCCCATTGTAAAAAAAAGTGTCGCTCAGAGGTAAAACAACCCAACCCCCTCTACACGGACATCACCAAGATCTTTTTCTCAATGTTCTTCCTTCAAAAAGATCGTTATCTGTTTGGGCATAATCGAGTATTGCACACAGACATTCAGGTGGTTTTCGTCGGCCACTCATCCACCCCGTTGACCTGAGGTCATCACCGCCGTTGTTCGGAGCAGTGTGAATCATCCTACGCCTCGTACGGTTACGGGAGAAAAGAAATGTGGTAACAAATGGTTCCGAGGTTATTTTTTTTATCTCCGCGTGTGTGAGCGGCGATCTTTACCGCCGAAGCGAACAGATGCTTTTCGCAAATTAAAAACAAGAAGTCGAAACGGGGCAAAAAATGAATGGAGACGCGTTCATTACACTGATAAGGAAAACAGGTCACGACTACGTGCATATGTGTTGCGATGGCAGAAAGGGGGGGGGAAGAGGTATTGGGAGAAGTTAGGGGGAGGAGAAGTCGGAACCGGATTTGACCCCGTTACAAGCGGAGTTCAAACAACAGCTAGCTTGGTGTCGAGCATGACTCGAGGTTAGGAGTATTTACCAACAGTTGTTGCATAATCTCTGCATCATCATTCTTTCCCCCCCCCCCAAACACACACAGCCTGTCTACCCCCCCAACCCCCCCAATAGATGGCTGGCCTTGTCCGTGAATGGTATCAATATTAAGAATTTGGCATCCTTACGAATGGCGTCTGCTTTGCCGACAATTTGGCGCTCGTTCAGAGCGTCACCGTCTTTTTTGCTAATAATACCATTTTCTGCATAAAACATTTATAGCTTGAAAAAAAAAAACTCCTCAAGCGTTCCAATTTATGTCGATTATAATATCACATAAACAAAATGACAGTCCCGGTGGCAGACTAGTCAGTTGAGTTGGGTTGGTTAACCTCTGAGTTGCACTTTTTTTGCAAGCAATGATCTAAATGGGCAGGTCATAAGGACCCCGAGGGCTCAGAAAAGGTCGGAAAGGGTTGGGTTGTTTTACCTCTGAGCGGCACTTTTTTGCACACCATGGTCTAAATGGCCAGGTCACAAGGACCCCGAAGGCTCAGAGAAGGTTATGGGGAGGGAACCCACTGGAACAGCTGTTGGGAGACAGATGGTAGCCTCCCGTCAAGGCCATCCAGCGTGTTCTTTAACGTGCACAGGGTATGGCTCTCCCGCACACGGGGCCACGGCTTAACGTCCCATCCGACGGCCGGCGGCCTTTCCAAGCCCATCGGTGTCCCCTACTGACCGTGGGCAGGGCGGGGAATTTTGCGGAGATAAATCTCAACGCTGACCCAGCTGGGACTCGAACCTGGGAACTACAGATTACGAGCCTGGGGCGCTACCGACTGAGCCACCCCCACTCCTGTCGGAAGGGGACTCACTGAACAGTTGTTCGGAGATAGACGGTGCCCTCCCGTCAAGGCCACCCAATGTATTCTTTAACGTGCACAGCGTATGGTTCTACTCGCTCGGGGTCGCGGCTTAACGACTCATCCGACGGACGGCGGCATTTATGAGGCTCGTCGGTGCCCAACACCGACAGAGGTTTTGCGGAGATAAATCTCGTCCTGGCGGGACTCGAACCTGGGAACTGCAGATTGTGATCCTGGCGCGTTACCGATTGAGCCACTTCCTTCAAAATATAATCGTATAAAATTGTGAAAAAAATTCGTAAAATTCTGTATTTATACGTGTACAAAAAAAATCCACAAATATTCCTAAAATTTTAAATTCTTCGCACTTAATCCAGGTTTTAGCCATAAAAAGAATAATCTGCTCTAAAAAATTATTTGAGGAGAAAGAAAAAACGGATTTTTTTTTTGTTTGGGGGGGGGGGGGGGTCTACCATAAACCAGATTCCATTTGTCGTATGTAGAAATTGCTGTGTACAAACTTAATCAAATATTTTTCGAATGGGACTAAAAATTAGTAACAAAATAAGAAACACTGTGAAGACAACACACAACTCACACGAACCTAACAATTAGTAACGCAAACAATGAGAAACACCGCCTACTGTTAACGAAAAAGGGTGACCATTAACCCGAACAATGCTGAAGTGCCCTTCAAACATCTTGTTGGAATCGATTATCACCAATGGCTCTGCAAAAGAATTTCGGCACACCACCTTCGAGTGAGGGGGGGATATAACTCGCCGAAGTATGCAACTCCCCCCCCTCCAACATGTCCTCCCCCCACCCCTTCTGTCCTTGTACTGCTTCCACAGAACACGTCACGGCCCACTTCACCTCACGTCACTGTTAGATCATCCACCGTAACATCTGACGTCATCGTGGGAGAATGTTTCTCTGAAAACGACATTTTTAGTCTTTTTTTCCTTCGTTTTTGTCTTGAATTACACATTTATCGCTTTACATGGGATAAAGGACCAGGTTACAAGGACCCAAGGGGTTAGAACGGGGTTGGGAAAGGGAACCACTGGTTGCTATTGGATCAGATGGGATTCTCCAATGAAACGGACCACGAGGCGTAACAATAAGACAAGACTTTGCAATAATCATTCAACAATACCATCATCTTAGAGGCTGGGGTTGGTTCAATCGGCAACGCGTCAGACTCATAATCTGCTAGTTCCCAGGTTCGAGTCTCACCTGGGCCGAAAAACTCCCCGCCCTGCCCTCGGTCAGTAGAGGACAGCGAAGGGCTTGGAAAGGATGCCGTCCGTCGGATGGGACGTTAAGCCGTGGCCTCGTGTGCGGGAGAGCCATACCTCGTGCATGTCAAATAATATACTGGATCGTCTTGACGGGAGACTACCATCTGTCTCCCAACGGGTTCCCTTCCCCCGATCTTCTCTGAACCCTCGGGGTTCTTGGAATGGTTCCTCGATGGGCTTGGAAAGACCGCCGTCCTTCGGATGGGACGTTAAGCCGTGGCCCCGTGTTCGGGAAAGCCCTCTTGGGGGCGGGGGTGGCTCAGTCGGTAGTGTGCCGGACTCGTAATCTGTTGTTTCCATGTTCGAGTCCCAGCTGGGTCAGCGTTGAGATTTATCTCCGCAAAACTTTCCGCTCTGCCCACGGTCAGTAGGGGACACCGATGGGCTTAGAAAGACCGCCGTCCGTCGGATGTGACGTTAAGCCGTGGCCCCGTATGCAGGAGAGCCATACCCTGTGCACGTTAAAGAACACGCTGGATGGCCTTGACGGGAGGCTACCATGTGTCTCCCAACAGCTTTACAGTGGGTCCCCTCCCCCAACCTTCTCTGAGCCTTCGGGGTCCATGTGACCTGGCCATTTAGCCCATGGTATGCAAAAAAGTGCCGCTCAGAGGTAACACAACCCAACCCCTTGGATGTTCTTCCAAAGATGAATGGATTCAAAAGAGGGATAAGTGAGGACACAAGAATCGTCCAGTTCTCACCATTATTGAGCGCAGCACTGTTTCGCAAGATCTACGAAAGGCGTCGTCACGGGTCCGTTGTTTTCTTCGACAATGTCACCCCACACACACGTGCACGAGGAAGGAAATGACGAAGCCCAAAGCTCTTGCCTGGGAAACGCCTCATCAGTTAGTTTTCGGTTTTTTCTTTTAAATGACAACCAGGTGACGTTGTTTTGAAACCGGTTGTTCCCTCCCCCCCCCCCCGTTCTGATGAATAAGAGCAATAAGTTGCCATCAACCTCCACCTTTAAAGTTGTGGCTCTTGTTATTTATACACGTTACGTCACTAGTGGTTCGTGAGCAACTGGGCCTCACGCTGTCTGATCAATTAATGCAAATGATTTTTCCTTGAGTCCCATGTTATCCATGGAATGGGGGAGCTGATTGCGTAATCTGCAGGTCACAGGTTTGAGGCTCAACTGCGGAACTTAAATCTGCCCTCGACGAGAAATAGGGGGGTGTCGTCGGATGGGACGTTAAACCGTGGTTCTGTGTGCGGGAGAGCCATACCCTGTGCACATTAAAGAACACGCTGGATGGCCTTGACTGAAGGCTACCGACTGTCTGGTAACATTTGGGTTGGTTTACCTCTGAGCGACACTTTTTTGCACACCATGGGCTAAATGGACAGGTCACATGGACCCCGAAGGCTCAGAGAATGTTGGGGAGGGGACCCACTGGAACAGCTGTTGGGAGACAGATGGTAACCTCCCGTCAAGGCCATCCAGTGTGTTCTTTAACGTGCACAGGGTATGGCTCTCTCTCGCACACGGGGCCACGGCTTAACGTCCATCCGACGGACAGCGTCCTTTCCAAGCCCATCGGTGTCCTCTACTGACCGTGGGCAGGGCGGGGAATTTTGCGGAGATAAATCTCAAAGCTGACCCAGCTGGGACTCGAACCTGGGAACTACATATTACGAGCCTCGTGCGCTACCGACTGAGCACCTACGCCCCCAGGTCACAAGGACCCCGATGGCTCAGAATAGGTTGTCGGAAGGGTACTCACTGGACAGCTGTCCAGTGAGTACCCTTCCCCCAACCTTCTCTGAGCTCTTGGGAGTCCTTGGGAGATTTGCACCGTGTGCAAAAAATGTGCTGCTCATTTGTTTTCAGCTTTTGACTCTTGGATCCCAATGTGTGCAAACAAATCGCTCAGAAATATTGTTTATTAAATCATATTCTTGCAAAAAAAAAAAACTGGTCACCATGATCTTTCCTCCTCCATCAGGGTAAAAACACGGTTTCGAATAATGCGTGATCTTAACCTTGAAAAAAAATAGTCAAATACTCTTCATTCATCCAGAAGAAGGAAAAAGGATTCCTCTCTTCCGAGGGTTCAGCCAACGTGGAACACGTGTAGTTGATGCCACGAAGGAGAAGGGGGGGGGGGAAGGAAGAGCGACGGTTACAAAGATGGAAACCTTGAAGGAGCGGGCGGGCGCCGTGACTTGACCTGGTACCCTGCACTATGGATTCGTCCTGGGATTCGTCGGAGCATTTGCCCTACAAG
Source organism: Ryuthela nishihirai (assembly GCA_038380435.1). Classification (NCBI taxonomy): domain Eukaryota; kingdom Metazoa; phylum Arthropoda; class Arachnida; order Araneae; family Heptathelidae; genus Ryuthela; species Ryuthela nishihirai. The sequence goes on along the minus strand of JAWZYU010000028.1, from coordinate 64,407,088 downwards.
GAAGGTGTTACGAATGCGTGATGTGGGGGGAGGACCTGCTTACTTCGGGATCACTTCACTGGTTCACTGATCGAGTTTTGGCCTTTGAATGGGTTAGTGGGTTTCCGGTTGGGATGATGTATTTTCGCAACGAAATGCATTGTTGAACTGGAAAATGATTTCTAATGATCGGACTCGGCTCATGGGATGCTTTGTTGTTCATCAATGGGAGGGAAAAAAAATGGAGATTCCTTTTTTTTAATTTAGGTCCCTTTTTAGATCGTCTTTTTCCTTATACAGTTGTTTAGTATCGGTACAGTCGCTGAAAAAAATATCCGAACACTATGGTTGATTACAGAATTCAGAAAAAAATATCTGGCAACGATTTTTTAGACGTGAAACTTGGGAAACTTAACCTTCGTGTCACGTGACACGAAGGTTACCAGATCAGTAATTTCTAAAAAAGAAATCGTTGCCAGATATTTTTTCTGAATTCTGTAATCAATCATAGTGTTCGGATATTTTTTTAATATATATAATGCGTATGAATATATAATGCAATGAATATGGAGCGTGTGCAGTTACCGTTCACAGCAAACTGGAGCGGTTGCGGTTAATGTTCACAGCAAACTGGAGCGGTTGCGGTTAATGTTCACAGCACATTGGATCGTGTGAGCTCACAAAGACCTGGATCGTGTGAGCTCACAAAGACCTGGATCGTGTGGGCTCACCCACGAAAATATTGATCGTGTGCAGTTACCGTTCACAGCAAACTGGAGCGGTTGCGGTTAATGTTCACAGCACATTGGATCGTGTGAGCTCACAAAGACCTGGATCGTGTGGGCTAACTCACGGAAATATTGAGCGTGTGCAGTTACCGTTCACAGCAAACTGGAGCGGTTGCGGTTAATGTTCACAGCACATTGGATCGTGTGAGCTCACAAAGACCTGGATAGTGTGGGCTCACCCACGAAAATATTGAGCGTGTGCAGTTACCGTTCACAACAAACTGGAGCGGTTGCGATTAATGTTCACAGCACATTGGATCGTGTGAGCTCACAAAGACCTAGATCGTGTAGGCTCACTCACGGAAATATTGAGCGTGTGCAGTTACCGTTCACAGCAAACTGGAGCGTGTGCAGTAACTGCACACGCTCCAGTTTGCTGTGAACGGTAACTGGAGCGTGTACAGTTGCTGTACACGCTCCAGATATTTTTTTCTGAATTCTGCAATCAACCATAGTGTTCGGATATTTTTTTGAGCGACTGTACATATACAAAATAATTGTAAGAATATAATAATTTTCGTTTGTTTTAAATGTGACTCACGGTATACATAAGATGACGTACCCTTGTCCAGCTAATGTTTAAGAGAAAACAAAGTGCCTTTCAGGGGTCAAATCACATCCAGGATCAGTTTCATCCGTGAATCCGATATCACGAATAATCTTCAATTAAAGCATGAAAGTTATTGTCGTTTTTTTGTCTCGTTGTGTATGCTATCTCTCTGCTGAGGTCTCATCTTTCTTAAAATCTTGTCTATGACGAATTATACTGACAGATTCCTCCACGTTTGCGTAACAAGTGAGCTGTCCATGAAACAAAAAGATCCGGATTCGAATCCATCAGATATCCTGCAAGTTTCCTCTCTTGTATGGGGGGGGGGGGGGAATTGGCCCTTTCGGTAGCGCGCCAGGCTCGTAATCTGTAGTTCCCAGGTTCGAGTCCCAGCTGGGTCAAATGTTGAGATTTATCTCCGCAAAACTCCCCGCCCTGCCCACGGTCAGTAGGGGACACCGATGGGCTTGGAAAGTCCGCCGTCCGTCGGATGGGACGTTAAGCCATGGTCCCGCGTGCGAGAGAGAGCCATACCCTGTGCACGTTAAAAACACGCTGGATGGCCTTGACGGGAGGCTACCATCTGTCTCCCAACAGCTGTTCTAGTGGGTCCCCTCCCCCATCCTTCTCTGAACCTTCGGGATCCTTGTGACCTGGCCATTTAGTCCATGGTGTGCCAAAAAAGTGCCATACCCTCTGCACGTTAAAGAACACGCTGGATGGCCTTGACGGGAGGCTACCATCTGTCTCCCAACAGCTGTTCCAGTGGGTCCCCTCCACCCAACTTTCTCTGAACCTTCGGGATCCTGGTGACCTGGCCAGTTAGCCCATGGTGTGCAAAAACGTGCCTCTCAGAGGTTAAACTACCCAAGCACTCTTTTATTTTTTACTGAGATCTTTCGTAAACGCTTTTTCTGTGACGTATTAATAGGCTTAGTCAGACTTCTGCGAGATTTGATGTAATTTGCTTATTATTCATTGTTCTGTTGTTTTTGAAAGACACTTCCTGGTAAGGAGGTTTATTTGAACGATAACTTCCCAATGCAGCGCATCAAAATTTTTATGTCTACATCAGGAACGAAAAACGCGCCATGTGCATTCGTCCAGTAGAGACCCGCGGTTGTTATTATTCTTGAACAGGAAATACTTCGTGTCTCGTTAGGAGGAATTTCTCTGCTGTAGATAAACGGGGAAGAAATGCCTCGTAATCAATGTCACAACGTCACTTCCGTCATTCGACGACGAATAGTATTCCGTGAACAAAAAATGAATCGTTTGCAAATCAACCTCCCTCGTGCGATGAGCTAATTACAACAACACCGACGTCAAATATTCTCTGAGATGACTTTCACTTTAACTTTAATTGCAGACACAACCCCCCCCACCACCACCACACACACACACACCATTGATGTCACCAGTGCTGCCTGACACTAAGTTCAACAGTAGAATTGCTATGTCATCGTTTATGATCAATGTTATCTGCAAAACATTCAATGGCTTTATTTCGTTATTATATTATTTAAGTAAGTAAGTAAGTACCCCCTCAAGCAGCTGCTTGCCACAGAGCATATAAAAGACACCACAGGCATATAAACTGACAGGAGCCTGTCAGTTTATATGCCATAGTAGAAGGTCTGAGAGGATGGCAGGACCTCAGCAGAAAAACGACACATACATCCATGCCTTACCTGGGGCTCGAACCCAGGTCCCTTAGATCAGTAGCCAAGCGCGCTAACCACTCGGCCATGGGACGGCCCATTATATTATTTAGTCCTTAACAAAATACGCAACAATACAAATATCTAGGAGATTTTCAACTGAAATTGTGGACACATTTATTTAAGGTGGATGAGGATGATGAAAACAAGTGAAAAAATGTTAAAGGATTCAAATTAATTAAAATTATGTATTAGTTATTTAGGAGAGAACATTTAGCTGAATTTTTGTTATTTATTAAAGCAGGGTTGCCATTTGAGAGGTATCTTTTTTTTAGCAATAGACTAAATTAGGGGTTCTCAACGTGGGTTACGCGGTAAAATTTTAGGGGTACGCCGTGCGAGCTCAAAAGTCGCTAGATCTAGTAACAAAGTCGCTAAGTTGACATTATTGTAATATAACTATAGTTTTATCTCTCTATACAAGGGGTACGCCAGTTACATACACATTTCCAGGGGGGTTGTTGGGTTGTTTTACCTCTGAGCGGCACCTTTTTGCACACCATGGGCTAAATGGCCAGGTCACATGGACCCCGAAGGCTCAGAGATGGTTGGGGGAGGGGACCCACTGCAACAGCTGTTGGGAGACAGATGGTAGCCTCCCGTCAAGGCCATCCAGGGTGTTCTTTAACGTGCACAGGGTATGGCTCTCCCGCACACGGGGCCACGGCTTAACGTCCCATATGACGGACGACGGCCTTTCCAATCCCATCGGTGTCCCCTACTGACCGTGGGCAGGGCGGGGAATTTTGCGGAGATAAATCTCAACGCTGACCCAGCTGGGACTCGAACCTGGGAACTACAGATTACGAGCCTGGCGCGCTACCGACTGAACCACCCCCTCCCCTTTCCAGGGGGGTACGTGAAGTATAAAAGGTTGAAAACCACTGAGCTAAATGAACAGGTCACAAGGATCCCAAGGCTCAGAGAAGGTTAACAAGTTTGAACAGCTTCCGGCATGTTCTTTCACTTGTACAGGATGATACGACTTAGGTTGTTTTACCTCTGAGCTTTTTTTGACACAGTGTTGAGAGACACTGTGTGAGACAGTGTCTCTCAACCACACAATATGAGAGAGAGATGGTAGCCTCCCGTCAAGGACATCCAGCGTGTTCTTTAACGTGCACCAGGGTATGGCTCTCCATCACATGAAACCACGGCTTATAACGTCTCATCCAAAAGATGGCGGTCTTTCCAAGCTCATCTGTGTCCCCTACTGACCGTGGGCAGAGCTGGTGGCTCAAGGGGAAATCGAACCTGGGAACTGCAGATTATGAGCCTGGCTCGCTGCCGACTGAGCCACCCCCACCACTTTTTAATTACAGATCATTAGAACACAGCATCACAATTACAGATCATCAGAAGATCACGTTACAATTGAACTTGAAAATAACTAAGCCACAATTGTTACTGATATGAACATCAGGATACAATTGTATGTGATATGAACCCCAGGATACAATTTGCAAGTGATATGAACTCCAGGATACAATTTGCAAGTAATATGAACCCCAGGATACAATTTGCAAGTGATATGAACTCCAGGATACAATTTGCAAGTAATATGAACTCCAGGATACAATTTGCAAGTGATATGAACTCCAGGATATAATTGCACGTGGTATGAACACCCAGAATACAACTGCATGTGGTATGAACCCCAGGATAAAATTGTACGTGATATGAACCCCAGAATACAATAGTAGTGGTACTGCAACCTGGCCGGTTTTGACCTTGAAGAGTCCCCAAGGTTACGGTCAAAGGTCACGGTTGAGGTCACGTGATATGTCTTACACATCCTTTGCACATCGTGTAATTGGTTATTTCCGGTTCTTCCCCCCCCCCCGTTTTCGACCTTTCACAAGTGTTTATCAGATACTGGCATAGGGTGGGCGTTTACTAGTTTCATCTGAGATCCAGTCTGTTGCTGTTGTTGATTGCTACTTCGGGTTAGTAAGTATTATAGTTCTCCATCGAGTGGAGTTAGTTTGTATTCTTGTTCTCCATCAAGTGGTGTATAGTGTCGCAATGGACTTCGGTTCAAGTGATGAGGATTCTGGGTATGAAAGTGGCCCTAGCCCCATCAGGGCTCGTGACACGAAGGTTGCCAGATATTTTTTCTGAATTCTCTAATCAACCCTAGTGTTCGGATATTTTTTTGAGCGGCTGCACCTCTCCCTTGGCTCTGCAAAATAAATGAAATTGTGATTTAAAAAAAGGAGAGTCTCGAAAATAAACCTAAGTATGCGAGTTGATGATTTTGAAACGCTTCAAAAAAAAAATTTTTTTTTTAAATTCGTTTCGAGAAAACAGGCTCTTGGGGACTGAGGAAGGAAGAAGTCGTAGTGGCCAAGTAACCTTAACAGATGAATTTGTGGAAGATCAGGTTCTGAAGACTGGCTCGCTCGTGGGTAAAGTCCGTTGCTGAACCCGGAGGGACACCCCAAAGGATTATGGGATATGGGAGCCGGTTATCCGCCACACACTCCAACCGTCTTCCTCGTCGCTGTGGCCAGCGCCGCCAATGCGAAAAATGAAGCCACTTTTTCGCTACAACAGCGGTCTCATCTTCCCCTTCTCTTGACTGTTGTCGTCGTCATCTTCTTCTTCCTTTGCGCAATGTCAAGAGTTAAAAAAAAAGCGACAACCGACCGATGTGCCCGTGTGACTTTGTGAGGATTGTTGCAAACGAGCGATAAAGAGACGTTAAGAAATTGATGCTGCCTTGTTTCGAAAACTCCGTCGATTGGCCGACGACGCGTGATTGCGTCCGCATCTTTCCTCATCCCCCGTGCATCCCTCCCACCCTCCGGATAGTGCACAATGCAGTTTTACGGCTGCTTGAGTGTCGAGACGTCACAGGTTTAATTGTGTGATGTGGCCTTTACAGATAACTGCTCCCCTTTGCGAAAATCTCTCCTTTCAGTTGTTGCGGATTAGACAGATTCTGCAAGGTGTGAAAATCGACGATGAGACTGAAACTCAAATTGGATACGCAACAGTTGGTGTTAATATCTTTGTTCATCTAAAGGAAAAATATCGGGCAGTTAGTAACGTTCATTCATTCATTTAACAGACAAAGAAATCGGAACAACAGTAAGTTCAGATAACAGATTGGAAAGGTAATCGTTCAAATTGATTGGATGCATTTGTTGCGACAAGGTAACCTGGGCTTTAACAGCGTTGGCGTGGATTTAAAGCCGATTTTTTGCAACGTAAGTAAATCCTGTTTTGATTTGCCTTTGTTAGAATGGAACTTATCAGTTGCAACTATTCATTGTTGACCAAGATGAACAATGTCAATTGCTGCATTGTTTACTTCGTGCGAAAATGAACACGTCGTATTAATATTGTTGCAACTTGTCCAATTCAGACGTTAAGGTTGGATAGATAGGGTCATTGTTGTAAGAGCTGACCTCACTGGTAACAAAGCGATGATTGTGACGTAAGATATTGAAAGTTTGCCATTATTGAAAAGCAGCGTTCTTTCTCAACAAAGGAATTATCCAATCGTACTGTTGAGAATAGATTAAGTGAATATTGTGACGTCTATTATTCGATTGTGTGATATCCTGATACAAGAAGTTTTATACACGACATCAACATGTTTAAAAATGTCCCTGTGTTAAGAAAGATAATTTTCGTATTTAAATAATTCTTGATTATTACTGAAATGATATGATTATAAAGAATTCAATGCATTATTGTTGGATAACAGTAAAATTAACAATGAAATAATTGTTTACCTGGAGCCTATTCGAAACAACGTAAATGAAGTTCTGCCAAGATATTGATCATTTGCGTATCAGGAACAATTACTTCCAGGCATTTTAAAACTATCTGAGAGAAAGACTCTCAGAGCTCTCGTCGATTTCAAGAGTAGAATTCGCGAATAAGGCGGAGAGTTAAGTGTCATCTTTATTCTATCGAGTTTCATTTATGAACCTGCAAAACTGCGACTTCTGTAACAAGACTGAGTGATCAAATTGAATGAGATCTTCCATTTGAGTCTCCCCCATTGATTTCTCTATAATTAGAGGAGGGGGGGGGGGAGTGAGGAAGGATTTCCACCCTCTTAATGCTACTCCGAAGTTTACGACGATCAATGATAAGACGAGAGCAACTCTGAGAAGCGAGCCAAAAGTGATTCCATTTCCTTCGAATTGAATATTAAACAAATGATGCCACACAAGGAAAGCTAAATTTTTAACTTCTCTGCAGCCACTTGATGATGCTCCTCGTCGTCGTAATGCTCGTGCACCGAAACTAGATGCGGATGATGCTGCTCTTGGGATCGGAAGAGCACAAGTCCGCGGATCTCGACTGAAGTTGTGAAAGGGAGAATTTGGAAAAGTTGTCTTCGTCGTCGGGATCATGAGGAATTTTCTCCATCGACGGAGGGGTCAGAGGAATCGATCGCGGAGGAGGGTCACGTGGAGAGGTAAGGATGCTCTGACAATTTTCTGTTGTTTTTTTTTAAAGATCAGTCTCGTAGTCGTTCGATCGCTTTGCTGTTGTTTGTCGTCACGAGATGAAGAGGTCTTTTTGGGATCGGTTTTTCAATGAAGGAGGATTGAAACGAAAATGCGGGGACTAATATGTTGCGTACAGTCGCTCCAAAAAATATCCGAACACTATGGTTGATTACAGAATTCAGAAATAATTTTTAATATACAGGGTGAATCTGAAAAAGTGGGCAAAACTTTATGGGGTGGTAGAACGCAGCTATACGAGCAATATTCGTCATAGAATGTATGGTCGGAACGCAAGCGGTGAGAAGTTAAAAGGTAGTTTTCCACTGTCACATTTAAAGAATGAACACAAGAAGGAGAGGAGATACTTCAGAAAACATTTTATTAACAGGAATGTAATTGAGGTACATGCTCAAAGAAATTGCTCTAAAGAGCTGCCGCCAGCTGTAATGCAGGCTTCACACCTGCGGGATAGGGACCGTTGGGTGCCGTTGGGTGCGAGGACCGACCCTTTTATACCATTTCCAACGCCACCTAGCGGCTCGCCGTTTGCGTTCCGACCATACATTCTACGACGAATATTGCTCGTATAGCTGCGTTCTACCACCCCGTAAAGTTTTGCCCACTTTTTCAGATTCACCCTGTATATAATGCGTATGAATATATAATGCAATGAATATTGAGCGTGTGCAGTTACTGTTCACAGCAAACTGGAGCGGTTGCGGTTAATGTTCACAGCACACTGGATCGTGTGAGCTCACAAAGACCTAGATCGTGTGGGCTAACTCACGGAAATATTGAGCGTGTGCAGTTACCGTTCACAGCAAACTGGAGCGGTTGCAGTAACTGCACACGCTCCAGTTTGCTGTGAACGGTAACTGGAGCGTGTACAGTTGCGGTACACGCTCCAGATATTTTTCCTGAATTCTGTAATCACGTGACACGAAGATTGCCAGATCACTAATTTCTCAAAAAAAAATCGTTGCCAGATATTTTTTCTGAATTCTGTAATCAACCATAGTGTTCGGATACTTTTTTGAGCTACTGTACATGATGATGAAATAAAGCTGATTGATTGATTGAAATGGGACAAATCCTTGATATCGGAACTCTTGGTCACGGTTTTTGCAAGAGCGTCTAATAGAGTAGAAGCCAAATTAATAAAGACTTATTTATAATAATATCTCATTTCAAACTCAACTTTGGAATTGTAGGGTTTTCCATGTATTGCCATAATATAATAAATGCATTGACTATAAATACAGAAATACCTCCTCGATAAATATGGAGTCAGTCCCCCAGGAAAAAGTCTACTTTCTGTTTATTTACCGAGACACCACGAGCACTTATCTCTCTGCTGATAAAGAGCGCCAGGTCCTCGCGCTGGGCACGAGACAGATGCACTCGATGACACTCCCCTCCACCCTTCTTTGCTTGGTCGTCGTTTCACGATGGCCTGTTCTCGGAAATTGAGAAAAAAAAGCCACTCCGCCCCTGGGGGGGGTGGCTCAGTCGGTAGCGCGCCAGCCTCGTATTCTGTGGTTTCCAGGTTCGAGTCCCAGCTGGGGTCGCAAAATTCCCCGCCCTGCCCACGGTCAGTAGGGGACACCGATGGGCTTGGAAAGGCCGCCGTCCGTCGGATGGGACGTTAAGCCGTGACCCCGTGTGTGGGAGAGTCATACCCCGTGCACGTTAAAGAACACGCTGGATGGCCTTGACGGAATGCTACCATCTGTCTCCCAACAGCTGTTCCAGTGGGTCCCCTCCCCCCATAACCTTCTCTGAGCCTTCGGGGTCTTTGTGACCTGGTCATTTAGCCCATGGTGTGCAAAAAAGGCCGCTCAGAGATAAAACAACCCAACGTTAAAGAACACGCTCGATGGCCTTGACGGGAGGCTACCATCTGTCTCCTAACAGCTGTTCCAATGGGTCCCTTCCCCCAACCTTCTCTGAGCCTTCGGGGTTCTTGTGACCTGGCCATTTAGGCCATGGTGTGCAAAAAGGTGCCGCTCAGAGGTAAAACAACCGAACCGAATCCACTCTGCCCTCCTCGTGGCGACAGTAAATCATCTCATTCTATAAGTCGATGGTAGATTCTGAGACTGCGCAGTTGACAATTAGATCAGACATGGTTACGGTTTTCAATCGACTAACGTCTTAATTATGTTATTTAATTTTGAATTTCTTTTTAGATTCAGTCCCCAGATTAACACGACATCTGTCGTGTCTTCGAAAGATTCTTGTCAAGTTAAATCACGTTTGTCCGATACGAATTTCTCATAACGAATGATGGGGAGGGATGCATTCCAGAATCCTAATCTGATCGACATTTTTTTTTTTAATTTTAATCCTATATCATTAGAGTGAGAGCTAGAACGCGTGAAAATTCAAGTTCACTCCACGGACGATTCCTTGCAGTTTACAGTTTGTTTTTTTTGGATTTATCAAATATCATTTTTAAATTCGAGGCTGGGAGAGATTTCCTCCCCAATTCGAGTTGGGTTGCACACCATGGGCTAAATGGCCATGGTCACAAGGACCCCGAAGGCTCAGAGAAGGTTGGGGGAAGGGACCCACTGGAACAGCTGTTGGGAGACAGATGGTAGCCTCCCGTCAAGGCCATCCAGCGTGTCCTTTAACGTTGGGTTGTTTTACCTCTGAGCGGCACTTTTTTGCACACCATGAGCTAAATGGCCAGGTCACAAGGACCCCGAAGGCTCAGAGAAGTTTGGGGGAGGGGACCCACTGGAACAGCTGTTGGGAGACAGATGGTAGCCTCCCGTCAAGGCCATCCAGCGTGTCCTTTAATGTTGGGTTGTTTTACCTCTGAGCGGCACTTTTTTGCATACCATGGGCTAAATGGCCAGGTCACAAGGACCCCGAAGGCTCAGAGAAGTTTGGGGGAGGGGACCCACTGGATCAGCTGTTGGGAGACAGATGGTATCCACCCGTCAAGACCATGCAGCGTGTTCTTTAACGTGCATAGGGTATGACTCTCTCCCGCACATGGAGACACGGCTTAACGTCCCATCCGACGGACGGCAGCCTTTACCGACCATGAGCAGGGCGGGGAATTTTGCGGAGATAATCTCAACGCTGACCCAGCTGGGACTCGAACCTGGGAACTACAGATTACGAGCCTGACGTGCTACCGGCTGAACCACCCCACCCTCCCAATTCGAGACTCATTCAAACTATTACACTCATCAATAGGCCATGATCTAAAAAAAGTAAGAGGGGGGGAGGGCAAGAAACTCAACAGAGCCAGAAAAATAAATGGGAGGAGGTGGAAGAAGAAGCTGGGGGGGCATCCATTCGAGTATAACATTGAACTCTCCGTTACAGAGCCTCTTGTTTTTCCTCTACCCCCCTTACTAGCATTCTGAAAGGAGGGGGGAGGGTTATAGCCCCTTCAGCTCTCCTCCCCCCTCTGGATCCAGCCCTTCGCGTCGATAATTGCAGACAGAAGAAAATTATTAAAACTGATAATTGGGTTTTCTTTTATGAATTAGTGCCGTCCCGTGGCCGAGTGGTTAGCGCGCTTGGCTACTGATCTAAGGGATCTGGGTTCGAGCCCCGGATAAGGCATGGATGTGTGTGTTGTCTTTCTACTAGGGTCCTGCCATCCTCTCAGATCTTCTACTGTGGCATATAAACTGACAGGCTCCTGTCAGACCTCTGTGGCAAGCAGATGCTTGAGGGGGTATTTATTTTATTTATGAATTAGTGGCTTGTTATCATTCATTCTTGATCTCCGACTTTAGATAAGAAACTCGAGCGACTGAAGAAGGAATACTCCGAAGAAAAAGCAACTTTTAAAAGAAATATTTGTTGCTAACGATAAAAATAAATAGCACCAGGACTATTTATTGTTCCATCTGCTGCTCATTGCCTCCTCCGAATCAGAATGGAGGAGGAAGATGGAAACGTAATACCGCTTCCTTTACACGTGGGATGAGTAATTATCCGCTGCTCAGGCCCACGAGGCCCATTTGACGTTAATGGTCATCTTGGCAAATCAGCTGGGCCACTCCGTGAAGCTTCTTTGATTGCAGATGCTCTCTGAGATTTAAGGCTCCAGGAGGAAATAGTTATAAGCACGCGCTTTTGCAACCTCGTTTCGCACTTCCTTGATCTGGGGTCTGTTAAGAAAATCTGTCTTCACCCAACCCTCTCTGCACAAAAGTTGTAATGGGTGGCCAACAGAGGTAAAAAAAACTTTCCGATTTTCTTATTCTAGTGGAATTCAGAAAACCCAATGTCCGTCCTTATATGGATGTGGGGCGGGGGTGGCTCAGTCGGTAGCGCGCCAGGCTCGTTATCTGTAGTTCCCAGGTTCGAGTCCCAGCTGGGTCAGCGTTGAGATTTATCTCCGCAAAATTTCTCCGCCCTGCCCACGGTCAGTAGGGGACACCGCTGGGCTTGGAAAGGCCGCCGTCCGTCGGATGGGACGTTAAGCCGTGGCCCCGTGTGCGGGAGAGCCATACCCTGTGCACGTTAAAGAACACGCTGGATGGCCTTGACGGGAGGCTACCATCTGTCTCCCAACAGCTGTTCCAGTGGGTCCCCTCCCCCAACCTTCTCTGAGCCTTCGGGGTCCATGTGACCTGGCCATTTAGCCCATGGTGTGCAAAAAAGTGCCGCTCAGAGGTAAAACAACCCAACCCAACCCTTATATGGATGTAGGAGGGAAAATGTCTTTCTGATTTCTTTGATAATTAAATAATAATAATTTATTTCATGCGGGGGAGGGGGTTACAGTAAAGCCAAGGTACAGGTAATTTTGGATATTAATTTAAACATTTAAGTGTCTTGATCCTCCAGAGTGCCTTCCCTCCTTCATGGTCCGTCGGATGGGACGTTAAGCCGTGGCCCCGTGTGCGGGAAAGTCATATCCCGTGCACGTTAAAGAACTCGCTGGATGGCCTTGACGGGAGGCTACCATCTGTATCCCAACAGCTGTTCCAGTGGGTCCCCTCCCCCAACCTTCTCTGAGCCTTCGGGGTCCTTGTGACCTGGTCATTTACCCCATGGTGTGCAAAAAAGTGCCGCTCAGAGGTAAAACAACTCAACGTTAAAGAACACGCTGGATGGCCTTGACGGGAGGCTACCATCTTTCTCCCAAAAGCTGTGCCAGTGGGTCCCCTCCCCCAACCTTCTCTGAGCCTTCGGGGTCCTTGTGACCAGGTCATTTAGCCCATGGTGTGCAAAAAAGTGCCGCTCAGAGGTAAAACAACCCAACGTTAAAGAACACGCTGGATGGCTTTGACGGGAGGCTACCATCTGTCTCCCAACAGCTTTCCAGTGGGTCCCCTCCCCCAACCTTCTATGAGCCTTCGGGGTCCTTGTGACCTGGTCATTTAGCCCATGGTGTGCAAAAAAGTGCCGCTCAGCGGTAAAACAACCCAACAACCCCACCCTATAAAAGGTCCCAGACATCCCCCTCAAAAAAGCAACTTTCAGCTGGTGTCATTAATTCTGCAAATGATTCGATAATTATTCAATATCTGAACGGCCGAGATTATGAAGGACGCAGATTGCAAAAAAACGGACCTGGACGAAATAAAAAAAATATAACGAAAGACCGTAACCGTGTAGAGAGAGAAAAAAAAAAGAAGGAACCATTTATCATTCAGTTGGTTCTTTGCTGACTGTTGCCAGAATCCGAATACGGCTAAGAACGATGTTTGCAGAGAAAGCAAACGAAAAAATGGGATAGTTCAGTTGAAGGGGGGGGGGAGTTAAGATTCGCATTATTTATTCACTTTCGGATGATGGATGCCCGGGAGCTATTCGGGATCGTCCATCTTTGGACGGCATTGGAAGTGGCTGTGTCTGTTCTTGCATTTTGAGTCGTCATTGCTTTTCTCGAAGACGTTCTCTGCGCATGCCTCGAGGAATGGAGAGAAAGGAAATCTGGAATAAGGCTCGCTTGATTTTTTTTTTTGATGTATCTGACTTTTCCGTTTCGGTGAATTTGCCAAAATGGAAAAATCTCCGAGGTTATTCGCGTCTGCAATGAAATGTTACTCAGATTACGTCCGTAAATAGTTTATGACGGGTTTTTTTTGTATTTGTAGTTTCATGCTTTGTGATCTTTTCTGCACACCATGGGCTAAATGGCCAGGTCACAAGGACCCCGAAGGCTCAGAGAAGATTGGGGGAGGGGACCCACTGGAACAGCTGTTGGGAGACAGATGGTAACCTCCCGTCAAGGCCATCCAGCGTGTTCTGTAACGTTGGATTGTTTTACCTCTTAGCGGCACTTTTTTGCACACCATGGGCTAAATGGCCAGGTCACATGGCCCCCGAAGGCTCAGAGAATGTTGGGGGAGAGGACCCACTGGAACAGCTGTTGGGAGACAGATGGTAGCCTCCCCTCAAGGCCATCCAGCGTGTTCTTTAACGTTGGGTTGTTTTACCTCTGAGCGGCACTTTTTTGCACACCATGGGCTAAATGGGCAGGTCACATGGAACCCGAAAGCTCAGAGAAGGTTGGGGGAGGGGACCCACTGGAACAGCTGTTGGGAGACAGATGGTAACCTCCCGTCAAGGCCATCCAGCGTGTTCTTTAACGTGCACAGGGTCACTGCTCACGGGGCCACGGCTTAACGTCCCATCCGACGGACGGCGGCCTTTCCAAGCCCATCGGTGTCCCCTACTGACCGTGGGCAGGGCGGGGAATTTTACAGAGATAAATCTCAAGCTGGACTCAGCTGGGATTCGAACCTAGGAACTGCAGATTACGAGCCTGGCGCGTTCCCGACCGAGCCGCCCCCAGGGGGCTTTCTTGCCCACGGGTTAACGTCCCATCCGACGGACAGCGGCCTTTCCAAGCCTGTAGGTGTCTCCTACTTACCGTGGGCAGGGCGGGAAGTTTTGCGGAGAAAAAACTGAACGCTAGTCCAACTGGGACTCGAACCTGGGTACTGCCGATTACGAGCTTTGGTAATCTACAGTGCTGCTTGGATTTGGTGCGCTACCGACTGAACCCTCCCCTCCCCAACACTTTGTGAAATGTACGACTATATGCGACAGTGTGAGTTGTTGAGGTAAATCCTAACAGACGGCGCTGATATCAAATCAATAGAATGATGCCATTTGGTGGAAAGAAAATATTTTAACAAAGAAAGTTGAAGTCACACTGGGGTCTAGAAAAAAAATAGGGGGGGGATAAGCTACTTAATGGGGACGGGACAAAGTAGAACAATATTGTGATTCGGTACAAAATTTTCCATGTATTTTTTTTTTAGTGGTCTTAATATAATGCCGTCCCGTGGCCGAGTGGTTAGCGCGCTTGGCTACTGATCTACGGGACCTGGGTTCGAGCCCCGGGTAAGGCATGGATGTTCGTGTTGTTTTTCTGCTGAGGTCCTGCCATCCTCTCAGATCTTCTACTGTGGCATATAAACTGACAGGCTCCTGTCAGACCTCTGTGGCAAGCAGCTGCTTGAGGGGGTATTTATTTTATTTTTAATATAATGCATGTACCTTTAATATTTTTACACCTCCTTTAGTAGCATTAACAAGGAGGGATTCATGCCCGCCCCTCCACCAAGATCCATCCCCCCTGGTTGAAGATATACGTCAAATTCCACACGAGCGCCTCTTTTAACTAACGTTACGCGTAACAATGAAAAAATTGTAATTTTTATGTCGTACTTTTTCATTCTTGGCGCATAATGATTTTAAAGTTGAGTCTGTGAAAATTATTGGGTTTATTTTTCGCATACACCTTCAACTCATTCATTGTCTGATAACCGAACGTTCACACTTTGTATGACTTTCGTTTTCCCCTTAAATCACCTTTCTTACATCCTGTAAGACACGGATACCCTTTGCTATAAATAGCATCTTCCATTCAGACCTATTTCCAATACAAAAAACAACACACACTCATATAAATTTAAATCGGATTGCCCATTAATTTGGGCGGGGGTGGCTCAGTCGGTAGCTCGCCAGGCTCATAATCTGTAGTTCCCAGGTTCGAGTCCCAGCTGGGTCAGCGTTGAGATTTATCTCCGCAAAATGTCCTGCCCACGGTCAGTAGGGGACACCGATGGTTTTGGAAAGACCGCCGTCCGTCGGATGGGACGTTAAGCCGTGGCTCCGTGTGCGGGAGAGCCATACCCTGTGCACGTTAAAGAACACGCTGGATGGCCTTGACGGGAGGCTACCATCTGTCTGCCAACAGATGTTCCAGTGGGTTTCCTCCCTCAACCTTCTCTGAGCCTTCGGGGTCCATGTGACCCGGCCATTTAGCCCATGGTGTGCAAAAAAGTGCCGCTCAGAGGTAAAACAACCCAACGTTAAAGAACACACTGGATGGCCTTGACGGGAGGCTACCATCTGTCTTCCAAGAGCTGTTCCAGTGGGTCCCCTCCCCCAACCTTCTCTGAGCCTTCGGGGTCCTTGTGACCTGGCCATTTAGCCCATGGTGTGCAAAAAAGTGCCGCTCAGAGGTAAAACAACCCAACCCATCAATTTCGGTTAAGTCTCAGCAGGGACAAATCAGCCATTTCGTAAGCGCATCTCTTGGAAAATTCCTCGTTTTCCTTCTTTTCTTTTGTTTGGCCGCCATCTTGAGACGTCACGGCACGCGACTGCGACGAGAGAACCAATAGGAAGCTCCAGAAGGACCGACCGCAGTTCGAAAAGCGCGAGATGCGCCTTGTTGCGCACGAAGACGAGTTTAGCCTTCTGATTGGTCGGGCGGATAAATACGTCACAAGCGTTGCTTTGCCAATGTCACCTTAACTGAAATGTGAAACTGGAGAAGCGAAATAAGTCATCATTACGCGAAGTGATCGTTGTTAATGGAGGTAAGGAATGTTGGCAGACTCGTCACAATCGCTGCTTGCTTGTGACATCGAAAGATTGATTCTTTCGGATTTTGCTAGAGAAGTATGCGATCGTTTCAATGTAAATAGAGATAAGCGCCGAACAAGAGAGTCTCTAGGCATTTTTGCGTAATTTTAGAATCAATATACGAATGCATTTTTTTTTTATTTTAAACATACCAGCTCTGCACAAAGAGGAAGAACGTTTAAGTGAGCTAAATGGCCATGATATTTTCTTCCAGTGGATTATCCCCCATTACATTGGTTGGTTGGTTGTTTTACCTCTGAGCGGCACTTTTTTGCACACCGTGGGCTAAATTGCTTGATGATATTCATGCACACACAGACACCATTGTCACATGGTCACAAGGATCCCGAAGGCTCAGAGAAGGTTGGGGGAGGGGACCCACTGGAACAGCTGTTGGGAG
Source organism: Ryuthela nishihirai (assembly GCA_038380435.1). NCBI lineage: Eukaryota > Metazoa > Arthropoda > Arachnida > Araneae > Heptathelidae > Ryuthela > Ryuthela nishihirai. The sequence continues at coordinate 64,390,313 of JAWZYU010000028.1, read as the reverse complement.
ACAGATGGTACCTCCCGTCAAGGCCATCCAGCGTGTTCTTTAACGTGTACAGGGTATGGCTCTCTCCCGCACATGGAGACACGGCTTAACGTCCCATCCGACGGACGGCGGCCTTTACAAGCCCATCGGTGTCCCCTACTGACCGTGGGCAGGGCGGGGAATTTTGCGGAGATAAATCTCAACGCTGACCCAGCTGGGACTCGAACCTGGGAACTACAGATTACGAGACTGGCGCGCTACCGACTGAGCCACCCCCGCCCCAGGCATTTATAGGATCCGGGCGTTTTTTTGTTGCATTTGTATATTTAGTAGAGTATTTTCGTTAGGTATGCAAATGGTGAAAATAGTTTGTAAGAGAATATTCTACCTTTGGAACTCTTTTTTGTGGTAAATTCATTTCAGCAGAGTTGAGATTGTCTCTGCTTTCTGGCATACTGAAATTATTATTATTCTGGGCTGAGTGAAAAAAAGAAACACCAAAATGTTTTGCTTGTGAGAGCAAGGCGAACTCTCACAAGAAAAACCTTCTATGTCTTACCGGCGGCTCGAGCCCAGGTCCCTCGGATCAGTAGCCAAGCATGCTAACTACTCGGCTACGTGCTCGAGTTTTCTTCTTTTACGTGGTTAGAAGAATGCAACACGTTGTTTATTCATGTTTGATGGTAAAGAATAATGCAATATGATGTCCAAAGGTAAGAACTGAAATTTAACCTTCATGTGCAAAAAAGCGCGGCTCAGAGGTAATATAAGGGTTGGTGTTGTTTTACCTCTAAGAGGCACTTTTTTTTTAGCATACAATGGGCTAAATGGCCAGGTCACATGGACCCCGAAGGCTCAGAGAAGGTTGGGGGAGGGGATGCACTGGAACAGCTGTTTGGAGACAGATGGTAGCCTCCCATCAAGGCCATCCAGCGTGTTCTTTAACGTTGGGTTGTTTCACCTCTGAGCGGCACTTTTTTTTGCACATCATGGGCTAAATGGCCAGGTCACAAGGACCCCGAAGGCTCAGAGAAGGTTGGGGAGGGGACCCACTGGAACAGCTGTTGGGAGACAGATGGTAACCTCCCGTCAAGGCCATCCAGCGTGTTCTTTAAAGTGCATGGGGTACGGCACTCCCGCATACGGGACCACGGCTTAACGTCCCAACTGACGGACGGTGGCCTTTCCAAACCCATCGGTGTCCCCTATTGACCGAGGGCAGGACGGGAAATTTTGCGGAGATAAATCTCAACGCTGACCCAGCTGGGACTCGAACCTGGGAACTACAGATTACGAGCCTGGCGCGCTAACGATTGAGCCACCCCCTCTCTCGTAGCTAATACAACATAAACATTTCACCCAAATGCTTTATAATGTACAAACCTACAAAATATTTAAAACGTCTTACTTTTCAAAATGTTTATTTTAAAAATAAAAATTAAGTGAAAATTCATACTGCATTTAAAGTTTAATTTTTTTGACAAAAAATTTATTCGTAGCCGCAAAGTTCTGATATAAAGTGAACTACCTTTTTACTCTCTACGTAATGGGAGGGGGGGAGGGGTTCAGTTGGTAGCGCGCCAGGCTCGTAATATGTAGTTCCCAGGTTCGAGTCCCAGCTGGGTGAGCGTTGAGATTTATCTCCGCAAAATTCCCCGCCCTACCCACGGTCAGTAGGGGACACCGATGGGCTTGGAAAGGCAGCCGGAGGTCACTCTCCAGTCTACCATCTGTCTCCCAACAGCTATTCCAGTGGGTCCCCTGCCCCAACCTTCTCCGAGCCTTCGGGGTCCATGTGACCATGACACACCATGGGCCATTTAGCCCATGGTGTGCAAAAAAGTGCCGCTCGGAGGTAAAACAACCCAACCCAACATATAAATGCCATAATATAAAAAAAAATCAGTTCAGTGGAAGGTACAAACTGCTGCGATCGGGCTGTATTTCTAAGAGCCCTGCTTGCTTGTCGGTACAAGGTTCGCTGATATCGCAGACAGATAGGCCAGCGAGAACGACAGTGCGTGGAATTCGCGCTCCTCTGGCCGACAGCCAGATCTTTTGCGTCACCTCTACGTCACACTCGTGCATCCGCGTGCATCGCTCGTGTAAGCCGCAGAAAACGACGCCATTTCCCGACGCCTCTGCCACCTGCCGGGATTTCTTTCACGGACGCCGATGAGCTCTTCTTAATTAGAGGATTTGCCACACAAAAGCTGACGGATGCAATTAAGAAGACTCTCTGTGTCCGAAAGTGTCCCAGATTCTCTTAAACACTGGAGAGTGACCTCCTTGGTTTCCATGGTTACCGACGCTGTCGTCTATTGTCGTCTTCGTGTTAGGTATCTGTAACAAAGATGGGTTGGGTTGTTTTACCTCTGAGCGGCACTTTTTTGCACACCATGGGCTAAATGGCCAGGTCACATGGACCCCGAAGGCTCAGAGAAGGTTGGGGGAGGGGACCCACTGGAACAGTTGTTGGGAGACAGATGGTAGCCTCCCGTCAAGGCCATCCAGCGTGTTCTTTAACGTGTACAGGGTATGGCTCTCCCACACACGGAGCCACGGCTTAACGTCCCATCAGACTAACAGCGGCCTTTCCAAGCCCATCGGTGTCCCCTACTGACCGTTGGCAGGGCGGGGAATTTTGCGGAGATAAATCTCAACGCTGACCCAGCTGGGACTCGAACCTGGGAACTGCAGATTACGAGCCTGGCGCGCTACCGACTGAGCCACCCCCGCCCCTAAAAAAGATGACTTTTTATTTTTAACATCGTTGTAAGGTGGGGAGGGCAGTTTTTTTCTTTTGGAAATTAAAGTGAGTGGGTTTCAAGTTTTCAGAAAAGTACCTATATTTCAAATTAAAGAAAAAATAGTCCAGTAAAGACTTGATTATTTGATTTATATGAGGAGAGGTTCGTCGAATAAACCCAAAAGTCGGATAATCCATAAATAACACAAATCACTTTTGGGAATATTTTGCTGGAAATAGATAGTAGTAGTAATATTTTTTTTTTATTAACATCTATCCACTTCAGAATTTCTTTTTAAATTAATCTCTTAAATTGCTCCCCCCCCCCTTCCAATGGAAGGGGGGAGGCAAATTGCTGTTATCAATTTGCCTCCATCTCTTTCTCAAACGAGTTGAAAAAGAAGATCACCACATACCAATGTATCATTCCTAAACCCAAGGGTTACTTCATGTTTGAAAACACTTCATCTAGTGGATGGACGGGGAGTGGCTCAGTTGGTAGCGCGCCAGGCTCGTAATCTGTAGTTCTCAGGTTCGAGTCCTAGCTGGGTCAGCGTTGAGATTTATCTCCGCAAAATTCCCTGCCTGTCCACGGTCAGAAGGGGACACCGATGGACTTGGAAAGGTCACCGTCCGTCGGATGGGACGTTAAGCCGTGGCCCCGTGTGCGGGAAAGCCATGCCCTGTGCCGTTAAAGAACACGCTGGATGGCCTTGACGGGAGGCTACCATCTGTCTCCCAACAGCTGTTCCAGTGGGTCCTCTCCCCCAACCTTCTCTGAACCTTCAGGGTTCTTGTGACCCCTCTTCGTACCACGAACGCCAAAGTGTGCAAAAGTGCCGCTCAGAGGTAAACCAACGAAATAATCTAGTGGATCCCTTTTCTCTTACCCAGCTATATTCGCTGGAATCCTTGTCATTTAGTAATAATGATTGTATTAATGCTGCTCGAAGTCTCAAAGCATCCGAATTACGTAAATATCTAAGCGAAAAAATTCATGCATTCGCAAATATTTAAGTTGGGTTGGGTTGTTTTACCTCTGAGCGGCACTTTTTTGCACACCATGGGCTAAATGGCCAGGTCACATGGACCTCGAAGGCTCAGAGAAGGTTGGGGGAGGGGACCCACTGGAACAGCTGTTGGGAGACAGATGGTAGCCTCCCTTCAAGGCCATCCAGCGTGTTCTTTAACGTGCACAGGGTATGGCTCTCCCGCACACGGGGCCACGGCTTAACGTCCCATCCGACGGACGGCGGTCTTTCCAAGCCCATCGGTGTCCCCTACTGACCGTGGGCAGGGCGGGGAATTTTGCGGAGATAAATCTCAACGCTGACCCAGCTGGGACTCGAACCTGGGAACTACAGATTACGAGTCTGGCGCGCTACCGACTGAGCCACCCCCGCCCCACAAATATTTAAGAAATTGCTTTTTGGAAAAAGAAAATAATACCTAAAATGGATCGCATTTTAAAAGAATTTCCTAAACTAGGAACGATTTTAAGAACAATCTTTTTTTGAAGCGTGTGGAAAAAGTATAAGGAAAAAAATTTTTCAAAAGTGGGTCGCAGTTTTACGCTAATTATTCAAATCTGTGTCTCGTGGTACGAGCAAATCATTTCAGGAACTTCCAAATTCTCGTTCCATCTCAAACCCGAGATTCCACACGAGATCCCCACTCATGTACATCACGTGCAGGAGATCACGAAATCTGTGTTTCCCCCCCCCCTTCAAATCTCGTTACCTCTCCCCCCCTCTCTCCCGTGGTGCACGCGCTCTCGAGTACCACGAATGCCAAACGGAAATTGTATTCCTTGCATTCGAAGGCCACCAGAAGCACGTGGAGGCGACGACATGACAAGAATGAACGACGGAATGGCCGAGAGATTCTCAGAGAGCGAAAATACTTCTGGGTCCGTTAAAAGTAACATTCAATAGCTTATTTTAAACGTAACAAAGGGACAATCACTTTGCAGCTTTCTTTTGTGAGAAGTCTCTCCTTGGCAACAGCTGTAGGCATCCTCTTGTTGAAGGTCAATGCTAATCAGATCCTGTTTTGATATTGCCAAACCATCGCAGACAGTCCTTGTCACATCTTCAGAGAAATTGTTATCAAGTTTTCTGTTTTCTGTCGTGAACAGCGTAACCTTTCTCTACAGGGTAGTTGATGGTCTCATCATTGTACTTCGTCATTATTTACAAAAATTGAAATACTAAATATTTGAAATTAATGCTTAGCTGCAGTCTAAAACGTCAAGAACATGCGCCCTTTTAGTGGAGGGCGGGATTACCTTTTAGTGGAGGGCGGGGGTGGCTCAGTCGGTAGCGCGCCAGGCTCGTAATCTGTAGTTCCCAGGTTCGAGTCCCAGCTGGGTCAGCGTTGAGATTTATCTCCGCAAAATTCCCCGTCTTGCCCACGGTCAGTAGGGGACACCGATGGGCTTGGAAAGGCCGCCGTCCGTCGGATGGGACGTTAAGTCGTGGCCCCGTGTGCGGGAGAGCCATAACCTGTGCACGTTAAAGAACACGCTGGATGGCCTTGGCGGGAGGCTACCATCTGTCTCCCAACAGCTGTTCTAGTGGGTCCCCTCCCCCAACCTTCTCTGAGCCTTCGGGGTCCATGTGACCTGGCCATTTAGCCCATGGTGTGCAAAAAAGTGCCGCTCAGAGGTAAAACAACCCAACCCAACCCACAGGGACTCCAAAAGCCCAGAGAACGTTGAGGAAAAGGATCCATTGAGTAAATGTTAGGGAACAGATGATAGCCTACTACCGTCAAGGCCATCCAGCATGTTCTTTAAGGTGCACAAGGTGATTGTCTTGGAGACTGCGCCTAGACTTACCAACCCAACTTACCAACCCAACTTTTCTCTCTCCCACTATCCCTTCTGACCTAGAGCAGTGTGAAGTTTAGCGCAGGTAAATTTCAACGGTTGTAGAGTTGGGACTTGAACCAGGGAACTACAAAATATGAGTTCCCAGGTTCCAGTCCCAGCTGGGCTAGTTTGTGATTTATCTCTGCACAATTCCAGCCCTGCCCTCTGTCAGTAGGGGACACCGATGGGCTTGGAAAGGCCGCCGTCCGTCGGATGGGACTTTAAGCCATTGCGGGAGAGCCATACCCTGTGCACGTTAAAGAACACGCTGGATGGCCTTGACGGGAGGATACCAAGTATCTCCTAACAGTTGTTCAGTGGGCTCCTTCCCTCCCCCCACCCCAAATCTTCTCTGATCCTCGGGGTCACATTATCTGAATGTGATTATCTCTCGGTTTTCACATTATCTGAATGGGTTGGGTTGTTTTGCCTCTGAGCGGCACTTTTTTGCACACCATGAGCTAAATAGCCAGGTCAAATGGACCCCGAAGGCTCAGAGAAGGTTGGGGGAGGGGACCCACTGGAACAGCTGTTGGGAGACAGATGGTAGCCTCCCGTTTAGGTCATCCAGTGTGTTCTTTAACGTTGGGTTGTTTTACCTCTGAGCGGCACTTTTTTTGCACACATGGCTAGATGGCCATGTCACAAGGATCCCGAAGGCTCAGAGAAGGTTAGGGGAGTTGACCCACTGGAACAGCTGTTGGGAGACAGATGGTAGCCTCCCATCAAGGCCATCCAGCGTGTTCTTTAATGTGCACACGGTATGGCTCTCCCGCACATGGGACCACGGCTTAACGTCCCATCCGACGGACGGTGGCCTTTCCAAGCCCATCGGTGTCCCCTACTGACCGTGGGCAGGGCGGGAAGTTTTGCGGAGACAAATCTCAACTCTGGCCCAGTTGGGACCCAAACCTGGGAACTGTATATTACGAGCCTGGCACGCTACCTATTGAGCCACCTCCAGGCCATTGTTTAGTGGAAAGAGCAGTCTGGAATAAAACCACAGACCTAGCAGATGCACATCCGTAAAATGAAATCTTGCTAATGATTAAAAATTTATTTCTAGTTTGTCTTTAGAACAGGGTAAAAAAAACGACGTCACTCGTGACGTAAGCAGACGGTGTGTGAACAATCGGAAAAGATCTTTCAACTACGAAAACTGCCGTTTCCTTATTAAGGAAAAAAAAATGTTTCTAAGAATACATTTCAGACTCTATATTGCGATCATGGAACAAAATTTAAAAAAGGAAGCAGCCGTGAAATGCAGGTCAAGCGGTAAAGAGTGCGATGGGCCGTTTTGACAACCACTTGGCCCGATGCTGAATCTAGATGGCGAGACATATTCGTGTTTAATGCAGTCTGGCCGTGGCAACTGTCGCGTACGTTGGAGGCTTTATTGTATCTTTATGTTTTTATCTCTGGAAACGAAAGTACGTTGATAAGAATATTAACTGGAATGGCTTCTGTTTCAGATAAAAGGTTAATTCTTTAGTTCCAACTGCGCCTGCGTTGAGATTTATCTCCGCAAAGCTCCCCGCCCTGCCCTCGGGCAGTAGGTTACACCGTTGGCTTTGTGAAGGCTGCTTTCCGCCGGATAAGACATTAAGCCGTGGCCCCGTGTGCGGGAGAGTCACATCCTGTGCGCATTAAAGAACACTGGATGGCCTTGACGGGAGACTACCATATGTCTCCCAACAGCTGTTCCAATGGGTCCTTTCCTCCAACCTTCTCCAAGCCTTCGGGGTCCTTGCAACCTGGCTACCTAGCCCATTGTGTACAAAAAAAGTATCACTCAGAGGTAAAACAACTCAACCTTTAGAAGAACGTGTGTTGTAACTGTTCTTAATTCTCCGAGCCCATGACGGATAAATTTGCCCTTATATGCCTATAAAATTTTAACTTAATCTCGTGTCCTCCGGAGGGCGGCGGTGGCTCAGTCGGTAGCGCTCCAGGCTCGTAATCTGTAGTTCCCAGGTTTGAGTCCCAGCTGGGTCAGCGTTGAGATTTATCTCCGCAAAATTCCCCGCCCTGCCCACGGTCAGCAGGGGACACCGATGGGCTTGGAAAGGCCGTCGTCCGTCGGATGGGACGTTAAGCCGTGGCCCCGTGTGCGGGAGAGCCATACCCTGTGCACGTTAAAGAACTCGCTGGATGGCCTTGACGGGAGGCTTACCATCTGTCTCCCAACAGCTGTTCCAGTGGGTCCCCTCCCCCAACCTTCTCTGAGCCTTCGGGGTCCATGTGACCTGGCCATTTAGCCCATGGTGTGCAAAAAAGTGCCGCTCAGAGGTAAAACAACCCAACCCAACCTCGTGACCTCCGCACAAAGACAGTGAAGATAAATTTTTCTTTCTACGCCTAATCCCGTGGCCGAGTGGTTAGTGCACTTGGATACTGATCTAAGGGACCTGGGTTCGAGCCCCGGACAAGGCATGGACGTTTGTGTTGCTTTCCTGCTGAGGTCATGCCATTCTCACAGACCTACTATGACATATAAACCGACAGGCTCCTATCAGACCTCTGTGGCAAGCAGCTGCTTGAGGGGGTATTTATTTTTTTAATTTTTATATTCCCCACTGAGGAAAAGCGTGAGGATAAGCTGACAAAATCTCAAAATACGAAAAGAAGTTTAGGAGAACGGGGGGAAAAAATCTAACGAGCCTCTAGTGCTAGAGACAAAGCCAACCCTTTTCGCTACTTTTCATTAATTAACAACATCTGAGTAGAGAAGAATTTCTTCAGTGCATGTTGCAGCACCTGCAGCGCCTTGGATCTCCAAGCGAAGTTTTTTGAATCCATTCGGGAAAAGAGAGTCATGATTAAAAAACTCGGTGTTGACAATATTCAGACACTCTTAGGGGTTATTTAGACTCAGCTGACCAACAATGAAAAATGAGAAGAAATTTATTATATTAAATATTTTTTTTAATATTATACATTGAATAAAAAAAAAAGCTCCCATATTTAATTTGTTGACAAGCAGACGATGCTGTGCCACGGAAGTTCGTCTGAACTATTTTACGTGAATAATTAGTTTAGCTTGGCGGTTGCTATAGCAACGATCTAATAATCGGGGCAGGGTTAGCGTGTGTTAGACGAACATGGGACCGCCATGATGAGAAATGCGGGAATAATGGATGAGAAACAGGTGGTGGGGGGTCCGCAGAAAACAGGCACGCCGGGGTTACTCGGGATCCAGTTGCTATGGTAACGTGTTTCTCGGAGACAGGATGTCTCGTTAGCATAACCGACGTTTTGTTTGGGGTGTTCGCATTGTTTATGAACATAATACATGCAAAACTGATAAAAAAAATTCTTTCTATAAAAAATGGGAGAATAATTAAAAATCTCTAATAGATGGATTAATGAAATTCAGAAAAAAAATTTTTAAGCTAGGTGAAAGGGGGGGGGGAGAAAAATTAGGGTTTTCGTGCAAGATTAGATTCTGGATTCTTTTACGTGTTAGTGACGCTTTTTTTTATGTATACTGTGGTCTTAAATACCCAATGGCTCGGAGTTGATTAAGAGAAAGGACCCACTGGAACGTAGAGGCAGATCCTGTCAAGGTTATCAAGTCAGTTCTTTAGTTTGCACAGATTGTGGCTTAATGTCCCATCCACGGACAGTAGCATTATCAACTTCATCGATGAACAGTCGCTCAAAATAATATCCGAACACTATGGTTGATTGCCAACCCGTGGCCGAGTGGTTAGCACGCTTGGCTACTGATCTACGGGACCTGGGTTCGAGCCCCGGATAAGGCATGGATGTATGTGTCGTTTTTCTGCTGAGGTCCTGCCATCATCTCAGATCTTCTACTTTGGCATATAAACTGACAGGCTCCTGTCAGATTTCTGTGGCAAGCAGCTGCTTGAGGGGGTATTTATTTATGGTTGATTACAGAATTCAGAAAAAATATGTGGCAACGATTTTTTTTTAGAAATTAGTGCAGTAACTGCACACGCTCCAGTTTGCTGTGAACGGTAACTGGAGCGTGTACAGTTGCTGTACACGCTCCAGATAAGGAAATCATAAGGAAATCATACGCTTCCAGGAAAGGAATCATACTCAAAACTATTTAATTGAAACTATCTAAGCTTTTTGATGCAGATTTTGCTAATGTCCGTCTGAAAAAAACAGAAGCAATATTTTATGGAAAAAGTTGCAAAAAAAAAATTCATTCTAAAATATCGAATAATTGTGCATTGTTAAGAAATCGAAATATATGTCAGATATTTATTATGCACGTTTTTAAAAAGTTAATTCAAATATATGATGGTGCATATCAAATGAAACAAAAGGGCCCCCGAGAAATTTCTTGGCGGCGGGGGCGAGTTTTTTCGGTACGTTACTGACCTGACCTTTGACCTTTCTGTTTTAAAAAGTATCAGTATTCTAAATTATAATATATTATTCCAATTCAATTATTCAGATAACTCGCTGTATTATAATGCATAGTCATGTATGAAACCATGTCTTAAAAGGGAAGATGTATTTACAATGTCGTTTTTCTTCTCTGAACAGAGACCTCCTATGAGAAGGCGTGTTCCGACCGCCGAGGAAGTGCTCCCGCCACACCAGTGCTCGGCTTGCGGACCATGGACGCGACTACGCCGTCACGCTTTGCGGTAGGTGGTGGCTCTTTCATTTTACTCTGATTTTAGTGGAAAACCACTAAAATCAGTTCTCTGGTTGAATTGGATTTTGCTTTCATTCAGAGCGACACTTCTCTGCACACGACGGACACAAGGACGGATTCACGGGACAACTATTAGAAATCAGATAAATCCAGCGTGCTCTTTAACGTGCACATGGTATGCACCCCTGCACAGAGGGACAGAGAAGCCTTCCAAGCCCATCACTCGTCTACGTTGAGGGTCGACTGAATTGGTTCCGCTTCAGGCTCTTCACGTGCAGTTCCCAAGTTCGAGTGCCAACTGTGCCAGTGTAGAGATTTATCTCAGATACAAATCCTATCCTGCCCTCGGCAAGAAAGAGATACCGATGGGCTTGGAAAGACCGCCGTCCGTCGGATGGGACGTCAAACCATACCCTGTGCACGTTAAAGAACACGCTGTATAGCCTTGACGGGAGGCTACCATCTGTCTCCCAACAGCTGTTCCAATGGGTCCCCTCCCCCAACCTTCTCTGAGCCTTCGGGGTCCATCTGACCTGGCCATTTAGCCCATGGTGTGCAAAAAAGTGCCGCTCAGAGGTAAAACAACCCAACGTTAAAGAACACGCTGGATGGCCTTGAAGGGAGGCTACCATCTGTCTCCCAACAGCTGTTCCAGTGGGTCCCCTCCCCCAACCTTCTCTGAGCCTTCGGGGTCCATCTGACCTGGCCATTTAGCCCATGGTGTGCAAAAAAGTGCCGCTCAGAGGTAAAACAACCCAACGTTAAAGAACACGCTGTATGGCCTTGACGGGAGGCTACCATCTGTCTCCCAACAGCTGTTCCAGTGGGTCCCCTCCCCCAACCTTCTCTGAGCCTTCGGGGTCCATGTGACCTGGCCATTTAGCCCATGGTGTGCAAAAAAAGTGCCGCTCAGAGGTAAAACAACCCAACGTTAAAGAACACGCTGGATGGCCTTGACGGGAGGCTACCATCTGTCTCCCAACAGCTGTTCCAATGGGTCCCCTCCCCCAACCTTCTCTGAGCCTTCGGGGTCCATGTGACCTGGCTATTTAGCCCATGGTGTGCAAAAAAGTGCCGCTCAGAGGTAAAACAACCCAACGTTAAAGAACACGCTGTATGGCCTTGACGGGAGGCTACCATCTATCTCCCAACAGCTGTTCCAGTGGGTCCCCTCCCCCAACCTTCTCTGAGCCTTCGGGGTCCATGTGACCTGGCCATTTAGCCCATGGTGTGCAAACAAGTGCCGCTCAGAGGTAAAACAACCCAACGTTAAAGAACACGCTGTATGGCCTTGACGGGAGGCTACCATCTGTCTCCCAACAGCTGTTCCAGTGGGTCCCCTCCCCCAACCTTCTCTGAGCCTTCGGGGTCCATGTGACCTGGCCATTTAGCCCATGGTGTGCAAAAAAGTGCCGCTCAGAGGTAAAACAACCCAACGTTAAAGAACACGCTGTATGGCCTTGACGGGAGGCTACCATCTGTCTCCCAACAGCTGTTCCAGTGGGTCCCCTCCCCCAACCTTCTCTGAGCCTTCGGGGTCCATGTGACCTGGCCATTTAGCCCATGGTGTGCAAAAAAGTGCCGCTCAGAGGTAAAACAACCCAACGTTAAAGAACACGCTGGATGGCCTTGACGGGAGGCTACCATCTATCTCCCAACAGCTGTTCCAGTGGGTCCCCTCCCCCAACCTTCTCTGAGCCTTCGGGGTCCATGTGACCTGGCCATTTAGCCCATGGTGTGCAAAAAAGTGCCGCTCAGAGGTAAAACAACCCAACGTTAAAGAACACGCTGGATGGCCTTGACGGGAGGCTACCATCTGTCTCCCAACAGCTGTTCCAGTGGGTCCCCTCCCCCAACCTTCTCTGAGCCTTCGGGGTCCATGTGACCTGGCCATTTAGCCCATGGTGTGCAAAAAAGTGCCGCTCAGAGGTAAAACAACCCAACGTTAAAGAACACGCTGTATGGCCTTGACGGGAGGCTACCATCTGTCTCCCAACAGCTGTTCCAGTGGGTCCCCTCCTCCAACCTTCTCTGAGCCTTCGGGGTCCATGTGACCTGGCCATTTAGCCCATGGTGTGCAAAAAAGTGCCGCTCAGAAGTAAAACAACCCAACGTTAAAGAACACGCTGGATGGCCTTGAAGGGAGGCTACCATCTGTCTCCCAACAGCTGTTCCAGTGGGTCCCCTCCCCCAACCTTCTCTGAGCCTTCGGGGTCCATCTGACCTGGCCATTTAGCCCATGGTGTGCAAAAAAGTGCCGCTCAGAGGTAAAACAACCCAACGTTAAAGAACACGCTGTATGGCCTTGACGGGAGGCTACCATCTGTCTCCCAACAGCTGTTCCAGTGGGTCCCCTCCCCCAACCTTCTCTGAGCCTTCGGGGTCCATGTGACCTGGCCATTTAGCCCATGGTGTGCAAAAAAAGTGCCGCTCAGAGGTAAAACAACCCAACGTTAAAGAACACGCTGGATGGCCTTGACGGGAGGCTACCATCTGTCTCCCAACAGCTGTTCCAATGGGTCCCCTCCCCCAACCTTCTCTGAGCCTTCGGGGTCCATGTGACCTGGCTATTTAGCCCATGGTGTGCAAAAAAGTGCCGCTCAGAGGTAAAACAACCCAACGTTAAAGAACACGCTGTATGGCCTTGACGGGAGGCTACCATCTATCTCCCAACAGCTGTTCCAGTGGGTCCCCTCCCCCAACCTTCTCTGAGCCTTCGGGGTCCATGTGACCTGGCCATTTAGCCCATGGTGTGCAAAAAAGTGCCGCTCAGAGGTAAAACAACCCAACGTTAAAGAACACGCTGTATGGCCTTGACGGGAGGCTACCATCTGTCTCCCAACAGCTGTTCCAGTGGGTCCCCTCCCCCAACCTTCTCTGAGCCTTCGGGGTCCATGTGACCTGGCCATTTAGCCCATGGTGTGCAAAAAAGTGCCGCTCAGAGGTAAAACAACACAACGTTAAAGAACACGCTGTATGGCCTTGACGGGAGGCTACCATCTGTCTCCCAACAGCTGTTCCAGTGGGTCCCCTCCCCCAACCTTCTCTGAGCCTTCGGGGTCCATGTGACCTGGCCATTTAGCCCATGGTGTGCAAAAAAGTGCCGCTCAGAGGTAAAACAACCCAACGTTAAAGAACACGCTGGATGGCCTTGACGGGAGGCTACCATCTGTCTCCCAACAGCTGTTCCAGTGGGTCCCCTCCCCCAACCTTCTCTGAGCCTTCGGGGTCCATGTGACCTGGCCATTTAGCCCATGGTGTGCAAAAAAGTGCCGCTCAGAGGTAAAACAACCCAACGTTAAAGAACACGCTGGATGGCCTTGACGGGAGGCTACCATCTGTCTCCCAACAGCTGTTCCAGTGGGTCCCCTCCCCCAACCTTCTCTGAGCCTTCGGGGTCCATGTGACCTGGCCATTTAGCCCATGGTGTGCAAAAAAGTGCCGCTCAGAGGTAAAACAACCCAATCGAACTGGTTCTAATCCCACTCACGGCGAAACTCTCTCTTTTTTTCAGCTATTTGATTGATTTCTTCTGACAGACAGAGTTGTTGTTAATGCGTCATTTTTCGTAACTCTTTAGATATTAAACAAAAATGATTAAAAATCGAGATTTGAACAAATCTGATCGACATCTTTTATCTCGGGACTTTTCTCCGCAAAAAGTTTATTTGCAAAGTTTGTATATGTCTTGCCGTTCACCCAACATAAAAATAACCTAATATATATTATAAAGATAATATAGAAATAAAATCACCTTATGAATGAACGGAAGTCTCGTGTGTCGAGATATAAACAGGAAGGTATTTTGATTGACAGCATAAAAGATCAAAATATGGAAGTGACTCGCCACGTGGCTTTCGACCAGTGAGAGCAAACTCTCCCATCCTTTTCCATCTCTTTCCTAATCCACGAGGGATTTTCTTCTCTCATCTTTTCCTCTATTTTAAACAAGAGATGCCAAGAGGGGAGTAGGAGGATGGAATTACCTTCCCAGTGCCTCCATTTTTCGCCGGATATAAGGTGTCTTTTTCTCGTCACGTGTTATCCAATCATGCGCTACAGAAGGAGAGGATGTTATTACAATGCATTCTCCTCCACATCATTTCGCAGCTGTCATTCCACGCGCCTCGTGTGACGAAGGAAAGGAGTGGGATGCAAGTGACAAGGATCGGGAGGAGGAGGATGTAGAGATGCTTTTGAAGTTGGTTAACGTTTTACTGAAAATAAAAGATCTTTATAAAAGAATAACTATATTTTAAATGCTATTTTTATTTAAATAATTAAGTAACGAAAGCAATTGTGTGTACAAAATGTCAAGATGCAAGTGACAAGGATCGGGAGGAGGAGGATGCAGAGATGCTTTTGAAGTTGGTTAACGTTTTACTGAAAATAAAAGATCTTTATAAAAGAATAACTATATTTTAAATGTTATTTTTATTTAAATAATTAAGTAACGAAAGCAATTGTGTGTACAAAATGTCAAGATGCAAGTGACAAGGAACGGGAGGAGGAGGATGCAGGGATGCTTTTGAAGTTGGTTAACGTTTTACTGAAAATAAAAGATCTTTATAAAAGAATAACTATATTTTAAATGCTATTTTTATTTAAATAATTAAGTAACGAAAGCAATTGTGTGTACAAAATGTCAAGATGCAAGTGACAAGGATCGGGAGGAGGAGGATGCAGAGATGCTTTTGAAGTTGGTTAACGTTTTACTGAAAATAAAAGATCTTTATAAAAGAATAACTATATTTTAAATGCTATTTTTATTTAAATAATTAAGTAACGAAAGCAATTGTGTGTACAAAATGTCAAGAAGCTTTCGTTTGAGACCGAAATATTCGGCTGAGCATGTCTGACGTAACACTTGCAACAGCTGCAGTTTTCCTGTAAATGCTGTAAGTTAATAATTTTTTCTGAATAAACAATATTTTTAATGTATCTCTCATCGCAAAAAGTGGGGCGGGGGTGGCTAAGTCGGTAGCGCGCCAGGCTCGTAATTTGTAGTTCCCAGGTTCGAGTCCCAGCTGGGTCAGCGTTGAGATTTATCTCCGCAAAATTCCCCGCCCTGCCCACGGTCAGTAGGGGACACCGATGGGCTTGGAAAGGCCGCCGTCCGTCGGATGGAACGTTAAACCGTGACCCCGTGTGCGGGTGAGCCACACACTCTGGACGTTAAAGAACACGCTGGATGGCCTTGACGGGAGGCTACCATCTGTCTCCCAACAGCTGTTCCAGTGGGTCTCCTCCCCCAACCTTCTCTGAGCCTTCGGGGTCCATGTGACCTGGCCATTTAGCCCATGGTGTGCAAAAAAGTGCCGCTCAGAGGTAAAACAACCCAACCCAACAACGATATTTTTAATGTATCTCTCCCCGCAAAAAAGGAAGTCCAGTGGTGTCAAATCGGGATTTCTCAGGAACCACAATATCTGGAAATTTGGGATTTAAGATATTACATGTGATACTAGCGCCACCATTTAGTTTGTGTGCAAAAGTCGCAGTTGGCGTTTCGACAGATCATTGGTCAATGACTTATCAGTCAACCAATGATGTAGTCTCAGAGTCTTCCCGTTTGCGACCTACTCTCAACGTCACTACCAAAGTTATCAGGAATCTGTAAAATTAGTTGTTTGTAATCTGCCTTTGCGTAACAGGGCAAAGACTGCAGTTATGTTAAAACACTGTTAATGACTGTAACGTGAACATTTATTAGCCTGATAAAAAATTGCGAAAACACGATATTTTGCTTCACCTGTAAGTAGTAGTCTTTAGGGAGTGATAATGGGACAGAGGGTAACTCAATTCGTAGAGCGCCGAGCTCGTAATTTCATGTTTCTAGATTCAAGTCCTCGTTGCTGCCTGCGTTGAGATCTCCCCCCCCCCCCGCACACACACTAACCCCCTGTGCCAGGTGTTGGATTGGCTCAGACGGTAGCTCACCAGGCTCATAATCTGCAGCTCCCAGGTTCGAGTCCCAGCTGGGTCAGCGTTGAGATTTATTGCCGCAAAACTCCCCGCCTTGTTCACGGTCAGTAGGACACCGATGGGCTTGGGGCGGGGGTGGCTCAGTCGGTAGCGCGCCAGGCTCGTAATCTGTAGTTCCCAGGTTAGAGTCCCAGCTGGGTCAGCGTTGAGATTTATCTCCGCAAAATTCCCCGCCCTGCCCACGGTCACTAGGGGACACCGATGGGCTTGGAAAGGCCGCCGTCCGTCGGATGGGACGTTAAGCCGTGGCCCCGTGTGCGGGAGAGCCATACCCTGTGCACGTTAAAGAACACGCTGGATGGCCTTGACGGGAGGCTACCATCTGTCTCCCAACAGCTGTTCCAGTGGGTCCCTTCCCCCAACCTTCTCTGAGCCTTCGGGGTCCATCTGACCTGGCCATTTAGCCTATGGTGTGCAAAAAAGTGCCGCTCAGAGGTAAAACAACCCAACCCAACCGATGGGCTTGCAAGGTTGCCGCCCGTCGGATGGGACATTAAGCCGTAGTTCCCCTTGTGCGCAAGAGAGACATACCCTGTGCACATTAAAGAACATGTTGGGAGGCCTTGACGGGAGGCTACCATCTGTCTCCCAATAGCTGTTCCAGTGGGTCCCCTCCCCCAACCTTCTCTGAGCCTTCGGGGTCCTTGTGACCTGGCCATTTAACCCATTATGTGTACAAAAAAGTGTCGCTCAGAGGTAAAACAACCAACCAGCAGCGCCAGTGCACGAAGGATAGCCTTGACGGGACGCTTCCAGTGTTTTAACAGATCTTCACTAGATCCCCTATTCAGCTCAGAGTTGTTGGGTTGTTTTACCTCTGAGCGGCACTTTTTTGCACACCATGGGTTAAATGGCCAGGTCACATGGACCCCGAAAGCTCAGAGAATGTTTGGGGAGGGGACCCACTGGAACAGCTGTTGGGAGACAGATGGTAGCCTCCCGTCAAGGCCATCCAGCGTGTTCTTTAACGTTGGGTTGTTTTACTTCTGAGCGGCACTTTTTTGCACACCATGGGCTAAATGGCCAGGTCACATGGACCCCGAAGGCTCAGAGAAGGTTGGAGGAGGGGACCCACTGGAACAGCTGTTGGGAGACAGATGGTAGCCTCACGTCAAGGCCATCCAGCGTGTTCTTTAACGTGTACAGGGTATGGCTCTCCCGCACATGGAGCCACGGCTTAACGTCCCATCCGACGGACGATGGCCTTTCCAAGCCCATCGGTGTCCCCTACTCGAACCTGGGAACTACAGATTACGAGCCTGGCGCGCTACCGACTGAGCCATCCCCTCCCCATCAGCTCAGAGACATTTGGGTCTTTGTGTGGCCATTTAGTTTATTGTGTGCACAGAAGTACAACTCAGAAGTAACCCACTTTTTTTAAAAGCTCTTTCATCGCCATTCGTTTCAAACTCGATGCTTATCTTCACATTCCATAGTATTCGAGGCGAAATCAACGTCCTTTTTTGTGTGTATTGTGTTTTTTCAACTGAAGTGATTACATCTAAAAAGCAATTTTAACAAGCTACAGTTATTGTGGAAGCATTCAGCCTCTAGAATAGTTTCGAATAAAAGTCAACTAACTATCGGGAGATCATTACATTTTATTTTTAGAACACATTTCATAATAGAATGTCTTAACTGGCGTGGTGATTAAGGTACTAGCGACAGTTCCAGAAGGAGAGACTTTGTGTATTATTTTAGTTCTAATGAGAAAGTGGTCAACAGGGACATCATTGTTGATAAGGGCATGTCCTTGTATGAGAACCCGGTGCAAACTGGTAGTTTCAAAGATCCCTCTTTTTCCTATGTGTCACAAATCGAAAATATAAATTACTATTTTCTTTTTGTATTTATTATCATTGACGTAATTAGTGATGGAACAAAAAGTTATAACTTCTCAAAGTGAAAAAATTTATAGTTTTTTTTATTTATTTTAATAAATAAAATACTTCAGCTATGGACCACTTCATCCATAGCTGTTTATTTTGTCCCATTGTAATGTGTTACCGCTAAAGTGCAGAAATCAGTTATTCTACAGATTATCTAGGTATTGTGCAGATTAACTAGGGTGATCCGTTAAGGTGCGGAAAATTGTTTCATTTCTCAAATTACCTAGGTAATCTGCAAATTACCTGGATAATCTGCACCTTACCTACTAGGCACTCGTTAAAGTGAAAATAAGATCTTTGCTGGAACAACAGGAACGTTTCTGTACGCTTAAATTAACATCATGTTATTTATCTAGTGTCCGAGAGTAGAGTTGAAACCAGGGTCATCCCTCTGTCAACATGAATCAGTCGTCCGAATTATAAAAAAAACGCCCCCAAAATGAGCAGGCCAAGTGAGAACGAATCATTTTAGTGATTCGTTATCAAGAATGAATCACTTTACCGATTCGTTCTCACTTGGCCTCCGCTCATCCGGGGCGTTTTTTATAATGCGGACGAGTGAATCACGTGACACGAAGATTCATATTCAAGAGATTCACCACTATGAGAGAAACAAACTTTTGAACTTTAACGATACGGAAGCCGTTAATGTGCACATTACCTAGTAAAATGCGGAAAACTCTTGATTCCGCACATCAACGGAGCAAATCAGTTAATCTGCAGATTAGCTAGGTAATGTGCACATTAACGGCTTTCGAGCTTTAGCGGTAACATATGCCCAAAAGCTTGACGGTAAAGCAACGAATCGCCGTTTAGTTTCCAGTGAAATTTCGAGAGATTTAAACTCCCCAAAATCGAATAGAATACAGAATCTCCACGTAAAACCAAAAATTCAGTCGTATTTCTGAATATGTAGATTCGGCTGTGAATGGTTCCTTGGCACGCACGTGACATCCTCACGCGCAGAAGAATTAAGGTCTACGTCCCGTTTAAGTCGAGTCATTGCCATGGCAACTGTTGTTTTTCATCCCGTACGATCAATGCTCTTTCGTCTCTACACCTGAAACATTTAATCTTTATCATTCCTTTAAACACGGCGTAAAAAAATGCTTAATATTAAAATTCCTGAATGCGTTGTAAAGGTACCATGGTTCGAATCCCACTAAGACACGAATGTATTCTTTCTAATGACTTTTTTCTGCTAAGATGCGGGGCGGGGGTGGTTCATTTGGTAGCGCGCCAGGCTCGTAATCTGTAGTTCCCAGGTTCGAGTCCCAGCTGGGTCAGCGTTGAGATTTATCTCCGCAAAATTCCCCGCTCTGCCCACGGTCAGTAGGGGACACCGATGGACTTGGAAAGGCCGTCGTCCGTCGGATGGGACGTTAAGCCGTGGCCCCATGTGTGGGAGAGTCATACCCTGTGCACGTTAAAGAACACGCTGGATGGCCTTGACGGGAGGCTACCATCTGTCTCCCAACAGCTGTTCCAGTGGGTCCCCTCCCCCAACCTTCTCTGAGCCTTCGGGGTCTATGTGACCTGGCCATTTAGCCCATGGTGTGCAAAAAAGTGACGCTCAGAGGTAAAACAACCCAACTCTGCTAAGATGCGTTGAAGAACACGCTGGATAGGCTTAAGGAAGGTTTTCATCTTTTTTTTTTTCCACTCGTCCAATGAATTTCCTTCCCCTTAATCCTTTGGGGTGCCTGTGACCTGGTCACTTAGCCCATTTTGTGCAAAACAATGCCACTCAGAGATAACCTAGTTCTCTGCCGAGATCGTTGTTTTCCACAGATTATTTTTATGTCGCATTAAACTAAGAGACTGCTGTCAGATTTCCATGGCAAGTAGGATGCTTGAGGGATAATTTATGTTTTTGTTTACTTGTTTCTTCGTCTAACAATGGGAAATGCAAAAATTGAGTTAGTATCCCTAACTCCTATTCTACGTCTCATTTCGCTATAACCGTCATCACAGACAACAATCCTAAGCATCTGTTTGATTTCATTCACCCTGTTTCTTTTATCTCTCATAGTTACCAAATGGCGGAACGATTAATATGTTTGGCTAAAAAGGAATCGTGTTTCGAATCTTGGATAAGCCATCTTCGCTATAAACATTGCTGCTATCTTTCTGCTAAAGCTTCGACTTCCTCGCAGATCTTTAGGACGTATTGTGTTGAAAAACAACTTCTCTCTGAGAACTGGACTATCTAAAGAGTGTTTTTCTCTTTGATGCATTCTGCACACTTATCCACTTTTCAGGGGCGGGGGTGGCTCAGTCGGTAGCGCGCCAGGCTCGTAATCTGCAATTCCCAGGTTCGAGTCCCAGCTGAGTCAGCTTTGAGATTTATCTCCGCAAAATCCCCGCCCTGCCCACGGTCAGTAGGGGACACCGATGGGCTTGGGAAGACCACCGTCCGTCGGATGGGACGTTAAGCCGTGGTCCCGTGTGCGGGAGAGCCATACCCTGTGCACGTTAAAGAACACGCTGGATGGCCTTGACGGGAGGCTACCATCTGTCTCCCAACAGCTGTTCCAGTGGGTCCCCTCCCCCAACCTTCTCTGAGCCTTCGGGGTCCATGTGACCTGGCCATTTAGCCCATGTTGTGCAAAAAAGTGCCGCTCAGAGGTAAAACAACCCAACGTTAAAGAACACGCTGGATGGCCTTGACGGGAGGCTACCATCTGTCTCCCAACAGCTGTTCCAGTGGGTCCCCTCCCCCAACCTTCTCTGAGCCTTCGGGGTCCATGTGACCTGGCCATTTAGCCCATGGTGTGCAAAAAAGTGCCGCTCAGAGGTAAAACAACCCAACGTTAAAGAACACGCTGGATGGCATTGACGGGAGGCTACCATCTGTCTCCCAACAGCTGTTCCAGTGGGTCCCCTCCCCCAACCTTCTCTGAGCCTTCGGGGTCCATGTGACCTGGCCATTTAGCCCATGGTGTGCAAAAAAGTGCCGCTCAGAGGTAAAACAACCCAACGTTAAAGAACACGCTGGATGGCCTTGACGGGAGGCTACCATCTGTCTCCCAACAGCTATTCCAGTGGGTCCCCTCCCCCAACCTTCTCTGAGCCTTCGGGGTCCATGTGACCTGGCCATTTAGCCCATGGTGTGCAAAAAAGTGCCGCTCAGAGGTAAAACAACCCAACGTTAAAGAACACGCTGGATGGCATT
Organism: Ryuthela nishihirai; assembly: GCA_038380435.1. Classification (NCBI taxonomy): domain Eukaryota; kingdom Metazoa; phylum Arthropoda; class Arachnida; order Araneae; family Heptathelidae; genus Ryuthela; species Ryuthela nishihirai. The sequence continues at coordinate 64,369,025 of JAWZYU010000028.1, read as the reverse complement.
GACGGGAGGCTACCATCTGTCTCCCAACAGCTGTTCCAGTGGGTCCCCTCCCCCAACCTTCTCTGAGCCTTCGGGGTCCGTGTGACCTGGCCATTTAGCCCATGGTGTGCAAAAAAGTGCCGCTCAGAGGTAAAACAACCCAACGTTAAAGAACACGCTGGATGGCCTTGACGGGAGGCTACCATCTGTCTCCCAACAGCTGTTCCAGTGGGTCCCCTCCCCCAACCTTCTCTGAGTCTTCGGGGTCCATGTGACCTGGCCATTTAGCCTATGGTGTGCAAAAAAGTGCTGCTCAGAGGTAAAACAACCCAATCCACTTTTCAGTATTGAATTTCGACGGAATCTATTGAATGATTTTTAACCAATGGCCCTTCGTTGGCAAAATTTTAAACTTTAGTCGACTCCACTAGTTTTCTAGTGTAAAAAAATCTGTTGATTTGTTGTACGAATAGTAATCTTGATCAACAATCCAATCACACTGTAAAGAAAACGTCGAGAGCGTAGGTTCATTATGCTTTCCTTTTTGGTTATCTGTTTCAATCTTTTAGGTAACATCTCTTACACTCATTTACATGGTGGATGTATAATAGAAATACATATAAATTCGAATTTCTCTTAAAACAAGACGAAGTTTCTGCGTCTCCCATTTCAGGAATAATAATAGTTCTCATCTCACGAGAACTCTTCTTTACCAACCACTCTTCTTTACCAACCACTCTTCTTTACCAACCACTCACATCAGCTCGCAGACAGAAAAAAAAAATACATGGGATTCAAAAGTCTAGTTATGTCTGTTCGCCGATATGTATATATTCGCCAAAAACTTCATATTAATAGATAAATAAATAAAAAATAAATAAATACCCCCTCAAGCAGCTGCTTGCCACAGAGGTCTGACTGGAGCCTGTCAGTTTACATGCCATAGTAGAATATCTGAGAGGATGGCAGGACCTCAGCAGAAAACAACACGAACATCCATGCCTTACCCGGGGCTCGAACCCAGGTCCCGTAGATCAGTAGCCAAGCGCGCTAACCACTCGGATCACTGAAATAAATACCCCCTCAAGCAGGTGCTTGCCACAGAGGTCTGACAGGAGCCTGTCAGTTTATATGCCACAGTAGAAGATCTGAGAGGATGGCAGGACCTCAGCAGAAAACAACACGAATATCCATGCCTTACCCGGGGCTCGAACCCAGGTCCCTTAGATCAATAGCCAAGCGCGCTAACCACTCGGACCACTGAAATAAATACCCCCTCAAGCAGCTGCTTGCCACAGAGGTCTGACACAGGAGCCTGTCAGTTTATATGCCACAGTAGAAGATCTGAGAGGATGGCAGAACCTCAGCAGAAAACAACACGAACATCCATGCCTTACCCGGGGCTCGAACCCAGGTCCCGTAGATCAGTAGCCAAGCGCGCTAACCACTCGGCCACGGGACGGCTATTAATAGATAGATTAAAAAAAAATCCGTGATTGCTGTTCACGAAGAGTGACGTCAACACATGAGCACTGCTTTATGCAAATGATTGGCAGAATATCATATGTCAAAAATTCTGAATCGTAATATATTTTCGAGGGGACAAAATAAATATAGGTGAAAGGATATTTTTTTTAATCTAAGTGCAATGTTTTAATTTACTTAATTGCATGAAGCGTTGTAGTCTGAGTCGCGCTACCGACTGAGTAGTAAAGCAGGTTAAAAATTCAATAAAAAATAAATGAAAAATAAATACCCCCTCAAGCAGCTGCTTGCCACAGAGGTCTGACAGGAGCTTGTCAGTTTATATGCCAGAGAAGAAGGTCTGAGAGGATGGCAGGACCTCAGCAGAAAAACGATACAAATAGCCATGCCTTACCCGGGGTTCGAACCCAGGTCCCTTAGATCAGTAGCCAAGCGCGCTAACCACTCGGCCATGGGACGTCAATAAATAAAATAAATAAATACCCCCTCAAGCAGCTGCTTGCCACAGAGGTCTGCACACAAGAAATTCGTTTCTTAATTAATTCGCACAAGAAATTTTTTTTTGTTTCGTTACCATTTCGGATTTCCATCTCATCTTTTGGTATCTCTCCACCATCCTCTTTCTTCATCATTTCTTTCAATCAGTTTCCATCCATCCCATACTCTTCCCGCATCTCTTTAACCCTCCGCATCCCCCCCCCTCCCTCTCCTAAACGATCTCTCTCTGAAACCATCAATGCTCCTCTCTTCATCCCCTCTCGCTGATAAGTAAATATGCAAATCAGCCATCTTTTGCCACATTGCATCCTTCCCTTCTTGATTCCTCTTCCTCCTCTTCATCCGGAGCGGAGACAAATGATTTTGTTTCATCGGTAACGTCTTTTATCGATCGCTACCCTCCGACTGAAAAATCGTGCATCGAATTACTTTCTTTGTTCGCTTTTCAGTTTTGTCTAAGTAAAGTCTCCCAGGGACACTCCCCAATTCCCGTTTTTGTCTGCTTCTCTTTCCTGCCGCTCTTCGCTCTCTCTCTGTTGTTGTTCTACCTGCCTCCCGTTGTCGTGGTAACTGGTAGCACGACAGCACGCACGCTGCAAGTTCATCGGGTTTCACTTAAGTTGCCTGCATCGCGGAGAGCAGCACCACTCCATTCGAAAAATACATCCCCGCCAAGTGTGTAAATGAGATGCTTCGGGATTCTTTACGGACACGAACTTGCATCACTTTACTCTCTGAGTGGAGGCTTGGGATAAGAAAGCAGAAGGTTCTTCTTCTTTTCTAAGAATCTGGTTTTATTTCGTTTCAGCTTCTTCTTTGATGCAATTTTGGTTTTTTATTGATTCCAGAAAGGACGGTAAGCGACTCGAAATTCTTTTCGTAGTGAGTCGGAAATAAATACCCAGTTTGTCAGTTATTTTTTGAGCTTTTGGTAAATAAAAAAAAAAAGATTTATTTTCGTCTAATGAAATCACTTATTTCTCTTCCCTTTCAATGATTCTTTTTAAGATTTTGGGTTGGGTTGTTTTACCTCTGAGTGGCACTTTTTTGCACACCATGGGCTAAATGGCCAGGTCACAACATGGACCTCGAAGGCTCAGAGAAGTTTGGGGGAGGGGATCTACTGGAACAGCTGTTGGGAGACAGATGGTAGCCTTCCGTCAAGGCCATCCAGCGTGTTCTTTAACGTGCACAGGGTGTGACTCTCCCACACACGGAGCCACGGCTTAACGTCCCATCCGACGGACGGCGGCCTTTCCAAGCCCATCGGTGTCCCCTACTGGCCGTGGGCAGGGCGGGGAATTTTGCGGAGATAAATCTCAACGCTGACCCAGCTGGGACTCGAACCTGGGATTCTTTTTAAGAATCTCATTTCAAAATTCTATTTAATAACCGAAAGAACACTCTTATCTTCCATCTCATTCTGATCATTTTGATCAGATTGATTACCATTTTGCTAAACTGTCTGATAGCAATTTTATAAAGTTTTTTTCGGTGATCATCATCTTCTTAAAAGTTTCTCACATTGATTAGCATTTTCTAAAATTTCCAACAGTGGTCAGTAGAGGAGTAGTTCCCGTGATTCCAATGAACCAGGGCTCGCTGCTCGACCTCTTTTTTTTTTGTTTCGGAAACATTCCTTTATTAATTATTGTAGATGGCCTTATAGCCGATCGACAAAAGAGGACGCGAGACGCACCCGTTTTATCTTTTTAATTTTTTTTCGAGATGGGGGAGGGCCCCCAGCAACACCTCTCTTCGCCACTGGCGATCGGCATTTCTGTAAAGTTCTTACAGCGAATGTAGTTGCCAAGTTCGAGTCCCACCTTTCCCAGCGTTGAGATTTTTCTCCGCTAACCTCCCCACAATGCCCTACGTGAGAAAGGGGACATCGATGATTTTGATAGGACGCTGTCCGTCGGATTGGACTTTTAAGACGTAGTCTTCTGGGCAAGAGAGCTATTCCCTGGATACATTAAATAACACGATGGATGATGTTGATGGGAGAGCCCCCTCTGTCTCATAATAGCTGCCTAGTAGATTCGCATCACCAACCCACTACCTTTACTAAAACAAAGTGCCAGTCAGAGGTTGATTGGTTGGTTGTTTTACCTCTGAGCGGCACTTTTTTGCACACCATGGGCTAAATGACCAGGTCACAAGGACCCCGAAGACTCAGAGAAGGTTGGGGGAGGGGACCCACTGGAACAACTGTTGGGAGACAGATGGTAGCCTCCCATCAAGGCCATCCAGCGTGTTCTTTAACGTTGGGTTGTTTTACCTCTGAGCGGCACTTTTCTGCACACCGTGGGCTAAATGGCTAAGTCACAAGGACGCCGAGGGTTCAGAGAAGGTTGGGGGAGGGGACCCACTGGAACAGCTGTTGGGAGACAGATGGTAACCTCCCGTCAAGGCCATCCAGCGTGTTCTTTAGCGTGCACAGGGTATGGCTCTCCCGCACACGGAGCCACGGCTTAACGTCCCATCCGACGGACGGCGGCCTTTTCAAGCCCATCGGTGTCCCCTACTGACCGTGGGCAGGGTGGGGAATTTTGTGGAGAAAAATCTCAACGCTGACCCAGCTGGGACTCGAACCTGGGAACTGCAGATTAGACTGCAGATCTGACTGGGGTAGAGGGGCTCAGTCGGTAGAGCCTGGCGCGCTACCGACTGACCCCCGCCCCTCAATCAAAGGTAAAAACAAGTCAATCTCCAGTCTCGAAATACTTTTTCTTATATTCATCTTTAAGGCTCATTTCAGAGTGAATCGAGTTCAGAGTTTTCCTTGCAATAAACGAAAACGCCAGCTTAAGCTCTTTCGCATTCCAATTCGTTAAAAGTTCGCTCCGAAAGAAAGAATCCCAGCGAATAACACAACAACAACAAGGGAAGAGAATTCGTCGAACAGCTTTCACGTCAGTAACATCTTCGCCACTTGAATTACACGTTTATCGACGTTTTAAGATTCGATCAGAACCCAAAAAAATAAAACCAATTTCACTCAAGTGTTTTTAACATGATGAAAAAAAAGAAGAGTATTTTATATCCTAAAAGCATCCGAGTAATATTCTCGTACGAAAATCGAGGAAAAGTACGTCTTTTTAGTTTTTTTTCAGAAATGGGACGAATCAACTCTCGACCTGATAGAGAAATCGAGATTGAAAAATAGTTTCGAGTTTCGTTATGAGACGGTGAATGAAAACGAGGGTTAAAAATAAATTGAAATGTTTGAAATTCCTGTTGCAGTTGATGCGATTCCAAACGAAATTGGTTGCAGGAAGGCAGACCTAGAGAGCATTTGGATCTTCTATGGTCACTTAATAAAAAATAAAAATAAGGTAGTGTGTTTGTTTTCTGAAAGATGACTTAAATCGCAAGCTTATACAGTCACTCAAAAAAATATCCGAACACTATGGTTGATTTATAGAATTTAGAAAAAAATATCTGGCAACGATTTTTTTTTAAAGAAATTAGTGATCTGGCAACCTTCGTGTTCACGTGATACAAAGGTTGCCAGATCACTAATTTCTAAAAAAAAAATCGTTGCCAGATATTTTTCCTGAATTCTGTAATCAACCATAGTGTTCGGATACTTTTTTGAGCGACTGTAGTGGTCATATTATTTTGATACTAGATCGTGTGGGCTCACTCACGGAAATATTGAGCGTGTGCAGTTACCGTTCACAGCAAACTGGAGCGTGTGCAGTAACTGCACACGCTCCAGTTTGCTGTGAACGGTATCTTAACGTGTACAGTTGCTGTACACGCTCCAGATATTTTTCCTGAATTCTGTAATCACGTGACACGAAGGTTGGCCAGATCACTAATTTCTAAAAAAATCGTTGCCAGATATTTTTTCTGAATTCTCTAATCAACCATAGTGTTCGGATATTTTTTTGAGCGACTGTACGTGGGGCAGTCGTGCACGCACACAGAAAATAACTTAAGTGCGTTGGGCAAGGGAGTAAATTGAACCAGAACACCATACAAGTTGTTTTTTTTACAAATTATTTTCGTGAAATGGTGTGAGGTTGTTTTACCCCTCAGCGACACCCCCTACACACATTTACCCCTCAGCTGTTAGACGCAGATGACAGTCTCTCGAAAAGGCCGTATATTGTGCTCTTTAATAATATGCTCTCTCTTTCGCACAGGACCACGTCTTAAGGCCCCATCCGACTGACGGAGGACTTTCTAAGCTCAAATGACGCCTCTTTTCTCACAGAGAGAAAATTCTCAAAACAGGCACAGTTGGGACTCGAACCTGGCAACATTAGATTTGCAAGTCTGGCGCGCTCCCGTCAAAAAAATACCCTCGAAATCTTAATTTAGTGTTGGGGCGTCCTTACGAAGTTCCGTTCATCCTGCGGACTCGCACCCCCCCCCCCCCCCAAAAAAAAAAAAATCTCCATTTTTATTAAATAGAACATAAACTAAAATGTAAATGTAGAGGGGTATAGTTTTTTTTCCCATCATTTTTTCCCCGCCCTGCCCAAGGTCAGTAGGGGACACCGATGGGCTTGGATAAGGCCGCCGTCCGTCGGATGGGATGTTAAGCCGTGGCTCTGTGTGCGGGAGAGAACCATACCCTGTGCACGTTAAAGAACACGCTGGATGGCCTTGGCGTCAGGCTACCATCTGTCTCTCAACAGCTGTTCCAGTGGATCCCCTCCCCCACCTTCTTTGCGCCTTCGGGGTCCATGTGACCTGGCCATTTAACCCATGATGTGCAAAAAAGTGCCGCTCAGAGGTAAAACAACCCATCAACCCGTCATTTTTACTCCAATGTGGAAGTAAAAAAAAATAATGAAAAGTTTAAACGGTAAAATTTAAAGTTGAAATATTTACAATTGAAAATAAGCTTAAATAGTAAAAGCCTTTATTAAACGAATGCAAAAATATTATCACAAAAAAAAAAGATTTTCCAATTAGTAACGAAAATAAAATAAAAATGAGGAATAAAAATTTTATGTTCCACTCAACTCACGAACCACAGTAGAGAAACTGTCTAATATTGTACAGGCATAAAATAGCGTCCGTTTTAAGTTCCGCGTATTTATTGCTTAATCCACATCACGCATGCGAACCGTAGCGTTCAACAGACGCCCTCTTTCTCTGTAGGCCTAACTGTCATTCTCCCACCCACTTTTGATGGCATTCTAGGAACCCGTCTCTTTTATATACGGGTGATATGGATGAAAGGAACGATGGGATATCGAGCTGTAATGAACCTCACACAAATGAAGTCTCAGAAACACGTCTGCCACTAATGAGGGCCTATTGCAAGCAGAAACTGGTTAGGGATTGCTGCATGCTTGCAGGGTTATTATAACACACACTATTGCCTTTCAGTATGCCACCCTGTGGGTCCGTAATAAACAAAAGGCGTTGCCTTATGTGACTTCACTTCCTGTATTAGCAGAATTTAAATTGATACCCATTGCTCCACTGGACAAGATAGTACAGTCGCTCAAAAAAAGTATCCGAACACTATGGTTGATTACAGAATTCAGAAAAAATATCTGGCAACTTTTTTTTAGAAATTAGTGATCTGGCAACGTTCGTGTCACGTGATTACATAATTCAGGAAAAATATCTGGAGCGTGTACAGCAACTGTACACGCTCCAGTTACCGTTCCCAGCAAACTGGAGCGTGTGCAGTTACTGCATACGTTCCAGTTTGCTGTGAACGGTAACTGCACACGCTCAATATTTCCGTGAGTTAGCCAACACGATCTAGGTCTTTGTGAGCTCACACGATCCAATGTGCTGTGAACATTAACCGCAACCGCTCCAGTTTGCTGTGAACGGTAACTGCACACGCTCCATATTCATTGCATTATATATTCATACGCATTATATATATTAAAAATTATCCGAACACTATGGTTGATTACAGAATTCAGAACAAATATCTGACAACGATTTTTTTTAGAAATTAGTGATCTGGCAACCTTCGTGTCAATAGTGTTCGGATACTTTTTTGAGCGACTGTACTACATCTGATAGGTGCCACCACAAATCTCGTTCTCGAGCCATGGGAATCCTGAAATTAAGCCGTGGCCCCGTGTGCGGGAGAGCCATACCCTGTGCACGTTAAAGAACACGCTGGATGACCTGTCTCCCAACAGCTGTTCCAGTGGGTCCCCTCCCCCAACTTTCTCTGAGCCTTCGGGGTCTTTGTGGCCTGGCCATTTAGCCCATGGTGTGCAAAAAAGTGCCGCTCAGAGGTAAAACAATCCAATCCACATTGTTTGTTGGCGCATTATATCGCCATAGTCAAAGACGCACCACAACCAACTTCAACATCAAGCGACTACAGTTCAAAGCGCCCTAACTTTGAAAATAAGCATTATAAAGCAAAATGTCACTGGAGATGAAATGATCTCACTCAAATCTACTCAATCTCTAATTTTAACAACATCCATTAAATATTTAAGGAGTTATGGAAGCAGAAACATTTAAGAGACATAAGAATTTAGCTCAAAGATAATTAAAACGAATTGGTTATGACACACCCTTCACTAAAAACAAATGAAATTTTAGGAGTTTTGTGTAATAAATCGCTTTGTGTCGATTTTGAAAAAAAAATGTTCCAGATTGCCACTTCACTAATTTTAAATATTTGACAAATATTATTAAAAATTAAGATTCTGATAATTAACATGACATTAGTGACATCTTTCCGTAGAAAGATTATTTTAAAGTGTCCTTGAATGTGGTTTATTGTTCGCATAGCAGTGTCCCAATATATGATTAGTTTATGTAGATTTACGAAAAAAAAACTTTTCAAATAGAGTAAATGCCGAAACGTTTTCCCGTCTTTTTGGGGCGTAGGTGGCTCAGTCGGTAGCGCGCCAGGTTCGTAATCTGTAGTTCCCAGGTTCGAGTCCCAGCTGGGTCAGCGTTGAGATTTATCTCCGCAAAATTCCCCGCCCTGCCCACGGTCAGTAGGGGACACCGATGGGCTTCGAAAGGCCGCCGTCCGTCGGATGGGACGTTAAGCCGTGGCCCCGTGTGCGGGAGAGCCATACCCTGTGCACATTAAAGAACACGCTGGATGGCCTTGACGGGAGGCTACCATCTGTCTCCCAACAGCTGTTCCAGTGGGTCCCCTCCCCCAACCTTCTCTGAGCCTTCGGGGTCCATGTGACCTGGCCATTTATCCCATGGTGTGCAAAAAAAGTGCCGCTCAGAGGTAAAACAACTCAACTCAACTCCCGTCTTTTTTCCCCTCAAGTGTCATCTTCACTTTCAACTGAAATCTTCTTTCTCCTTCCTCCCCCTCGAAATGCCACCGATGGTCTCGGCCACAGCTGGTCGCGATGGACGGAGGAGGTCCTGATTCGTGGAAGCCGCGCGGATCTCGTCAGTCTCCTCCACACGTGCACCTGCCTCCAACGATCCCAGGCGATCATCCATCCAAAAGGAAAGAATGGATTTACACCTTTCCCTTTCTTCTCGTTCTTCATTCTGCTTCATCAATAAAGGCTTACCTGGCCTCCTCATCCGTGCCGTAGAAAGTCCCGGATCTCACTCAAGTTGGGGATAACGACAGAAGTAAAATTGGATTCATCTAGAAAATGAACTCTGGAGTGTGGGACGATGAAGATTTTAGTTTCAGCAGAAGAATAAAAGATTAGATTCGTTTGGCCGGTCATAAGGACAGTTGATGGGGGCTACTAAGATAATCCTCCCCACCTCCACTTTTTTTTTTGAGAATTTTATCCGAAACGCATGCGAATGAATAATATTTATTGCGCATAATTTACAAAAATAATTATTTAAAGCCATGGAATTCTGGATTAACTAGTCATTTCTCTTCCCCTACCTCCTCCTTAAATCTTTTTCCACCAGATCCTTGCTGACCCAATATCAATTAGATATGAGATTTATCGGGTCTTAAGCCCCGTCCGGCCCACGGACAGTAGGGGACATCGATGGGCTTGGAAAGACCGCTGTCCGTCGGATGGAATGTTAAGCCGTGGCTCCCTGTGAGAGAGAGTCACACCTTGCGCACGTTGAAGAACACGCTGGATGGCCTTGACGGGAGGCTACCATCTGTCTCCCAACAGCTGTTCCAGTGGGTCCCCTCTACCAATCTTCTCTGAGCCTTCGGGGTCCATGTGACCTGACCATTTAGCCCATGGTGTGCAAAAAAAGTGCCGCTCAGATGTAAAACCCAACTTTAAAGAACACGCTGGATGGCCTTGACTGGAGGCTTTCATCTGTCTCCCAACAGCTGTTCCAGTGGGTTCCTGCCCCCAACCCTCTCTGAGCCTTCGAGGTCTTTGTGACCTGGCCATTTAGCCTATGGTTGCAAAAAAGTGCCGCTCAGAGGTAAAACAACCAACCAACCAATCGGGTCTTAGGCTTTCTAAAATATATAGTGCATGGTCAAAAAATTTGCTGAGGACCCGCCAACCTCTATGGCGTATTCAACTGACAGACTCCTGTCAGATTTCTGTGGCAAGCAGCTGCTTGAGGAGGTATTTATTTATTTATTTATTATTTGACAACAGAAAGAAGGGGACGTAATTTGAAGTAGCTCTTCATACTTGCAACATCAATAGCTTTCATTTGGGATATAACACTCAAAGCTCGATAATCGTTTACGTATTTCCATATTTCGGGTGGGAAGAAACGTTAGAGGCGGGGGGGGGGGGGGGGCTTTCTTCCCAATATGTCTTATTCCCACTATGTATATGTCACCAGGCCCGGATCTAGCAAAAATCTGGAGAAAGCAAAAAGGCTGGATTAGATTATCAATGCAGTATAATATTTCCTACTCCGTGGGGCAGGGGTTGCTCAGTCGGTAGCGCGCCAGGCTCGTAATCTGTAGTTCCCAGGTTCGAGTCCCAGCTGCGTCAGCGTTGAGATTTATCTCCGCCAAATTCCCCCGCCCTGCCCACGGTCAGTAGGGGACACCGATGGGCTTGGAAAGACCGCCGTCCGTCGGATGGGACATTAAGCCGTGGTCCCGTGTGTGGGAGAGCCATACCCTGTGCACGTTAAAGAACACGCTGGATGGCCTTGACGGGAGGCTACCATCTGTTTCCCAACAGCTGCTCCAGTGGGTCTCCTCCCCCAACCTTCTCTGAGCCTTCGGGGTCCATGTAACCTGGCCATTTAGCCCATGGTGTGCAAAAAAGTGCGGCTCAGAGGTAAAACAACCCAACCAAAATTCCTACTCCGTTTTAAGGGTCTTTAAAAAATTTAGTGAAATAAACATGAAGTATAAATTAATTTAAATAATTTTTGGCCTCTGTTAAATTTATTTTCATTCTCAAGCGGGGGGGACATGACCCCCTCTTCCCCCTGGATGTCACCACGAAACGAAGAGTTGTTCAGACAAGCACGAGAAAGTTCCGTGTGCCCATCCGAGTGGTCAGAAAGGCGTCATGTCTGACTGACCGTCAGCACGTTCTGCTAAGCGGAAGGACGGAGATTTTAACATGCACCGATAGTCAACATGACCTGTGGCACAGAACCACTTCGAACGCGAATCCAGAGAGAGAGAGATTTTAATTCCGTTCCTGTCCACTTCCTCTTGTGAAACAGTCGTTTACGCTCTGCTGCTGTTTTGAACACAAAATACCGCTTCAGATTAAGTGTGGGAAAACGGCCTTCGTTTTGGCAAAAATTGAGCAGTAAACGGTAGACAGGTCTTGTCAAATGTGGTAAGGAAATCTCGACCAAACCTGTGGATTCCACTCAAAGGAACAACCTGGCAAAGCATCTCTGCAGTCAATCTCTCTTAACGGTAAGTTCGCAAAAAGCCGTTAAGTATTTTTCCCTTTTTTTAAGACTTAGTGCTTGTGACATTAGTCAACGTTTAAGTGTTAGCCGTTGCCAATCTTTATTCACTGCGTAGTTCATGTTGTTGGGTTGTTTTACCTCTGAACGGCACTTTTTTGCACACCATGGGCTAAATGGCCAGGTCACATGGACCCCGAAGGCTTAGAGAAGGTTGGGGGAGGGGGCCCACTGTAACAACTGTTAGGAGACAGATGGTAGCCTCCCGTCAAGGCCATCCAGTGTGTTCTTATACGTGCACAGGGTATGGCTCTCCCACACGTGGGTTGGGGCGGGGGTGGCTCAGTCGGTAGCGCGCCAGACTCGTAATCTGTAGTTCCCAGGTTCGAATCCTAGCTGGGTCAGCGTTGAGATTTATCTCCGCAAAATTCCCCGCCCTGCCCACGGTCAGTAGGGGACACCGATGGGCTTGGAAAGACCGCCGTCCGTCGGATGGGACGTTAAGCCGTGGCCCCGTGTGCGGGAGAGCCATACCCTGTGCACGTTAAAGAACACGCTGGATGGCCTTGACGGGAGGCGACCATCTGTCTCCCAACAGCAATTCCAGTGGGTCCCCTCTGCCAACCTTCTCTGAGCCTTCGGGGTCCTTGTGACCTGGCCATTTAGCCCATGGTGCCGCTCAGAGGTAAAACAACCCAACCCACACGTGGGTCCACTGCTTAACGTCCCATCCGACGGACGGCGACCTTTCCAAGCCCATCGGTGTCCCCTACTGACCGTGGGCAGGGCGGGGAATTATACGGAGATAAATCTCAACGCTGACCCAGCTGGGACTCGAACTTGAGAATTGCAGATTACGAGTCTGGCGCGCTACCGACTGAGCCACCCCCACCTCGCCTAGTTCATGATAATACAGTTGTATGTGGGCTTCTGGATTAAACGGATTAAAGGATAAGAATACATCTTAATCATTTCTGAATAAATTTTTCATTGAAAACAGTCAAAGTACAATCAAACAAATGCACTGAAAAATTATGAAAAGATAAAAGTTCTGAGGCAATCTGAATATAAGAACAAAAAAATGCAAAATTTTGGAGACAATCTGTTTATCATCCTACTATTGTAATTACCGTTATTAGTAAGTAATTATAGTTACATAAATAGCTGTGTGACTCACGCGTAATTATCATCCATCCTAATGTCAAAGCAGTTAGATTCAAAGCAAAGGGTCCTGGGTTCGAATATCGAATAAGAGTATACGTTTCTATTTTCTTTCACCTAATGTCGTGTAGCCTTACAGGCAGTGTGACCATTTCTGATTTCGAAGTTGGACACCAATATATACTTAGCAATCATTGAATTATGGCCACCTCACCCACGTTATGTCAGTGAGACGTAAACTTCGAAACTCTATAAATTAAAGATCTCAATCAATTCTATCTGAATATCGATTTTTAATAATATACCTTCAGTATTGGAAGTACAGTGGACCCCCGATATAACGCGCATGTCGGGCGGGAAACAACACCCGCGTTATAAGGTGAACCGCGTTATACCGAGCGGCGTGGTGGCGACACAATAAATTTCACACTGTAAGCTTTCCTTTTTTCATACAATAATTAAACACTATTCAAAATACATGCAGGAACTCAATACATACACAATTACTCAATACGCAGTAACAATAAAATGCGATACTCACTAACGCCGCACGGACCTGTATAAACATGTTTGAACTTATCGCGAACATCGCCCGCGCTATAACCGAGTGCGCGGTATAGCGAGCAGCGCTATAACGAAGGTCCACTGTATATTGTTAAGTGTTTGGAGGTTTGGCCATTTGACAACAGCAATGCTAAAGAGAAGAAATTACGGTCGCTCATAAAAATATCCGAACATTATGGTTGATTACAGAATTCAGAAAAAATATCTGGCAACGATTTTTTTTTAGAAATTAGCAATCTGGCAACCTTCGTGTCACGTGACACGAATGTTTTCAAGATCACTAATTTCTAAAAAAAAATCGTTGCCAGATATTTTTTGGTTATGATTGCAGAATTTAGAAAAAAATATCTGGCAGCGATTTTTTTATAGAAATTAGCAATCTGGCAACCTTCGTGTCACGTGACACGAATGTTTGCAAGATCACTAATTTCTAAAAAAAAAATCGTTGCCAGATATTTTTTTGTTATGATTGCCGAATTTAGAAAAAAATATCTAGCAACGATGTTTTTTTAGAAATTAGTGATCTGGCAACTTCGTGTCACGTGACACGAAGGTTGCCAGATCACTAATTTCTAAAAAAAATCGTTGCCAGATATTTTTTCTGAATTCTGTAATCAACCATAGTGTTCGGATATTTTTTTGAGCGACTGCACTCACAAACTCGCAAATGTATAGTGAATTAAGAGGCAGACACCGAGAGCAGAGCAGAGCGAGGTTAGAAGAAAAAATTTCAATACAGTCTCAATGCCGACTCGAATCTGAGAACAACAGGTTGGAAACCTAGCTGGCCCCGTCTGAACAGCTCTCCTTGCAAATAACGTAAACCTAAATAACCTTCTGTCTCACCTTCCCTTTCTTTGAATCCCCCCCCACCTCGCCACAATTGAAAGACAATCACTGATCCCCTCCCCTTTTAAACCATTAATTTCTCTGGCAGCCGACAAAACGCCGTCGTGCAATTTTGCGTCACTCTTAATGTACGAAACAATGGCTTCAATTTTTTTCCAGGCTGCCATTAAATGATCAGGTGATTGTGACAACACCCACAATCACAGTAATCCCTCATAAATTAGGGTGGGCGGAGCGGGTGGGACTTGGACACGCGAAAGTTCCTAACGAATAGAGGGTGAGAATATGTGGGACATGCTCGAATACACCCGGTTACAGTAGGGCCAAGTGATGTTCAAGTTGGCGCATTCCACGTCGTCTTGATTCCCTCGGGCCATCCGTTTGGTTGCAACTTGATCCTGATTCGAGATTTCCTCTTCACCAACAAAAGAGAGAACGTGTTAAGAGATGTGAGATGGAAGAAGCCGAGCGCAAGCATCCTCTACAACAAAACATTCTAATTAGCAAGAAACTGTCTGAAGGGTTTTATTTTTTTTCTCCTCCTTGGTCGTAAATTGTCTCGTTAAAATGCCTTCGAAGAAATATCCGGATGCAATTTCTAAAGAGGACGAGAGAAAGGCCCTATCTCTGTATCAAAGATACGTCAAACTTTCTGAACGATCGTCTGCGTTGATGAAAGAACAAACGAAGGAGGAGAAGAGGTTGGGGGGAAAAAATTGGGAATTGATATTTGCAAAGAATGAGACGAGAAGAGGTCGGCTAATTGGCGATTGTGTGATGCAGCTATTCGAAGTATTCGTCAGTTAGAGATTCTTTTGAATGTTTGTTGTTAATGATCTTTTGTGAATTCTACCTCGACAAGTTCCTGTTTCATAAAGACCGGTTAGATATTTAGTTGTGAGAGTTTCAAATCTAGGTTTTGAAGGGAATAAATAGTCTGTAGCAGAAAATGAAGTTGTTAAAGACTACCCTTTGAAAGATGTGTATCAGGTTATGACGTCTTTTCACTTTGTTAAAAAACTATGAAATTATTTTTTGTTCACTGTGACCGAAGTGGCCTAATTGTTATGTAGCCTAGCCAAAGGGATCGGTTAAAGCAATTTTAAGCCAAACTGGTAATTTTCTGTGTACCAGTTGGAGTCAAAGTGTGGGGATAGCTCCCTTTTAAATGTTAATAATCAGAGTGGACGCAAAAAAATATATTATACATATTTAGAATGAAAATTTCAAACAACATATAAACTTAAGACGAAAATGATATACCGGAAAGTCGTCCGGACTAAGAAGTAGTTTATATAAACTACGGTTTATCAGAATATCGGAAATTCGGACCATAAAAATCCCTGTTCGATTAAATTTAATTATCTCAAATGTTCAGAATTTATGAAACGGGATTTATAGTGGTGAGAGAATCACGCTTCTATCAGTGAAGTTCGCAGATTAGCATTATTTGTAAACAAACGAGTACATTCAAAGTCTTGTGACCAACTCCACAAACAAAACAAAATCCATATCATGCAGTTTCTGATCACAATATTTAGCAGGTGGTCTTTTTAAGTCTTCTGGATGATGACGAATTGATAGTGAGTTAACAAAAAAACTTTGCATCGAACGTTTGGCCCTGGTTCTGTGTACAGGAGAGTCATGTATTGCATTCCTTAGAAGGTGAGCTGGGTTTTTCAATAAAGAAACTTTCTTCGATATTGGATTTAGGGGCTTTCCTGACTTTGCAATTCAGCCCATCTTGCAGACGAATATTGCACTCATTGGTTAATAAGCATTTACAACTCATTGTATTGGGAAGCCTGGTGGAAGGTGAGATGGTAAGTTGGTAAGTCGGTAACGCACTAGGCACATAACTTGACGTTCCCAGGTTCAATCGCCCCTATGCCTCTATTGAGATTTTCCCCGGTAACCCTTTCGGTGAGAAAGGAGAAACTAATGTGATTGGAAAGTCCACCGTCGTTGATGGGACGTTAAGCCATGTATCTGTGTGCTGGGAGCCAGACTCTGTGTACAGTCGCTCAAAAAAATATCCGAACACTATGGTTGATTACAGAATTAAGAAAAAATATCTGGCAACAATTTGTTTAGAAATTAGTGATCTGGCAACCTTCGTGTCACGTGACACGAAGGTTGCCAGATCACTAATTTTTAAACAAATTGTTGCCAGATTTTTTTTCCTGAATTCTGTAATCAACCACAGTGTTCGGATATTTTTTGAACGACTGTACATTAAAGAACAGCTGGATGGTCTTTACAGGAAGTTTGTCTCCTAACTGCTGTCTAGTGGATCTCCTTCAGCTACCCAGCTCTCTTGGGCCGTTGTGACTTATCAATTTAGTCGATTGTGTGCAAAAAGAAGTGTCTGTCAGAGGTGAACCAATCCATAATGCTGACTTCTCTTCTGCGAATTAAGGAGCTTCATTCTACAATGAATGGTATCCGCTCCAGTTTCATCCACCAGACAAATTTCCATTTAATAGCAGTAACTCGACCGAAAATGTTTTAACCCCTCTCGAAGGAAATGAAAAAAAAAAACACCACGAACAAGTCTCAGTGTCTGCCTACAAGAGATAAACGAGGAATCTCTACCCATTGCCGGTTCACCAGCGTCTTTGATTGTATCTGCTTTGGGGAGATGATTAATAGGCCAATTGACTCGTTTAATCGATCCATCGATCTGGTGTGTCACGGGTCAGGTAATTCTCACACAGTCGACCGAACCCAGAGGTTGGAACGAATTTCGGAGATCACGAATTCATCTCGTTGTTATTGTTGTTGTGTATCCTTTCGGTAAAAATCGCGTTTTTTTTTTCTTGGCGCAGTCGAGTGGAAACGGTAGTTCACCGAAGTAACGAGTTGGTGTGTTTCAAAGAGCACGTGAACGGGTCTCCATGGAAACGGGTCAATGCCCTGACTCTTCTCTTTGACCACGTGACTGGCGCTAACTAACATTCCGTCTTTTTCCAGATGTGGTTGTGCCTAAATCGTTCACCAGACGATCGTTGCGTTTTGTCGTCTGTTCTGTGTTAAAAATGCAGACTGGAAAAAGTAGTCGATACCAGAATATTGGATTAGTGATCTCTTGCGAAAACCACCTCTTGAACTCTTCTGCAAAATGGTATCTTCCACTGGCACAGCGTGAGAGGCAGCTTGGTAGTTGGGTTGTTTTACCTCTGAACGGCACTTTTTTGCACACCATGGGCTAAATGGCCAGGTCACATGGACCCCGAAGGTTCAGAGAAGGTTGTGGGAGGGGACCCACTAGAACAGCTGTTGGGAGACAGATGGTAGCCTCCCGTCAAGACCATCCAGCGTGTTCTTTCACGTGCACAGGGTATGGCTCTTCCGCACACGAGGCCACGGCTTAACGTCCCATCCGACGGACGGCGGCCTTTCCAAACCCATCGGTGTCCCCTACTGACCGTGGGCAGGGCGGGGAAATTTTGCGGAGATAAATCTCAACGCTGACCTAGCGGGGACTCGAACCTGAAGACTGCAGATTACGAGCCTGACGCGCTACCGACTGAGCCACCCCCGCCCCCACAGCTTGGGAGACTATGAAACAGCGCAGTTGGTACTTCAACAGTTCTCATAGATTGTGAGTCAATGATTATGTTGACAGTGTATCAGTTACAATTTCCCAACAGTTGTCTAGTTAGTCCCCTTCCTCTAGCTAGCTTCAGTCCTTGTGGGCTGGCTATTTAGCCCATTGTGCAAACAAAAGTGCCGCTCGGAGATGAAACACCCAACATATATCACGGAAAAAACATTCGTGGCATATCAAGGAATTGAACCCATATCTCTTTGATCTTTTACCATGCATGCTAACCACTAGGAAGTAATGAAAATCTTTCGAAAGCTCAAGCGAAAGGGACGGGGGTGGCTCAGTCGGTAGCGCGCCAGCCTTGTAATCTGTAGTTCCCAGGTTTGAGTCCCAACTGGGTCAACGTTGAGATTTATATCCGCAAAATTCCCCGCCTTGCCCACGTCAGTAGGGGACACATATGGGCTTGGAAAGGCCGCCGTCCGTAGGATGGGACGTTAAGCCGTGGCTCCGTGTACGGGAGAGCCATACCCTGTGCACGTTAAAGAACACGCTGGGTGGCCTTGACGGGAGGCCACCATCTGTCTCCCAACAGTTGTTCCAGTGGGTCCCCTTCCCAAACCCCAGGTTCGAGTCCCAACTGGGTCAGCGTTGAGATTTATCTCCGCAAAATTCTCCGCCCTGCCCACGGTCAGTAGGGGACACCGATGGACTTGGAAAGGCCGCCGTCCATCGGATGGGACGTTAAGCCGTGGCCCCGTATGTGGGAGAGCCATACCCTGTGCACGTTAAAGAACACACTGGATGGCCTTGACGGGAGGCTACCATCTGTCTCCCAACAGCTGTTCCAGTGGGTCCCCTCCCCCAACCTTCTCTGAGCCTTCGGGGTCCATGTGACCTGGCCATTTAGCCCATGGTGTGCAAAAAAGTGCCGCTCAGAGGTAAAACAACCCAACGTTAAAGAACACGCTGGATGGCCTTGACGGGAGGCTACCATCTGTCTCCCAACAGCTGTTCCAGTGGGTCCCCTCCCCCAACCTTCTCTGACCCTTCGGGGTCCTTGTGACCTGGCCATTTAGCCCATGGTGTGCAAAAAAGTGCCGCTCAGAGGTAAAACAACCCAACCCCTTCCCAAACCTTCT
Source organism: Ryuthela nishihirai (assembly GCA_038380435.1). Classification (NCBI taxonomy): domain Eukaryota; kingdom Metazoa; phylum Arthropoda; class Arachnida; order Araneae; family Heptathelidae; genus Ryuthela; species Ryuthela nishihirai. The sequence goes on along the minus strand of JAWZYU010000028.1, from coordinate 64,350,041 downwards.
GTGAGCCTTCCGGGTCCATGTGACCTGGCCATTTATCCCATGGTGTGCAAAAAAAGTGCCGCTCAGAAGTAAAACAACCCATCCCAAGCTCAAGCGAAATTTGGACGATTTCTAGAAACCTTTAGTACAGAATATTCCATGTGGATGTCATATAGCTAGGTCCTTCACAGTTAAACTTTTTGACACTTAGAGCGTATTTGTCATGAATTCATGTCATGGCTTCACTGGAAAAGCTCCACCCTCGAAAATTTCCATAGATCATCGGGAAAGAAACAAATTTCATCGAGGATTGTCTTGACCTCTGTAAAATTCAAAGAGCGGGGGGAGGCATGAAATTTGAAAATTTGAAAAGTTGAAAAGTTTTAGAGCAACTGCCCTTTCAGCCAATGGGACAACTGATAAGAAAACTACTAGAGACAAGTGAAAGAAAAGAATATCCTCGAAACGGTTACGGTTATGTGAAAGATTAACCGTAGCTCGAGAGATTTCAGCGGACGGTTACAGCAAAAAGAAAAATCTTTCTAACCAGAGAACTCGGCAACTCATCGTGAAGGCAACACGACGGCTACACGTTTTAATAGTTGTTCTTTAAGCCACAATCAGCTCACTCCAGCACTATCATCCCCAGAACATCTGGGGCTTTCAGGGCCAAGATTTGTCTCCGACAGCGCCAGCAATCAGTAAACAAGCTGCGACGTCAACGAGCCGAGACACCAGCGAGAGCGCGTGCTGTTTGTTTTGCATATTGGTGCAGAGACTCGCATCCCCGAGGAAGATGCCTAGGAGTTGCCGGAACATTAATCCCATCCGTGGATGTCACTAGCAGCTGGTACATTAGCACCAGAGAGCAACCATTAACGCCACATTAATACCGCTACCAGGGACTACTTTCTGCTGCTTTCCGGACACACGCCATTTACTATGTGGGGCTTAGTCAGTGTTTGCAGAGAAGACTGCGAAACTATTTTTGTTGTGTTTTGCAGGCATCGAATCATCATCATCATCACAGACATTGGCAAGACAAAAATGCATCTTTTGCATTATTTCGCTTAGATATGTACAGATTCGTGTTTCCCAATTAAAGCATGTTTTTTCTTATTTCATTTCATTCTGTGGGTTCATTTATGAAGTTTAAATTGTGGATTTTTTTACTCACATATTATCTGTGAGCTAATGTACTTTTTGTAACCTCAGCTCAATATTTTTTTCCCTAGTTGAAGTTCATTTTCGTCGCAAACGAAATTTTTATTTCGATTAGGTTTCTTGGTTTGGCAACAGTCTTGTGGTCGTTTAACTAACTCGTTATGTTTTCAAAGGATTGAAAATTTAATTCTGTCGTTGAAGAAAAAGGAATATCGTTTTAAAAGTTGACAAGGTTTGGACACTACTCAAAGCCCTTTTGATTAAGAAAATTCTAGTTGTTACGAAACAACTTTTGTCTTCCAGTGATATTAATAATGTTTTCCCAGATTGTTTATAGTGTTATGATTATGTATCGGAAAAATTGACACATTGTACCTTTTCTTAAACCTTGAAATCGCAGTGTTTCTTCTTGATCTGGGTGAGGCAATAATTTCGTAAATAAGACTTATTTTTTTTCAACTGAAACAGAAGTTTTTGGCATTATTTAAAGTTCACAATTTGCCTTTCATTCTATTTTTCGAGTTATGATCATATAAATTTTTGAACGTGTTATTTTATTTAGATGTGAAATAGGAAACTGAATATATTTTTAATGGTTGGGTTGGGTTGTTTTCGGCACTTTTTGCACACCATGGGCTAAATGACCAGGTCACATGGACTCCGAAGGTTCAGTGAAGGTTGGGGTAAGGGACCCACTAGAACAGCTGTTGAGAGACAGATGGTAGCCTCCCGTCAAGGCCATCCAGCGTGTTCTTTAACGTGCAAGGGTGTGGCTCTCTCGCACACGGGACCACGGTTTAACGTCTCATCCTTTTCAAGCCCATCGGTGTACCCTACTGACCATAGACAGGACGGGGAATTTTGCAGAGATAAATCTCAACGCTGACCAAGCTGGGACTCGAACCTGGGAACTACAGATTACGAGCCTGGCGCGCTACCAACTGAGCCACCCCCGCCCCCATATTTTTAATCGTAACGAACAAAAAAAAAATTGAGAACAACTGTTTAAATCGTATTCCAGTATGTGGTGACATTTTTGAGTAGTGGCTTGACATTTTTCAGTTTTCTAATTACCTACCATGTTTAAAAAAAATATAAATACCCCCTCAAGCAGCTGCTTGCCACAGAAGTCTGACAGGAGCCTGCCAGTTTATATGCCAAAGTAGAAGATCTGAGAGGATGGCAGGAACGTATAATATATTAAAGGACTCTGGCAATAAAAGAAAATAATCTGATTTCCTTGTAGGCTAGATTATTATTATTTGTATCCTGAAGTTGTAATTTTAATTATCCTTTATTGTAAATTTAATTATCAAAAAAGTAATCAGGAATAAAAATCAGGAATTTTTTTGACGGCCCACTGCAATAAGTAAGATCTTAACTACAAACTAAACATGAAATTTAGTTCAGATGAGCTCTGCGTATTTTAACCTATTTCTCTAAAAAATGAAAGGAACTGTAAGACACTACTTAAAAAGTGGTTAACCTACAGAAATGTAATTCGAAAAGAAATCTAAGGCACTGTCGTTTTTTAAAGTCATGAGTACTTCCTTGCTTTACGTAGTTTTTCCTTTGTGCATTGTCCTCGCTGAAGGCTACTAGGCAGAATTGCAATCCAAATGAAAGAAAATAACCGATAAGAGGACGAAATTTGTGTTGCTCAATTTCATTTTCCTTTATTTTACTTTTGTTCTTCAGATGCTCTCTATTCATGGATTTATCAGCAAAACGTGTTCATTCATACGAAAAATTCTTTCCCACGATTCAAGCCCCACTCTCCCCTGCACAACAGAAAGTTACAGTTCGTTAGGCCCAACAAGTCGGGCTACGTGCATGTGAACAGCGCAGCAGCATAGCGTCGATCAACGTCAATTCAGTTCTCCGCTTTTATTGGTTGGCTGATAATAAGCTAATATTGTGGTTCGTTGTCGTGGCAACGTATACGAAACAGCACGAAGTCTGTCCTCCAGAGAGTGAAGTGGAGATGATCTAGATTTGATAGCGAGTAATTCGAAGTGGAATTACAACAGTTATTTTGTTAATTTCTTCAGTTTTTTTTTTGTCTTTTTTGGATTTCATTTTCTTCTGAGCAAAATTGTAGCGTATATGATAAGGGGTAGGATTCGGTTGTTTTTGCTCTGAACGACAGTTTTGTGCACACAATGGGCTAAATAATCATTTCATAAAGACCTCAAGGGTTCATATGGGAAGGTGGCACACCGGACAGCTATTCAGGAAACGATGGAATCCTCCTTTGAAGACTTTGGATTGGATTGTTTTACCTCTGAGCGGCACTTTTTTGCACACCATGGGCTAAATGGCCAGGTCACATGGACCCCGAAGGCTCAGAGAAGGTTGGGGGAGGGGACCCACTGGAACAGCTGTTGGGAGACAGATGGTAGCTTCCCGTCGAGGCCATCCAGCGTGTTCTTTAACGTGCACAGGGTATGTCTCTCCCTCACACGAGACCACGGCATAACGTCCCATCCGACAGTCTCATCCTTTCCAAGCCCATCGGTGTCCCCTACTGACCGTGGGCAGGGCGGGGAATTTTGCGGAGATAAATCTCAATGCTGCCCCAGCTGGGACTCGAACCTGGGAACTACAGATTACGAGCCTGGCGCGCTACCGACTGAGCCACCCCGCCCCCTCCTTTGAAGACAAATTGACGGCACAGGAATAGCTCTCCCGCACAAGGGAAAGAGCTTTCAACATTCCATCCAACAGACGGCGTCCTCTCCAAGGTCATCGGTATTCCTTTTCCCACCTAGAGCAGTGATGTTCGCAAAAAGAAAAAAATCTAAACGCAAGCACAGTGGTGACTCGAACCTGGGAATATCAGGTTATCCTGGCAATATACCGACTGATCAAAACCCTCTCTGATATGTTACGGATTTCTCGATTTCAGATTGTAGCACTTCCATGGGCACGGCCAAAATATTTTTCGGTGGTGGAGAGGAGAAAATGCACTTTTGAATATTAATGCAAGTTTTCAAAGGGAAAGAAGGTTTATGCTGCCCTGATTATTAGAACTACCTTAATTTCGCATCCCAAGTGATCAATTTGCTACATAGAATTTGGCCAGGGGCGGGGGTGAGGCTCAGTCGGTAGGGCGCCAGGCTCGTAATCTGCAGTTTCCCAGGTTCGAGTCCTAGCTGGGGTCAGTGTTGAGATTTATATCCGCAAAACTCCCCGCCCTGCCCACGTCAGTAGGGGACGGCGATGGTCTTGGAAAGGCCGCCGTTCGTCGGATGGGACGTTAAGCCGTGGTCCATATGCGAGGAGCCATACCAATGGGCGTTAAAGAACACACTGGATGGCCTTGACGGAAGGCTACCATCTATCTCCCTACAGCTGTTCAGTGGGTCCCCTCCTCTCAACCTTCTCTGAGCCTTCGGGGTCCTTGTGATCTGGCCATTTAGCCCATTGTGTGCAAAAAAGTACCGCTCAGAGGTAAAACAACCCACACTTTTTTTAACTTCTCTTCCTCTACCCTATTCTGTTCTCCCCCCCCCCCCCAAAAAAAAAAAAAAAAGAAAATGAATTTCCTTTCTTTACCCTGATTTTATATTTAAGGCAAGGCTTGAAAATTTTGCAGAAACTTCCCCGTCCTCGGGACTGGTAGCAAAAAGTAACTTTTTGCAACAAAATTCCTTACTATTCAATCATTTAAATGGCAATTCAAATTAAGTTGTATACAAATAATGTAAATGCCAAAAGATTGCGAACCTAGGTCCTGTGGCCGTGTGGTTAGTGTGCTTGGTTACTGATCATTGGTAAGGTATAGATGTTTGTGTTTTTTTTCTCGTGGGTTCCACCTTCCTCACAGACCTTCTCTATGGCTTATAAACTGGCAGGCTCCTGTCAGACCTCTGTGGCAAGCAGATGCTTGAGAGCATATTTATTTTGTGTATTTTTTTTACGTATCTTTTTACAGTATGACTTAAAATTTCTTAATTATCCTCCTTAACATCGCAAAATATCAATATGATGAGTTCCTTCTCGAGTATCGGGCCAGTGATTCGTAGCTGCAATTTGGTCAAAGTTATCCATTTGTTAAAGTTATTCATTCAAATTTATTTTTATAATTTTCAGTTACAATGGTTCAGTGATTCTTGTGACATGCAAAAGCGGACAAACTTCAGTAAGAACATAATATATAAAAAAAGAATAAATACCCCCTCAAGCAGCTGCTTGCCACAGAGGTCTGACAGGAGCCTGTCAGTTTATATGCCATAGTAGAAGGTCTGAGAGGATGACAGGACCTCAGCAGAAAAACAACACAAACATCCATGCCTTACCCGGGGCTCGAACCCAGGTCCCTTAGATCAGTAGCCAAGCACGCTAACCACTCGACCATGGGACGGAGTAAGAACATAGCCTAAGCAAAAACTTCAGAGGGAAAAACAAGTAGTGTCCTCCTTCCTTAAGGGGTGAATTTATAAATAGATCGCACCCACTTGTCTCTCAAGAAAAGGACTGTTTTTTATACATGTTTGAGGTGGCAACCTTCGTGTCACGTGACACGAAGTTGCCAGATCACTAATTTCTAAAAAAAATCGTTGCCAGATATTTTTTCTGGATTCTGTAATCAACCATAGTGTTCGGATAATTTTTTGAGCGACTGTAGGTGGTCATATTATTTTGATACTAGATCGTGTGGGCTCACTCACGGAAATATTGAGCGTGTGCAGTTACCGTTCACAGCAAACTGGAGCGTGTGCAGTTACTGCACACGCTCCAGTTTGCTGTGAACGGTAACTGGAGCGTGTACAGTTGCTGTACACGCTCCAGATATTTTTCCTGAATTCTGTAATCACGTGACACGAATGTTGCCAGATCACTAATTTCTAAAAAAAAAATCGTTGCCAGATATTTTTTCTGGATTCTGTAATCAACCATAGGGTTCGGATACTTTTTTGAGCGACTGTACACAGTGTCAATATTTTCAGTTTGTCGCAAATCGTCATCCTCTTCTAATATAGCCATTAGCTCTGCAGTTGACAAAGGTCTATTTTTTTCCCACCACTGAGCCCAAGATATTTAAAAGAAATATCCTAAGATAGCAAAACAACGATTTATTATTGAATGTATTTACATCATAATAAATACTTACTTGAACTATATATTTTTAACTATACTGCCGAATTTACACTTCACTAATCATCTAACAGCAATTATTGTTATACGAACAAGGCGAAAAGCTTAGTTCAACTTCACAATTCTCTGAACACTGACGATATCGCTCATATCAGAACTAAAATCGCAAGAATAGATTCGTTCGCAATGAGCCATCAAACGTGTGGCAGACGTAATGTGCACATGTTGTGCAATCCCAATGTTTCGTAAATGCAACATTACCCTAAATGTCATACTGTGCAAAAACTAAAAAAATATTTTCTAATTATATGAAACGTTGTCTTAAATGAAATATATGTGAAGCTATTTTCATAAATTCTTAGGACATTTAGTATTTCTACATATCTTTTTTCGACCCGTCAAACTGCAAAAGATTAGATAGGCTATTTAGGTATAGTTTTAATATGAATAATAATTATGAATAATAATTAGGCTTTTATTTTATATTGATAAATATTTATGTTTGGGCATAAAATATTATGCCCTTTATAACATACATTGGCTTAAAATTGGATTAGTAAGCAAATATATATATATTTTTTATTTGAAGAATGTTTCATTTATGCAACGTTGGGGATTAATGGGTTAAAATACAAAACTTATAAGTTCAAAGTCTGGAATCAACAGTAATACAATTTTGTCTGATTTAAATAATCAACTTCCAGTAGTTAAAAATATGCAAACTGTTGAAACATTTAAAATCCTAAAAACAAACAGTACAGACTCATATCTAGAAAACAATAGGGGGAAGGTAATTGACCCAGTTGATCCGGAAAAAAATAATTGGGGGGGGGAGCAAGAGACTGAATTTCCATTGCAGTATAATTTTTTTTTTACCTTTTAGAGATCTTTAAAAAAATTTATTGAAAATCACGTGAAATATCCACAAGTTTACTTATTTTTTACCTCCGTTACCCTTACTAGCATTCTCAAGGGGGGATCCGCCCCCCTTGAGAATCAGCAGTCGTTAACATTAAGCGGTATATAGGCATAATAAATATATAGAAATTAAATTATTTCAAATCTGTTTTTTATTTTCTTCTGCTTCGTCTGATAACCAGTTGAGTTCCATTTAGAATTTCTAAACGTCGATAACCGTTTTCATAACTTCCACATGATCATGTTTCTCAACAGCACCCTCCATATTAATTTTGTACTCTGACATTTCTTAGTTTTCTCTGACGTCGTATCATATAACTTCGCCGTTTAATTTATATTTAATTAGTAACTCCATCTTAAGAAAAAGGATACTTCTGAAACATCCTCTTCATTCAAGAGGAAAGTCTCTGTGTGTTTATAGTTGGCTTGAAAGGCAATCTATGACAGGAAATGATGCATCTCCGTTACGGCCGAAATTGGTTTGGCAAGGCTACAGCGAAGGATGGGTGTGTTGTTGGCTTCAGTTAATGCCAGACTTTGATGACAAGTGACGGAAGAATTATCAGATATCGCTGGCAATCAGGATGAACAAGGTAAGCGTGGGGCTTTTCAAAGAGTTCGTTTAATCACTGTTCGATCTGGTGTAATTAAATATTCATTATTTGATACGACTGTTTGAAGTTGGGCTGTGCCAATATTCTCTGAGTCGGTAATTCAATCCTTTAGTTTCCAAAATTTAATTACTGAGTAATCATTGCGAAGAAATGTGGCCTTTTCCACTTGGGACTAGAATGACAGACGGACATTTTTTTTATATATGAAAGAATGGGGGCAAAGGTAGCGGTGGTGGAGGTGGGGGCTCAGTCGGTAGAGCTGCAGGCCTCGTAATCGTGCAGTTCCCAGGTTCTTGTTCTACCTGTGCTAGAGTTAGTATTTCTCTCCGTTAACTCCCATACTACCCTCTGTCAGAGAGGGGCGGGGGTGGCTCAGTCGGTAGCGCGCCAGGCTCGTAATCTGTAGTCTTCAGGTTCGAGTCCCAGCTGGGTCAGCGTTGAGATTTATCTCCGCAAAATTCCCCACCCTGCCCCACGGTCAGTAGGGGACACCGATGGGCTTGGAAAGGCCGCCGTCCGTCGGATGGGACGTTAAGCCGTGGCCCCGTGTGCGGGAGAGCCATACCTTGTGCACGTTAAAGAACACGCTGGATGGCCTTGACGGGAGGCTACCATCTGTCTCCCAACAGCTGTTCCAGTGGGTCCCCTCCCCCAACCTTCTCTGAGCCTTCGGGGTCCATGTGACCTGGCCATTTAGCCCATGGTGTGCAAAAAAGTGCCGCTCAGAGGTAAAACAACCCAACCCAACCCTCTGTCAGAAAAGGAATTGATAGGCTTAGAAAGGCGGACGTCCATCGGATGGGACGTTAAACCGTGGTCTCGTGCGTATAAGACAGTCATATCCTGTGCACGTTAAAGAACCTGTTGGGTGGCCTTGACGGAAGGCTAGCATCTGACTACTAACAGCTATATAATGGATTCCCTTTCGCAACTTTTTCCGAACCTTTGGGATTGTTATGACCTCACTATTTAGCCCAATGGGTGCAAAAGACTACCGCTCAAAAGTAAAACAACTTAAAACGCGTCTAGCGAACATGGAATGCTCGTTTTTCAAATAAAATAAAGATTGAGCATTTTTCCAAACTTATTGCTCTCTAAAAATTAAAATAAACTAGAGCAATAACAAATTGCCCGTGACGAATATAGAATAATCATTTTCAAAAAGTAACCATTCAACCAAAAATATTTTTTTATTTCTTAAAACATAAAAAAATGTCGTTTTCACACCCCTCTACAGGAAAAGAGGCAGACAAATCACTTCTGACCAAAATTTTAAATATCGATAGCCTGTCTACAATATACGCTTAAAATTTTGTCATTTTATAACTCCCGATGGGCTTGTAAAAGATGCCGTCCGTTGCACGGGACGTTAAGCCGTGGCTTCGCGTGCGGGAAAGCTATACCCTATGCACGTTAAAGAATGCACCGAATGGTTTGACGGGAGGCTACCATCTGTCCAGTGTATCCCCTGCTCACAATCCTCTCTGAGCCTTCGGGGTCTTTGTAACATCGCCATTTAACCCATTGTGTGTTTTGGGTTGGGTTGTTTTATCTCTGAGCGGCACTTTTTTGCACACAATGGGTTAAATGGCCAGGTCAAAAGGACCCCGAAGGTTCAGAGAAGGTTGGGGGAGAGAACTCACTGGAACAGCTGTTAGGAGACGGTAGCCTACCGTCAAGGCCATCCAGTGTGTTCTTTAACGTGCACAGGGTATGACTCTCCCGTACACGGAGCCATGGCTTAACGTCCCATCCGACGGACGGCGGTCTTTCTAAGCCCATCGGTGTCCCCCTACTGACCGTGGGCAGGGCGGGGAGTTTTGCGGAGATAAATCTCAACGCTGACCCAGCTGGGACTCGAACCTGAGAACTGCAGATTATGAGCCTGGCGCGCCTACTGTGTGCAAAAAAAAAGTGACGCTCAGAGGTAAAACAGCCTAGCACAACACAAATTTTATAACTCTAACGACCTCTAGCAGCAGATTAACAAAGATCGGTAATTTAGAAAATTCGAATCCTTATTTTTACGTCAGTACTCATCCAACCCGAAAACGATTTTTCACATCTCTCTAAAAACACACACAAAAAAGTTAAATACCTACAAAAGAACAACAAGAACTCGAAAACGAGCAAAGAAAATAAAACATTGTAGAAGTCACCGAGTTGCCCTTGTAATGAGTGAAAAATCGAGACGTGGTGAAATATACATGTTGCAAGAAAACAAATTAAGCCATTCAGCCAACAAGGAAAAGAAGAAAACAAAATACGAGGCAAAGAGAGAGAGAAAATCCATAGATACAGGAAGCGTGAAGTCATTAATTGAGTTACTAGGAGCTGCAGAAAGTTGCAGCAGTAGACCCGAGACATCGATCTCTACTTCGGTCTTGCCGACATCGTGCCGCCGTTCCTGTTGGTTATTTCCTTTTCATGCTGAGTGCCTCGCGCTGTCTCGGTGGGAAGAATTGTGCCTCTTGTTTAGTTCCATGATTAATAAGGATCGACTTAAAATACTTTACAGTTAAGGAACTTGCGAAGAACTACGCTTCTGCTGCAGAGGAGACTCAATGTGGCTTATATGTAATTTCAAAAATTTGACAACTAAAATGCAATGTAAAAAATATTTTTCAAGCAAATGCTTGCCACAGAAGTCTGATAGGAGAATGTATAATCCTCCAGCAACCATGGTCTCCCGAGATCCAACCAGACTGTTCAATTTAGTCCTTCGAAAACAGGGGCGGGGGTGGCTCAGACGGTAGCGCGCCAGGCTCGTAATCTGTAGTTCAGGCTCTCAGAGTTTGAGTTTAATTGAAGGGGAATGACATGCTTAAATCTCTAAATTTTTGGAGACTGGCTTAGAAAATATTATTCAAGCCCTCAAGAGGCGTGGTTATAACCCCATAACCCCTCCACACACACGCACACACTTTGAGGTGGTGTATTTATATATACCCTTGGTACGATACTACACAAAAGAAAAAACGGAGAAAAGTGTGCATAACTCAAAAAGGATGTATTATAAGGTAAAGTATTTGTTAGTTGTTTTACCACAGAGCGGCATTTTTTTGTACACAATGGACTAAATGACCAGGTCTCAAGGATCCCAATGCTCAGAGAAGGTTGGAGCAGGGGACCCGGTGGACAGCTTTTAAGAGACAGATGGAAGCCTTCCATCAAGATCACCCACGTGCTCTTTAACGCGTACAGGGTATGGCTCTCCAGCACGTGGACCACAGCTTAACGTCTCATCCTGACGGACCAAGCCCATTAGTGTCCCCTACTGACCGAGAGTAAGGCGGAGATTTTGTCAAGATAAATCTCAAAGCTGGCCCGGATAAGATTCGAACCCAAAAAGTATTTGCCACATGACTAACAACAAGTGGGGTAATGACGAAATCGTATAATATGCGTGAGTGCCCATAATGGAGGTGCTGTAATTAAATAAATAGAAATGTTAATAAGAAATCTGATCACCCATGATAGCCATACATACAACTCACGCAAAGCTTTTTCGTGATGTTGACTAGTTTCGAGTCCAGCCTAGCGTTAAGATTTATCTCTACGAAACTTCTTGCCGTAACCTCAGTCAGTAGGGGACAACGATGAGCATGGAAAGATCTCCGTCTGTCGGATGGGACGTTACCATCTGTCTCCTAACAGCCTACCAGTAGGTCTCCTCTCCCCAACCTTCCCTGAACCTTTGGGGTCCTTGTGACCTGGCCTTTTAGCCCATTGTGTGCAAAAAAAGTGCCATTCAGAGGTAAAACAACCCAACAAAGCCCCTCCCTCCATATGCTGGAAAAACTTTTTTTTTTTAATTTAACGATTATATTTAAAACAAATATTTCGTAAGAAAAAACTCAACAACAAAAAGGTGTAAGAGTGGCCGCATTTATAGTTTTGTACAGTCACTCAAAAAAGTATCCGAACACTATGGTCGATTGCAGCATTCAGAAAAAAACCTTCGTGTCACGTGACACGAAGGTTGCCAGATCACTAATTTCGAAAAAAAAAACGTTGCCAGATATTTTTTCTGAATGCTGTAATAGACCATAGTGTTCGGATCCTTTTTGAGCGACTGTACATGGGTTCCCCAAATAAATAAATAAATAAGAAAGATCTCTTATGACCATTATTGAAGATCCTCGCCTCAGTTCTCAAAACCTGATTAAATCTTTTTAATTCCCATTGAGATCTACGTGTATTTGCTCGATAAAATTTGTGTAGAGCAAATTTATTTTGCTAATCCATCAAGACTATGATTACTTAGAGTTTCATAATTGTAAACGTAAGACTTTATATATAAACAAACACCTTTCTACAAAATGTCGAAACTATATCCCACTATCTCCCTTTTTAATAAAGGAAGTGTAAGCTCTTAAAACTGTTTCACCTGAAGAGAAAATTGAAATATTTCATTTTCTGCTTCGTAAGTTTCGGTGGCCCCGCTGTTAGGGTTCGGAAAGTTTGTTCCTGAATCAGTGGCCATGACAGGAGAATCACGCAAATTAATTTTCTCCACCTCGTGAACCGAAAAATGCATTTTGACGCTACTGTAATTATCAAGTTTGCGTAATGTTGGAAACCTCCATCGTTACGATTGGAAGAGATTTTGTGACGTCAACGTGTATTTTAGTGTCTAAACTTGCGAAGGTGAATACCTTGCTAATGAAATCTACGGATACCACTACATTACACTGTGAAATGTCAAAGATTTACGTTTAAATATTGTAGTATTAAACAATTGTAAAATTTTTGGTTTGCTGTCGCGGTTTTTTTTTAATTATTTTTGAGAACTCTATTCTTTGTAGATTGCTGTCATTAGCATTATTAACTAAACTATTCCAGCGAAAATCATCTATAAAACATACCAAGATTTTATTCACCATACCGAAATAACAACAATTTTTTTCACTATTCCTTAGACTTTTAAAATGAGGGCAAATTCCATTATATTTATTAGAATATCAATTTGGTGATTAATTTAAGATCATCAACTGCATCTCTTGCTGCTTCAGTTTCCGGTTTTGGAAGCTTATTTGAAATCAGCTCTATAACTCCTCGTCATTACAAATAATGCATAATAATTCCAAAATAACACCAAGGGGGCATCATTAACTTGAGGGTAGCATTTTAATACATAATTGGAGTGGAAGTTTACTAATCTAAGACCTACCATTCTCCCCAAATAACCCATTAAATCAAGTTCTACTACAATTGCATATGAGAAATCTCAGCCGTGGATCAGAATTTTCAAATCACCTTTATATCTCAACCAGAAAAGGGGCACCAAAATATAATCTGGCTTCAAAAAATATTTGAACAATCAACAAGGAGATGAACTTTTAACTTCAGGGATGAACTATTAATTTCAGGGATGTGTTAATAGGCAACACTTCTTTTTTTCTATCAATGGGCTAAATGGTAGCAAGGACTGTAATGACACAGAGAAGGTTAGGTGAAAGGGATCCCCATCTACGGTCTTTTCTGATCGAAGGGAGGAAGGGGAGCTTAGCGGAGATAAATATGAACTCTGGCCCAGGGACTACTCGAACTTGAGAACTGCTGATTATGAGCCTGGCGCGCTACCGACTGAACCAGCCCCTCCCTTAATTAAGAGTGTCATTTTAATAACCCTTTCCTGATGTATTACTAAAAGTGTACTAAATATTTTAATTAATCCCGTATACAAAGTCATCACATTAACAGTTCAGTAAAAACAAAATACCGAAACGGGAGTTTAGAAAGGAAATCTCGCGCAGGGTATCATTTCCTCCTTCGCTTCCGGGTTAAGAGGAAATTTTAGACATGAATCTCTTTCTTCTGTCGTTTAGTGTGGACGATGTTTCTCAAAGACGATCCTAAAAGATCAGGCAGGGCGCTTTGATATTTCCGCAGCTCCTGCGCCTTTTCCTCGTAACGACTTCTCAATTTCCGGCCCGTTTCGACACGATGCTTAAAAGGCAAGGACTGCGTTTCTATAGCCTTCATGTTTCACCCATATCGCTTTCTTTGCTTGTCCCATGTCACTGCTAGTGTTGCTGTTGCTGAAGTGAAACACAGGACAAATTTCGAATAACGTTATACGTCCTAGGGGCACTTAAATAAATCTGTTTTTACGATATTTCTTTGCTAAATGAATCTCGAAATCACATTAGGCATTCAAAATGCTATGCTTATGTTTCATTTCCTCCCAATTCCTGCTAAACATGAATTTTATTTCTATAAAGGGCTATGACTACGTTGACCATTCGTCCTATATTTTAAAGTGTTGCCCTTTATATTTATAAAAAAGTCAGAAACACGTTTTTGCTCTACATGTTTTCTTCTGTCCTGCAAAAGTCCTTTTTTTTATACGAAATAAAAATCATGCTGTGTTGTCACGAATTTTGATAGATTTCTCTTATTATTCTTGATGTGACTGAAGAATTTTTGTTTTGAGTAATTTTTGCTTTTAAAATATAATTAATATATGCATATAATTTGTTTCAAGTTCTTTTTATGATATTTACCCACTTTTTGAGGATGACTTTGTTACACGTAACATAAAATTAATAATTTCATGACAAAAATTGATAAACAAATAGTATTATGACCAAAGATGCCAGAAAATATATTTTTTAATAAATGCCCTATATTTTCCTCAAAAAATAATGGTCACCGTAGCTTTGACTCCTCACACCTGAAGAATTTAATAACCAATACCTTTCCTCTCCCCCAAAAAACACGCCAATTTTTTTATAGATTTTTATTGATAAACAATAATATTATTAATTTTCATATTCATTTGAAGCCACCACATCTGATCAGAACCACATATTAAGTTGCCCCAAACATAGATTATATATTTTTTAAATATTCGTTTGGCAGGTTTTCATATTTACAAGTAAATTTGTATGCTTTAAGCCTCAGAGTATTTTGAAATCCCAAATCAAAAGTTTATATCTTTAGATTGGCAAAAGCAGTCAAAAACTTTAAATCTAGCCAGCGACAAAAGCGAAAATGCTACAATTTTACAGCTTCAAAACAGAAACAAAAGTATTTTTATGTCATTTACGAGTACTACTATTATTCATCAATTCTTGACAGTTTTAATGTGTTGCTGAAATTTCAAAGCTGAATATTTAAAGGTGTATAAACTAATTTTCAACATTTATACGAATATAAACCATCAAATTTGAAGCTACAGTTCAACGTTGGCAACGAGAAAAGTACTGGGAAATTCTTCCTCTGGAAAAATTCTTCCTCTGGAAATAGTTCATAAAAGAGTACAACATTAAGAACCTTCCTCTCAAGTGTCTTGCCATTGGCTGTTTTGAATTGCTCGAGAAGTTACCTCATTCCGTGGCATATCACGAAAAGTTATTTTCGTGAAGTCACTAGTTTGCCATTCATCAAGAACAAATTTTTAGTAGAAGTTAACTCAGAAATTACCGTGCAGAATAGGAAAATAAAAGTAAACATTGCTTAGAATTTATTTTAAGCCACTAACGTACTTTTTTCCTGTTCATCTACATATAGTTATGTAGCACGCAAAGTAAATTATGCACTTTCATTTAGATATAAAAAGATCGATCCGCTTCTCAGGCTCATTCAAGCGCCATTTTGACAGATCTTAACGATCTGAACGTTGTCTGGAACTAGATCCATTAATTACTGGTGACTGAGACTGGATGTGTGTTAAAGGAAATGCTCTGCTTGGATTGTTGCAGCCTTTGTGTGTAGATATGTACCTTGCTTTAAGATGTTATTTTTCTGCATCGCCGAATATTTATTGTTCAAGTGAAAATTTCCGTTTGTAACTTTTCCCAGTATGCAATTGCAATATATTGTATTATGTCGTTTATTAGCGATCCTTTCTTTTTATCTCCATCTAGAAAAATGTGCTATTCAAAGTTCGAAAGTAGGTCATTGTGTGTAGGATGTCCTCCAGCCTTCTCTGACAATCTTATAAGATGTGTCACAACTCCAAACTTGCATATAGAAATGTGGGATTAAATTCCAAGTTGTTTGAGGCAGCATGAGGGTGGGATTTCTGACAACTCCAAGTTCAATGTATAAGTTTTTGTTATGCCATTTGTTCTGCTGTATGTTGTCTCAGTAGCTGAGTGGTTGGCTACTGATTCAAAAGGACACAGGTTCGAGTGAAGTTCGTCTGAGGTCTTGCCTTTCTTACAAAACTTCTCTATGGCCTACTTACCGATAGGCTCCTGTCAGACCTCTATAATAAGCAGGTGCTTGAGGGGTAAAAAAAAACACTTACGATCTCCTCGGCGAGATCAGATCTATCTTCAATAGTGAAAGAGCAGTCTCATAATGTGAAGATGCAAAAGCCTAAGTTGCCTTCCCTCAGATTGGCAGTTCCTTTCTAGAGAGGAACATATGGCGATATAAAACGCTAGGAATAGCGGATTTGGATAAATGTGATCATGCAAAAGCCTAAGTTGCCTTCCCTCAGATTGGCAATTCCTTTCTAGAGAGGAACATATGGCGATATAAAACGCTAGGAATAGCGGATTTGGATAAATGTGATCATGCAAAGGCTAGTTGCCTTCCCTCTGATTGGTATTTGATTGCTGTGATCAGCTACGAGGTCGGGTTCACAACCAAACGTGTGGCAACTGCAGGAAATAATCATTTTACCAAAAATAAAAGGAAATGTTTCAAACGTCCAACATATTTGAGTAATTTACAATTCATTCATTCCCTCCCAAATTCTTACCAATATTTGCGTTACCAAATATCTGTTCATGAAGAAAAAAACCGTTGATAATGATGGAAAGTTCTTTACCGATAGATAATGTTTGTAAAAGTATTAAATTCGCAGCAGAATAACATTGGGCATTGAAATTAATTCAAATTGCTTAAGCAAGAGTAGAAAATAGGTTTCTGTTCGCAAAAAACTGCAATTTTCAACTTTCCCAAAATGTCAGTTATCAATATAAAACGTTAATTTTCCCTGAAATGGAAAGAACAAATTATGGTGTTTACTCAGTCTTTCAGAGTTCATGGTTAGTTACCCTTGAGCCCAATACTTCTTACACTTGTCATATATTTCACCAATCATACTCTAAACATTCCATGAGTACACAAGTTTCTGTATGTTCAATAATGCTAACTTAGCGTAGAATTTGCCAGAGACAGCTGACCCAAACTTATTTCTTTCATGTTGAATTTGTAGCTAAATAACGACTGAAGAACGTAACATTCTCGAAGATTCCATGCATAAAAATAATTGCTTTCAAGCACGAAAGAACAATTCTATTTGCTTTAAAGGACGACATAAGTGGGACAACGATAATTCTATAGAAGCTAAACGTTTTTGTTAAGTAATTCAACAAGTTTCAAAACCACTGGAATCAGAGGTAAAAGTAGGAATCCAAGCTGTAATTACTTTGTTACAATTGCAAAAGAAAGTGCTGCATGAATTATTCCCTATAATGGTAAAAGCCTAATACCAAGAAATTTTGTGAGTGGCCACACCTAAACAGCCATGCCGATTTCTTTATCTGCACACCATCTTTTAGTGTCTAGTACTCTGGTTTTCACCATCTCTTTTATTTGCCTCCAACTTATTTCTCAAAAAGGTAAAAAAAAAACTTGGAAAAAATTCTTTTTATTGTTGTGTAATAAGGAACTCCCATTTCGCCGGCCCGAGTGCAGACGTGCGTCCTCTATATCTACGGATCTCTTTTTATCATTACTTTCTGCCGAAAAAAAACAGATACAGCACGTTCTCTTCCCATGTGCCATAAGTTTTATAGCCTTGTATTCTTGTCCACCACAGTCAATCTATTGATTGTCATGACCGGTACTCACATACATCTCTCCCAACATCAACCGTCTTGAAGGCACCCCTGGCTCTTCTTTTTGCACATGGCTTGACAGACATATGCCCTAACTTGCCAAGCCTAAGCAACTCATCCAAAGAAACTCCCTAACGCAGGGAGTAGGTCATGGGATTGTTGGGGGCGGAACAGTTGTGGCTTGTGTGGCTGCCCTCCACTTGTTTTCTTGCAGTTGTTTCGTTTAGAAGCAAAACGAGTCGCAGAGCAAGATTTGCGATCTAAGATGCTTTTTTTCTGGAAGCAATTGAATCTTATGGATGACTGCTTTATAATTACATCATTAGTTCTGTAAGTCTCTTAATCGTGTAGATCAGTTGAAACCAACCTTCAGCTCGCCATTAAGGGACAGCCTTTAAATTGCATAATGCTGTTTTAGACAAATTTAATACACCACCTTGCTGCCCTTTTGTAAAGATCGTCACTGTTTCTCACGCTTATATCATACTTATATTTGTTCGGTATACTGTTATTAGTTCGGTACTATATATAACTGAGAGTATAATAAATTAACTTTTTTTTAAAAATCAGAAACAGTAAAAAATTACTGATTGCATAAATAAAATAGCTTTCGAACGTTAGGTAACACCACTTTTGAACTTTCCCCCGAACCTGGGTTGTTTTACCTCTGAGCGGCACTTTTTTGCACACAACGGACTAAATGGCCAGGTCACAAGGACCCCAAAGGCTCAGAGAAGATTGGGGTAGGAGACCAACTGGAATAGCTGTTAGGAGACAGATGGTAGCCTCCCTTCAAAGCCATTCGGTGTGTTCTTTAACGTGCATAGGGTATGGCTCTCCCGCACACGGAGCCACGGCTAAACGTCCCATCCGACGGACGGTGGCCTTTCCAAGTCCATCGGTGTCCCCTACTGACCGTGGGCAGAGCGAGGAGTTTTGCGGAGATAAATATCAACGCTGACTCAGGCGGGACTCGAACCTGAAGACTGCAGATTACAAGTCTGGCGCCCTACCGACTGAGGCACCCCTAATTTTTTTTTATTCTGGACTGCACACAATATATAGTTAATTAATAAGGGCATTTAAATATTAATAGTATATTTCAGAATACATTTAACAAAAAAAAATTCACAATGTTTCAATTGTTTAGGTAATTTTTTTTATATCTCGTCTGTCAAAGAAAATTTTTGGCTCCGTCCTTGCCATACACTCCTTCACGTGGAAGCAATCAGGAACATGGGTTGGGTTGTTTTACCACTGAGCGGCATTTTTTTGCACACCATGGGCTAAATGGCCAGGTCACATGGACCCCGAAGGCTCAGAGAAGGTTGGGGGAGGGGACCCACTGGAACAGCTGTTGGGAGACAGATGGTAGCCCCCAAGGCCATCCAGCGTGTTCTTTAACGTGGACAGGGTATGGCTCTCTCCCGTACACGGGGCCACGGCTTAACGTCCCATCCGACGGACGGTGGCCTTTCCAAGCCCATCGGTGTCCCCTACTGACCGTGGGCAGGGCGGGGAATTTTGCGGAAATAAATCTCAACGCTGACCCAGCTGGGGCTCGAATCTGGGAACTACAGATTACGAGCCTGGCGGCCCTACCTACTGAGCCACCCCCACCCCATCAGGAACACGAGTGAAGCATTTCTTTCCTTTTTAATTCTGATACTCAAATAAAAATATTAAATATATTTCTTAATATTAAAAGATAAACATATTAATAAAAAAATTCAAGTTGTTTTCTCAATTAATAGTCGTTTTTGGTCCATTATCAGCATTACTTCTAGAAACTGGCAAATGACGATGCTACGCCACTAACGCAATACAACTTTTACAATATTCGATATAAGACTGACGACGTGAGATAGACATTTCGCAATATCGAATATAAATATCATGTCATAAGATAGTTTCAAACTATGTGATGTGCCTTTCATGACGTAGTATTTAGAATATATCTGAAACCCAACGGTTCACACCTTCGTATGATTGAAGATTAAATATTTCTTTCAATAAAAGAAAAACCCATGATTCATACTGTTTTTCAGAATTGTTGTAATTTCCAGATTGATAACCACATTTTGATCGCGCGTAACGTTCAGTTGACGTCTCATTCCCGTGGGTTCTCGTAACAATGTCTGATAGCCATCGTAGAGGTGTAATCATCACAGTCAGCATGCTTTTTGAAGTAAATTGCATTGTGGTATCGAATTCATCAGTATATCCATCGCTGACTATAATGAGCGTAGAGGATTCGTCTAAAGATAAAGTTTCCCAACAGATCGATAAGATAAATCGTGACCGCGACTAAGCCTAGCATCGTCTGCTAGCAGTATCTTTGACAGGTGCCTAGGAGCTTGATATCAACCAATTGATTTCTGTGAACTGTTTATGTACAATATGGAAATGGGGGAAACGGATTTGAACGGAAAGCCATTGGTTCCCATGATTTCAGCAGAAAGTAACACTGCTCGCTTTGAAACTGAATGTAGGTCAAACGAGGAAGAGGAGCTAAAAATGGTAAGATTTAAGTGAGTTAATATCATTCCATCCTGGAAATAATGTAAAAAAGAACACTCCAAGGGAGGTGTGGCAAAATTTAATTATATATTTTTTTATTTCTCAGAATTTAATTGCCTTTTCGTGAATGATACAGAAATTAAATCTGGCTGTTGGTAAATATTGAAATATTTTCAAACCACTAAATATCAAATAATTCTTAATGAAACAATATTTTTATCACTTTACATTTTTTTTTTCTTCCCTTATTGTACTTCTAATCAAGCACATACCCAGGATTTAGATTCGGGGACCTAGAATTCGGTTTCTGGGAGGGTTCGAGAATTTGAATTCGTGGAGAGGGGGGAAAGAAGTGAAAATAAGTCTTGAGTAGTCCCAATTATTACAGGAAAATTTAAAATGATATTGTATGTGGAATAAGATTTTATATTTTTTTTATCTATTTTTAATGTCAGGCTTATAGTATAGGGCTAAAATAAAATTATACAAAGATAACTGTTTCAGTTTTCAAAGCAGATAGACAAGTTTGAGGTTTCGTTTAGCGCAACCGGATTTTCGGAGGGGAACCTTTTCCCCCCGGAGGTACGTCCCTATCTCCAATGCTTATCTGTGAGGGGCGGGGGTGGCTCAGTCGGTAGCGCGCCAGGCTCGTAATCTGTAGTTCCCAGGTTCGAGTCCCAGCTGGGTCAGCGTTGAGATTATCTCCGCAAAATTCCCCGCCCTGCCCACGGTCAGTAGGGGACACCGATGGGCTTGGAAAGGCCACCGTCCGTCGGATGGGACGTTAAGCCGTGGCCCCGTGTGCGGGAGAGACATACCCTGTGCACGTTAAAGAACACGCTGGATGGCCTTGACGGGAGGCTACCATCTGTCTCCCAACAGCTGTTCCAGTGGGTCCCCTCCCCCAACCTTCTCTGAGCCTTCGGGGTCCATGTGACCTGGCCATTTAGCCTATGGTGTGCAAAAAAGTGCCGCTCAGAGGTAAAACAACCCAACCCAACCCTTATCTGTGGGTCTTTAGGGTCTTCTTTCCCACCATAAGAATCTATCATGAGAGTGATTTTCACTGAGGAACAAAGGGAGAATTTTCAAATAAAATGATAATGAATGGAAAGTTTTTTAATTCTTTGTGTATATATTAATTATAGTTCAGGAAAAAAAAAGGCTAAAACCTATGCGTATTTTGAAAAACATTTTATATTAATGGTTGGAAAATCCGAGTCCTTTATACCTGGTTCGTACTAAAGTGCTCAAGACAGGTCAGAAGTAAAGAGTTAAATATACTTTTAATAATTCAAATGAATATTTTAACTTTTCCTTTTGAAGGATTTAAAACCAAATTAATATCTGTTTCATACTGGTGTTTTTAAGATTATTTTTAAAATTATGCAGTTGGATATGGGGTGGTCCATAAATTGCATAAAGCTGTTTTAGCCGATTTTCTACCCCCTCCTCTGTGTAGCACCATGCAAACTTTGCCCCCCCCCCCCCTCCTTTTATACAAATATATATATTAAGTATATATATATACAGAAATATATGCTGCTAAATCATTTTTTAAATTCTTCAGCTTCTGACTGGGTCTCATTTATAATTTATATTTACAATTTTCCTTATAACAATTTAAAAAAAATAAAGAAAGCAAAAATTTTATCATGAATTTAAACTTTCAATCAGTTTCAAATAATTAATTTATAAGTACTATTAAGATTTTAACTTGTTTTCACGAGTGTTCCCTGTCTTTCGTTATTGTATGGCACTTGGCGTATGCAATAATGCATTACAAAAGAATTTTCAGTTTGTACGTTGGGGCGGGGGTGGCTCAGTCGGTAGCGCGCCAGGCTCGTAATCTGTAGTTCCCAGGCTCGAGTCCCAGCTGGGTCAGCGTTGAGATTTATCTCCGCAAAAATTCCCCGCCCTGCCCACGGTCAGTAGGGGACACCGATGGGCTTGGAAAGGCCGCCGTCCGTCGGATGGGACGTTAAGCCGTGGCCCCGTGGCAGGAGGGCCATACCCTGTGCACGTTAAAGAACACGCTGGATGGTCTTGACGGGAGTCTCCCAACAGCTGTTCCAGTGGATCCCCTCCCCCAACCTTCTCTGAGCCATCGGGGTCCTTGTGACCTGGCCATTTAGCCCATGGTGTGTAAAAAAGTGCCGCTCAGAGGTAAAACAACCCAACGTTAAAGAACACGCTGGATGGCCTTGACGGGAGGCTACCATCTGTCTCCCAACAGTGAATCCCCTCCCCCAGCCTTCTCTGAGCCATCGGGGTCCTTGTGACCTGGCCATTTAGCCCATGGTGTGTAAAAAAGTGCCACTCAGAGGTAAAACAACCCAACGTTAAAGAACACGCTGGATGGCCTTGACGGGAGGCTACCATCTGTCTCCCAAAAGCTGTTCCAGTGGGTCCCCTCCCCCATCCTTCTCTGAGCCTTCGGGGTCCATGTGACCTGGCCATTTAGCCCATGGTGTGCAAAAAAGTGCCGCTCAGAGGTAAAACAACCCAACCCAAGTTTGTACGTAATATTTCTAGTATTTTCCATCCCCGTTACAAACGACATTGATATTTTAATTTTATGTAAAAAGTGAGTGTCATTATTTGTATAATTTGTATTATTGTATCTGAACTTTTTTTTTCTTTAATCGTGCTCCAGATCCTTAATTATCGAAATGGCTCACTCCGCTAAGACTCGAAGGTTTCATTCCGAATTAATCTTTAAAATTTTTACTTGGGCATGGCTTGCTGCAGACGCAATGAAAAGAAGAATGATTCTGAAGATAAGCCACTTGAAACCATAATAAATAAATTACTCCTCAAGCAGCTACTTGTCGTATAGGTTGAAAATTACCAGATAAATCCTGCCACTGACCACATCGCCGGAACACAGTGAACAAAGTTATTTTCTTAATGCCTCTAGGAATTGGGAAAGAAATAAACCGATTACTTAACGAATCTTTAATTTAATGTGTAATCCTTTCTTCCGGGGATTTTAAGATTATCTCGATGCTCGCTAATGAAAAGTCAAAAAACTTGTTTGACCTTAGAAACTGCTCTTTGCTGCAAACAATGGAAGTGTAACCATGGAGAAATTTGTCATATCAAAGAACATTTGGTTGCCAAGTGACTTGGGAGTTTTCGCATTTGGCTGGGAATTAGCATTGGTCATTATCATCAAGAACGCAACTTGGGGAGCTTTGTTTAGCTGGTCCTGCTTGGGAGTGATCGTAAATTAGAGATTACTGTTGATTGTGTTTCACGAAGTTTTTTTTAATGGTGATATTTGGAAATACGACGGATTAAAATAATCGTGTGGGGGAGGGGAGTGTAAACGGAAATTATTCTTTCAGATATTTTCAATATATTGTTGCGGATTACAAAAATGGATAGCCACTGAGCGTGAGTATTAAAAACTATATTTTGAAACCAAATTAAATACAAGGCAAATTGTTACAAAGAATATATGGACGAAGTATCTTATACACAAATCAACTACTAACATGCACAAGTCATCAACCTTCCTGCATAGAGTACACATCAGCTCTGTCTATTCCACTAAATATTACCTTTTTACTCGATTACCATGTCGCTTGAACATCCGCGTACATATCACATAAAAGATCCCACTTTTATACTTCCGCGTACACAGCACATAAAGATAATTCTTTATACTTAACGTGCACTGTCTCAGAACAGCTAACCGTCCATTTTCGAACTCTAGACCGTTACAACACAAGACCGTTACACGCTCCCTGTTCTTCTTCAAATTCTCCCAAAGTTCTTATTCGTTGGCTGAAACTTTTTGCTTTCGGATGCCAGATTCCTTTTGTCGTAACAATATTTTTAATTTTGGACGGGAGTACACAAAGGAATAGATTGCATGCTACCGTTGCAGTTTGATTCTTTGTGATTGAAAATAAATACTTCCTCAGCAGCGGAAACGGTACTGCTGGAATGATTGATTTAGAAATCTTGTTCCTCGATGCAAAGAACTGCTTAATATATGTAAACGACAGCAGTCGCTAATCAGTTTCCTTTTATTTGGGTTAGTATTGAAAATATACGAATGCCTCTGTGGCAAGCAGCTGCTTGAGGGGATTTTTATTTTTTACATGCGATTAGCTGACGATTGATTAAATTATATTTTCTTTTTTAATTTCTGGGGAAATTCTAAACTTTTCATACTATAGGAATTAGTGTGGGGCCCAACTCCGGTCTCAAAATCCTAATGGGCACACCATTATATTTTAGAATTATCTTTCCTTTAAATTTAGGGGCGGGGGTGACTCAGTCGGTAGCGCGCCAAGCTCGTAATCTGTAGTTCCCAGGTTCGAGTCCCAGCTGGGTCAGCGTTGAGATTTATCTCCGCAAAATTCCCCGCCCTGCCCACGGTCAGTAGGGGACACCTATGCGCTTGGAAAGGCCGCCGTCCGTCGGATGGGATGTTAGGCTGTGGCCCCGTGTGCGGGAGAGCCATGCCCTGTGCACGTTAAAGAACACGCTGGATGGCCTTGACGGGAGACTACGATCTGTCTCCCAACAGCTGTTCCAGTGGGTCCCCTCCCCCAACCTTCTCTGAGCCTTCGGGGTGCATGTGACCTGGCCATTTAGCTCATGGTGTGCAAAAAAGTGCCGCTCAGAGGTAAAACAATCCAACCCAACCTTTAAATTTAACCGTTTATTGATTTACAGCACATGAAACTTAGATTCTGTTAAATTCATAGAGATAAATAATGTTATTTTTATATAGACGTCTGAAAATGCACCTTTCTTTTATATTTTTGTTTCATATTTTTACAAAGGGAATAGAAACTGAATAGAAACATACGATTTTCAACAACAAATTCACAATTTTCTCATTTTTCAATATATTGTGATTTTTATTTCCTTATATAAAAATTTGCTTTCCTTGAGTATAATGCCGTCCATGGTCGAGTGGTTAGCACACTTGGCTACTGATCTAATGGGACCTGGGTTCGAGCTCCGGGTAAGGCATGGATGTATGTGTCGTTTTTCTGCTGAGGTCCTGCCATCCTCTCAGACCTTCTTCTATGGCATATAAACTGGCAGGCTCCTGTCAGACCTCTGTGGCAAGTAGCTGCTTGAGGGGGTATTTATTTATTTATTCATTGTGCATAGTATAAACTTTGCTATTGTATGGGGCGTAATTGAGATTTTTTGCCCTGGGCGAGAGATATCTAGTTCGGGCACTGACATTTCAAAGTCTTTAGTTTCAAAATTTCATTCAGGCATCTTTTATTATGGAATTTATCAATATAATATGCTCTCGAGAAAACTTGTGAAAAAGACGGGACAGCAGCAGAAAGACAACAACAAAAATAAATTTTGATGCCTTCGTATATGGGATTCAAACTTGGATTACTTTCTGCAAAGCAAGCATGTTGTAGTAAAACTATTATGCATATTTTGTAACCTATTGAAATTTTTCGCCTCGATTTTTAAGGAAAATTTCTATCACAGTATGAACTGAGTTATTTTCTAATCCCAAAAGTTACATCAAATAAATTGTTGGCTACTGATCAAAGGGATCTGGTTCGTGCCCCGGGTTGTTTGTGTTGTTTTTCAACTGAGTCTCCTGTCAGACCTCTGTGTCAAAGAGTTACCTGATATTGTTATAAAAGGTAGAAATTGTTAAAAAAAAGTTCTGAATATAGAGCTCAACAAAAATTGACAATTTGGTTAACCTTTGAAAGTAAAGCCGCTATTTTCTAATGAATAGCAAGATGGAATTAAAATTATAGCGTGAAATGCTTCAATGGTCATAAAACGAATGCTAATTAATTTTTATATTTGTTGAATAGAGTATTCATGGAATATTGCTGAACAGTTTTCATCATAGGATCACTACTTTAAACTTCAGTATTTTTTATTTGCATTGTTAACCTAAAAGAAATGGATGATTCTGACCATGGAAAAAGTGGCGATAGAAATGAATTGCTAACCAGTGGGAAATCAACTAATTAGAAAACAGAATCATTTTCAACTCTGCAATATAAAGTTTCTCATTCCACCAAGATATTAGTGGTGACTCATTTCATTAACACAAAGAAAATGCTGAAAAATATAGACTCTTTTTGGGCCATTTTGCTTTGCTGTATTATTGTAGTTGAGAATGTTTCAGCTTTTGATCACTTTCTGTAATCACTGAAAACCAAAAACCTCAGTTCATGTTAATTTTTTTTTCTTCAGTTGCAGTTTCTGTTTCATTTTGTTTTTTCAGTCATTTTTGAACTTGTATTTTATTCTCTGTATGCATACATATATTTGTATATTTAGAACGGTAACCTGTTGACCACCTTAAGCAATTAATGGTTAAATTTACTCACGGTTAGATTTCTTTATTCATAAAAGATTAGTTAAACGATAAACGATATTATAGTTGTAATCGCATTTGGCCCTTGACGGTGTGAAAAGTTTTTAGTCGGTGTAAAGCCAAACACTCCTTGGTAAAGCGCTGTGATATAGAGCCGAAGTAGGTTTAGGTCGGAGGCACGTGTTAAAATAGTTAATCGTCTAATTACTTCGTTTTTCCACTGAAAGAAACGATGTGGTGCAAGTGTTAATGGATAAACTATGACCAGAAATACTATTAGTGGAACTCTTCGAAACTTTTATTTCCAATATGGGCGAAATCGTGACAAATGATCTGAGGCAATTCATGTGCTTATGTTGCGGAATGAAAGTAAGAAACTAATAACTTGTTTTATAAATATATTCAATATGGAAATATCAGTTCAGTCTTATATATTATAATATTTATTTAATATATCCGCATGCATATTATACATTTATTGATCTTTTATAAGTTACATTCATATTTTTAGTGCTTCAGGTAATGTTTAAATTTTAGTTTATTCTTAAATAAAATTCAGAATTTGTTTGTGTTTATATTTTTAAGTGTCGGATCAGTACCGCTTTGTTCTTATTTGAAACAAAAAAAAAAAGGTTTTGTAAAATAAAACCCTTTTATTGTGCTAGATATTAGAATAGACCTTTAATAATGTGAATGGTAAAATTACCATTAATCATACATATTGCAACCTTTTAATGCCATAATTGCCATTTTATTTTGCTTCGTATAAAAAGACACTTTTTATCAAATTATTAAGTAGCATGTGATTTGTTTTGATTGGAAAGTTAGCAAGATATTAATCAGCAGATAGAATACCTGGTATATCAGTAGTTGATATTGTATCCCAATACTAAAATCAGTTTTATCCATTAACTTAAAACTGAATAGAAACATTTCTTGAGATGAACCTTTGCCCTAATTCTTGGATTCTTTTGTATATATATAATTGTAATTAATATGCATTATTATTATTTTAATTCATTCTATTGACACATTTCATTGTGTGCATACCAGCTGGCTCAAATGTTGCGCTCTTAGCATGTCTGTTTTATGCAATTCTGGCACAACTGCTTCATGAGTGAACATGCTTTCAGGTTTGAAAAAAGATGTCGATTGGCAACATAGAAGTTGGCCACAGATGGTAGAGAGTACAGATACGCGTACTTTCCATCCGTAACCCCATGGTTATACTGAAACGATTGCAGTGCCTCTTTCTGTCAGACCCTGAACTTCTAAAGATCTATTTACCATTCTCTTTTTAGCATAACTAAGCTTAACAAATGTAGCTTATGTTTCACTGGTTAGCCTGCAGTTCATAATGCAACATGGCACTATGTGAAGAAACATAAGTAAGAGAGAGGGTATGTAAATGAATATTAAAGTTATTTAATTCTCTATGACACTGTTAAATATTTTTAAGCACTTCAACATATGGACCGTGCTATCAAATATCAACAGTTATTAAGGAGAGATTTACATACCGTAGAGCAGTGGTCTCCAAACTTTTTTGATCACGTACCCCTAAGACAGAAAAAATTTATTGTACATACCCCTGAATATATATGTATATACATACATACGGTACTCTTCTATGAGTATCTGATAGTGTCATCGCTGTCAATTCCTTGTCTATTTGATGTTCATGATCGTGTAATTTAAAAATACAAGTTAATATTTGTTCATCTTTAATTAAATTTCTTATTTTTTCTTTCACTTGGCGTACCCCCAAGTATCAGTTCGCATACCCCACTTTGGAGACCACTGCCGTAGAGGATGGGTAGTAACAGGAACTTCAGGGATACTTTTGGTGACTATTTTAATAATCAACGTTCTTGTCAGCAAGTGAAGTTTCAGTGGAGATTAAGAAGGATAACGGATGACAATGGCCTACCCGCCTTGGCGAAGTAAATAACCATTTATACCTTTGATAGCATAGAGTGCTTAAAAAAGTTTTTGATGCGCATTTTGCGTCCTTTCGGCACTTCATCTGGTGGTAAATGAGGAGCTTAAGCTAATGCAGGAGAGGCAGTTGGTTTTAATTTTAATTACCGTACTGTGTACCTCTACTCTAATTTTTATGTAAATGAAATCAATATAAGTGAGAATATAACATATGATGCAACAATTCAATGATTTTTACAGATTTGAATAGCGAACACATTGTCTGTTGCTGAGATTTGCAGTGACCTTTAAATTTTGCGTTTTGGTATTTTTTTAGGTTAAAAAAAAAAGTCTCAGTATGGTCTGGAATGAATATTTGTGAGATATGGAGAAACCAAATAATCCCTCATTATCTTATTTTTCAGCCTTAAGCAAAATAATACAGTGCCCAAAAAGTGATCACTTAATGGTCAATACAAATTTACAGATGAATGAAATTATAATAAAAAATAAAATTATTTTAAACTCGGGGGGGGGGGGGGAAAAAGAGTGTCTTGCTTCCTTAGAGAACTGATCTTGTAATTACCTGAGAGCTTTTCATGACAATTGGATCTACTTCAAATATAGAAGTAAGTTCTTTTTATAGTTTTGCAGCTTACCACACCAAATAACACTCAAAGTAAGTAATGGTCACAGCAAATACACATTTCTTCAAATTATCAAAATAAGTTAGGACCACAGAACATTATGCAAGTAACATTTGCTAAAGTCAGTGAATTGGTTAGTAAATGTTATTAGTGGATATATGTTTATTAATACAGGATCCCAAAATCTAACTATACCAGCCATTCCACATATACTTTTTCTCCAAGTACGTAATTCCACTTCTGCCTGGAAGAGCCATAACTTTATGCATTGTTAAAAAAACACACTGGGTGATCTCAGTTCTTCCTTCTCTAAGCTCCTGGGATCCTTCTGACAACTATTAAGCTCCTTATGTAAAGAAAAAAGTGAGGATAAATCTTTTTTCATTTAGATGGATGTAAATTAACTTATTTTTCTAGTGATGACAACCTTTTAAAAGTACAAGCCACTGTAATTATTCATTCTCACCACTCACACTTGTGAAATTTTTTGGTCATTTTGTAGAGTCAGAAATCAATGGAAATATAGAAGGAAGTAAATGTTATTGTTAGCTAGTTTTTAAAATGCAAGAAGCCACATTAGAATTATTTAGGTGAAATTGTGCATTTTTGAATGCTTTGTCACCTACCTAGTTAAATTAATATGACTTTCAAACATCTGGTAACGGCAAAAATAGACCAAGCACATAACAACCATTTTCCACAGTGTGTGAGGCACTAATGCATTACATAGGACCATTGTCTAAACCAGTGCATCTGAAACCATCTAATGTGGTAGACTAGCATGGAAACTCTATTTCTGAGATCCGTTGGCCACACAGGCTCCTGGAGCTTTCGACCATATGTTGCCTCAAGAAACAAGGTATGTCCATGCACATGATACAAACTGTGGCATGTTTTTTTTTTTGGGCAACTTAGACATGCCATACAAAATTTGCCCATATTTAATTCACTTTTGCCTTAAGATAACAATTCTATGAGGGAGAGGGATTGGTTGTAATGAGTTTTATCCTAATGAAAGTTCGCTATGAGGAGAGTGTCTTCTATATAGAGAGTTAACCTTGTAAACATGCTAGTAGTTATATAAAGCCAGAAACATTTTACAGATGAATATGTGGACATTATCAAGGTAGGGTAGACATGTCATAATATACATTAAGAATAAATGTTCATATGTTATAGTCCCAAAAAATAACCTGAAATGATGAAAATAGAATTTTATAAGAATTTGTGCTGTTAGCCATGGAATGCAAAATTCAAAAAACAGGAAGATTGTCACTTATGTGTGAGCTCTATTTGTTACACATTCAGTTTAAGCCTAATATAGTAAATGTGTTAATACTTTCTTCAGCTTATTTGGCTTACATTATTTGTAATAATCAGTTTTAATTGCTGGTGAAAAGTAACTGCTAATTTATCATAATTGATCATTGAGGTTACTAATGTTTTGGCTCATTTAAAATCATATTTTTAAACAGTTTACATTATTTTAATATAGATGTTTTAGATTTATAAAGTTCAGCTATTTTCATACTACCTCATGTTTAGCTTTAACAATTTTCTTACCATATTTTTTCGTGTTTCAGAATTTTTTCTCAAAGCGCTCATTTAAAAGCAATCCTTTGAAAAGAACGAAAAGTGTTACAAAGCTTGAACGTAAAAGGTGTACCATTGATGGTGACAGGTAAGTTACATTTCTGACGTATATTTCTATTCTGAACTTTAAGCAATAGATTTTTGTTCTTTTAAATAAACTGTAAATGATATAAAATTTAATGATTGTAAAAGGGATTGTTCTTCTCAGACATAATAACCTTTAAAATTAGCCTGAATGGTGATGCAGTATTATATGCATATTATATCACACACTCTTTTATATAGCAACCCAAACTTGCATGATTGTGGTTGTTATTTGAATGTGCATGTATTTTCTTCTTCTGCACTGCAAAATTTACATGTGCACTATATTTCTTGTCATTCCTTTATATACTTTTCAAACTATATTATCCTTTAATTCTGAGCACTAATATACCTTGTATATTTAAAAATCTTGCTTTTGACACTATGAGGCTTACAGAGACAAAGTAATAGTGTTAATACCAGTAATGAGCTGACTAGCACAACTTCAGACAGTTGGGAAAAAAATCCACACAGCTATAGGACAAGCTTGGTTCAAAAGAGTACTGCTCCTGTAATCATCTAACATCTTTTGGTTGCAATTAGAACTACTTAAAGTAAAATCATCTGGATCAGAAAGGAGTTGCCACTTATTCAACCAGCCAGCTTAGCATTAGCTTCAGCAGTCATATGATTTCATCATGGCACAGATGATGTTTAGATTATTGTGTATAGGGGAGGAGCAATAGGTAGAATGGAAGTTGGGTCTTAAATATATCACAAAATATCCTCTCAAGATGGAATAATTTCAATAAATAGGAGAGATTAGTCATAGACTAAAAGAAGAGAACAGGCTGAGGATTAGGGCCGAAACTACTCAAGATAACAGCAAAATGATATAGGGAAATGATAGCTAGATAATTGCCTCATGATCTGTTAGCATCCACAGAGACCACAGTTTCAATACATACTGAGTACAGGAGGCTTCATGAATGAGATTTGTGTGCACGATGACCAATATCTTGCACCTCCCTCACCCCTTTTAACAAAAGAGCTCATTTAACATCATCTGTGGTAGCTTTTTGGTAGTTTAAAATACTTACAGTGCAAAGCAGAAGTACACAAAGGCCAGTGCTTAAAAACAATATTCAGTCTGCTGTTAGCATTTTGGAGGAAAGCATCCTATCATTTTGTCTGTCTGATTACTATCATTTGTTACTTATGGATGTTTTCAATTGGATGTTTCCAGGTCACTGATTTTACATTATATCTATCATTCAGAAGCAAGGTGATAAATTATCGAGAACTGATAAGAATATGCTTTTTAAAGATAACTTTAAATTCTGATCTTCATATTTGGTTCTAGTTTATTGGTTATATGCTGCTTTGGTCCCAAAGAATAAAAGGATCTCCAAATTCTGAAAGTTCTGTCATTACTCTATGGCCACTTTGTGCAACACTACCAAAATGGCAAGCATTTATAATGATATCTATAGTGGCAGAATATAGTGGCAGAATTAACAGTGGTTTATGAAAAATGAAATTTGAATATTTCCCATGCATATATATGTTTTTTAAATATAGTTCCCAGTACTTAAGAAAATGGGTCATTAGGTGTATTCATGTGACTTGAATGTGACATACTGTATGCAAAATATGTTGATATTTCATTTACTCAAAGTTTATGTCACTTTAGTGGCAGCTGTGCAACTAATTTGCAAGAATTAATAGCTTGTACACAGTTGTTGCATAAAATAGAACAAGTCAGTCAGTAATGAAGACATCAGTAAGTTTTAACTAGCATGCATTTAAAATAGATTCAAGCAGTGCTAAATGAGCTTCACAACCTTTTATATAAGCTATTATCTTTCATACTTGCTGTCCCATGGCCGAGTGGTTAGTGCGCTTGGCTACTGATCTAAGGGACCTGGGTTCAAGCCCCGGGTAAGGCATGGCTGTTTGTGTCGTTTTTCTGCTGAGGTCCTGTCACCCTCTCAGACCTACTATGGTATATAAACTGACAGGCTCCTGTCAGACCTCTGTGGCAAGCAGCTGCTTGAGGGGGTATTTATTTTTATTTTTATCTTTCATACATGAAATGTGGAAATTTCTAAATTGATGGATTTGATTTAGTTTATCCACTTAATGAAAAATATTCAGCCACCTGTTATAAAACCTGTGAATTTCTTACTCAGACCTGTAGACATTAAATTAGCACTGGGGATGTTTTTAATTGAGATATAGGGTATTTGTTTACACATATGATATGCTGAATGACAAAAAGACAGGATAGATTATGGCAATAAAATTTGAATTTATATTATCAGCTTATTTCTCACATCAAATATATTTACTTTCAGAATATTTTTGCAGTGGTATACAGTTTAAGAAATATTAAAGTGTAAAATTCTACTGAAGAATTCATTTTTCCATTACAAAATATTCAGTTGATTTGATGTGTAAAAAATGTATATGTATGAATTGTTAGAAAGGAAAGATATTCCCCTCAAAAGCTTATTTCTGATTAAATAATAATTTTACTGATAAACTTTTTTTTTACATATTGTTAATGGAAATTCCTGAAGAAAGAAAGCCACAAGATTAAATTTCATCAAGTAATCTATCTTTTATTTGGAGAACAAAGATAAAAAATAAGATATATCTGTTAGTATTAATAGAATAAATAAACTTAGGAATTGTCTACAACATTAACTGATGCATCATTAATCAAACTAACAGTTTGGTATATGTGTGGGCAGCCAAAGGTACATTTCATTAAAGTTTAACAGAATGTCCTTGTTGTTCTTGTCAAGATGCAGGAAGCTGGAAGTAATAAATTACACAGAATTTTATTATCATATGTTAGTGTAATTACTTTACAGTGGTTATTTTACAAGAGTAACATCATTCCAACCTTGAACTACTTGAAAACTACAACTGAGATAAGACAGTCGCTATTGTCATTCTTTCATTTTTATTTCCATTATGTCACTTTTAAGATAAAACTGCTTATTAGTTTCTTTAAAATGAAGAACTTTGTATTAAAGTCTAGGTAATGATCACAGATATTAGTTTAATTGTTTTAATATTTAAAATTTCTTATAGCATTAATAGATGTGTGAAACAAAAATTTCAATGGGATTACGCTTGAGATTTTTGATATATATGAATTATAAACTGACAAAATGGTCACTCTATAAAACGCAACTTTGCAAATTGATAGAAAAAATTTACCACCTTGCCTAATGCATTCTTTTCAGTCATAAAAAATCTTATTTCTGCCTAAAGGTAATTTTTTTATTGCTAGCTCAGTATACACTGTGCAGCTAATAAAGCGGAAAAAGCTGTTGCACCATTAAACTCTAAAGAACCAAACTCTAAAAGTAGTATATAAGATAAAATATGTAGAAAAGAATTCTTACAAAATATGGTTAGTATTGAAACTAACAATTAATTTGATTACAAAATTAGCTACAAATTCAGTTCCATGTAACATAATTTAGGAATTTTAAATCCTAATTAAACATGATTTAGAAAAAAAAAACTTGTTTACAAAATTAGAATCTGACACAAGGAAACAAACTAAACTTTAACAGTGAAGTGACAAAAAAAGCATAGATGAGTACAAAACATTCCGGAGAGATAAAGTAATTGTGTAAAAATAAGCACATTAAATGAAATGCATGCATACAAATAATATCAATCAGATCAACCAGCTTCATTTGATATAGATTATTGGAATTTAGCAGTGAAATGACAAAGAAAGTACAGTTGAGTACAAAACATTTCAGAGAGATAAAGTAATTGTGTAAAAATAAGCAGCACATTGAATGAAATGCATGCATACAAATAAAATCAATCAGATCAACCAGCCTCATTTGATATAGATTATTGGAAATCTTAAATTTCTCAAAGTATCAGTGCTTTCAAATCAGCAAGTCACAGAATCCTGTGTTAGGTGCTATTTAGCCTTGTGTACAGGCACGCATTTTACAATAACTACAGTTTGTACAATCTTTTTCCAGTGTCCCACCATCAAGGTTACGAACATCACGTTCTCACGAGTCTCTCCTTCAGTCTAGTCCTAGCTCACTGGCCACACTTGACCTCTCCCATGGAGATGTCCAAGTAGCAGCTCTTCATAGCAGTCTTCTGGGCCAGGAGCATTGCTTCCAGATGATCTCAAATGGAGGGACACGATTCTACACTTGCCGTACAAAGGAAGAAAGGGACCGATGGCTGTTCAGGTGAGCCTTGTTGATGCTGCCAAATGTTATGAATGGTTTCACATGGCATGTTAACCTTACATCCTTCCCCCATCTTAGCATGCTGAATTGAAATGATAGCATTTCATAGAAAAAAGCCAGTATTTAAACACTACTAACTAAAAGAAGTCAGTAAAAGGTATAAGTAGGGGCATTATTCAATCTATCAAAATTTTTGATATGGATTCTACTGAAATATTAAAATGAATTGTAATCTGATAGTAATATGTAAACTCAGTAGTTCTTTTAGAAGCAGGAATTAATGGATTGAACTCCATAATAAGATTAAGTGAAAGTAAAAAAAAAAGGTAGTTTATGATATAACAGTATTAATATTAAGTTCTAGCAAAATCTGAAAATGTATGAATAAAAATTATGAATACTTCTTTTGGAACTAATGTCTTACCTAAGAAACTAAAAAAAGTAATTGTTATGGAAATGTTTAAGTCAGAAGACAGTTACTCAATTTGAAAGTCATGCTATTGACTACAGAACTATATCAATTTTACCAATTTCCTCTAAGGTAACTGAAAAATGGTAAAAATCAAAAATGTCAATTTTTTCCCAGTCATTTGGTTTGGATTTTATAAAATGAAAAACATATCAAGCTATTGTAAAATTAACACATAAAACATAGAATATGTTAATATAGCTACATTGGTGGCTAAGTGGTTAACATGCTGAGGCTACCAGTGCAGTCACTTGGGTTTAAGCCCCAGAAAAGGCAGGAATATTTCTTGTTATTTTTCTATTGGGCAGACCCTTTCTATGGCATAATATACTGACAGGCCCTTGTCAGATTTCTGTAAAAGTAGCTGTTTGAGGGTTAATAAAAATATTAATATTAGCCTTAACTGGCATAGTGGTTAGGCAGCTAGTGACTGTTCCAGCAAGGCAAACTTTGTGTGTTGTGTTAGCTCTAACTAAGGCAGTGGTCAGCAGTGACTTCGGTCTTAGTGGGGCATGTCCTTGTATGAGAAGGCCTGTATTAAGCTAGGAATAGCTTCTAGGATTCTTCTCTGTCCTATATGTCGCAAACCAAAAAAAAAATCAAAATAATAAAACAGGTGCATTCTTTATAATTTAAATAATATTTTAAAATAGGCTTTTGACCCTGTTGATTGGGAAATACTGTTGAAATGCAAAAATAGGATTAAAGAGAGGGTTGTATGTTATGATATATATATAAATCCTATAAGTGAGAAAATTCAGGCAGTACTTATTGATGTTCAGAATTATGAATTAATAGCAGAGTGCTGCAAGGTTCAGTTTTGATTTTTATTAATGGCTTATATTCTCTTAAAAGACCATTGCTTTGCTTTATGGAGGAGTAAATGAATTGAAATTAAAATATTATATTAAAAAAGACTTGTATCAAATAAAAATGTAGTGTAAATTAAACTTACCACAATAAACTCTTCAAAATTCAAACACTGAAGAATTAATTTCTCAAAAATCCTATACCAATGTGCAGGATTCAAACCTATGTCTCTCCATATACATGCTAGTGTTCTAAGACCACTAATGTTGGCTCCATCTTTTTTCCACTAATGTGACCTATCAATCTCCTGTCATTGTTGCACCTGGCTTTGGTGCCATCTATGATCAGGGAAGGCAACTATTTTTTTAATATTGTACTGAGTAAGATATAAATAAATAAATAAGTAATAAAAAATAAGTAACTCACACTGAAAACATTATTAAGTGAATTAATCAATAAATAATAAATCCACAGAGTTACTTGTTGATTTTGTAGTCAGTAAATCAATAGAGTGCCGTCCCGTGGCCGAGTGGTTAGTGCGCTTGGCTACTGATCTAAGGGACCTGGGTTCGAGCCCCGGGTAAGGCATGGCTGTCTGTGTCGTTTTTCTGCTGAGGGCCTGCCATCCTCTCAGACCTTCTACTATGACATATAAACTGACAGGCTCCTGTCAGACTTCTATGGCAAGCAGCTGCTTGAGGGGGTATTTTTTTTTAATCAATAAATAATTTTATGGAAAACTGGATTTTGGGTAACTCTGGGTTTACTATTTATTGATTAATTCATTTAATAATGCTTTTTGCATGAATGACATATTTATTTACATCTTACTCAGTGCAACATTAAAAAAAAAGGTTGTTTTCCACAATGATAAACAGCACCAAGGCCAGGTGCAACAATCACAGGAGATTGATAGGTTACGTTAGTGGAAAAAAGACAGAATTTAGTGGCCAGAGTCGCAGAATATTCTGGCAGGTATCCGGAGAGACCTGGGTTCAAATACTACATGTCAGCAAAACTTTTTTCCACAAAACCATTTATTGACTACAAAGTCAACAGTTAACTCTGCAGATTTACTATTTATTGATCCTAAATTTTTGCCAGCTGTACTCCATTCATCATGAAGATACAGAAAGTACTACACACCAGAAATGTAACACTCTGCCATTCTAAATGGACGGTGGGGGTGGCTCAGTAAGTAACATGCCAGGCTCGTAATCTGCAGTACCCAGGTTTGAGTCCCAGCTGGGTCAGTGTTGAAATTTATCTCCACAAAATTCCCCGCCCTGCCCCACAGTCAGTAGGGAACAACCATGGGCTTGGAAAGGCTGCCGTCCATCAGATGGGACGTAAAGCTGTGGCCCCCTTGTGTGGGAGAGCCATACAATGTGCACATTAAAGAACACGCTGGATGGCCTTGATGGGGAGGCCACCATCTGTCTCCCAACAGCTGTTCCAGTGGGTCCCCTCTCCCAACCTTCTCTGAGCCTTCGGGGTCCTTGTGACCTGCCCATTGTGTGCGAAAAAGTGCTGCTCAGAGGTAAAACAACCAACCAACCAACAGCCATTCTAAATGGAAGGACAGTAATACGAGTCTGAAAGTTTAGCATTGGGAATGCTGCAGATTAATATGCAATAGATAACAAGCATACTAAACATGAACATTTCTGTGATTGCCACATATTTCCATTATATAGATATGTGATCAAAGGGACCTGGATTCAAGCCCCAGCTAAGGTATATCTGACCCACTATCATCCCAATAACATAACATCCGTCAAAGAGACAGTTACGGTGGAGGTAGCATGTGTGTTTGGGGTCGCATTTCTTTAGGTGGATGCACAGACCTCTATGCATCCACCTAATATATGTGTGTTGACGAGTGGGAACCTCAATTCTCAAAGGTATAGAGATGACATCCTGGACCCTTATGTATGTCCTTACACTGGTGAAATAGGTGAAACATTCATCTTACAAGACAATAACGCTCATCCACACAGAGCTCAACTAGTGGAACAATACCTTCAAGAGAAGACCATTATGTGCATGGAGTGACCAGCTCAATCTCTCAACCTAAATCCAATTAGGCATGTGTGGGATACTCTAGGGAGACATGTTGCTGCCCTCAACCTGCCACCTGAAACAAAGGCGGAACTTATTACTGCTTTAAAGGAACAATGGTCGTTACCTGATTCTGATTGTAACAGCTGAGCTGATTCACATCATAAACAGCATGGAACATCACTGTCATGCCTGCATTGCGTAAGGGGTGACCACACTCCTTATTAAAGAACTTTGCCCATTGCATTCTGACACCTCATTTTTGGACAAGTTCCTGTAAGGTTATTTTTTGACGAAAAATGTTTCTAGTGTAAAATATTTTATGTCATTCTGAAATTAGCATTGTAAATTCATGTTTTTATCAAATTTCATTAAAATCATTCATATAGTTTTTTGTTTATCATAATTTTTCTGAGTTTTCCTTAATTTATGAAAACCAGTGTACATACCATATACATATTAAGGGCCATTAGTTTCCTGAAAAACCCACCCATTGTGAACTTTTTATATTATAATACAATTTCAGCGCCACTCTCCAAATTCTGGATTTTTCAAAGGACCACTTGGCTTTTCCACTAACCCTTATTCTGCCCTTAGTGAGAAAGAGATAGCAGTGAGCTTGGAGAGGCTGCTGTCCATTGGATAGGACATTAATCAGTGACCTCTTGAGCACATTAATGAAGGTGTTGGATGGGCCTTGATGACAGACTTTCATCTGTCTCCTAACAACCATCCAGTTAGCCCCCTTCCCAACTCTAAGCTCTTGTTTAGGCCCCTTGCACACAGAAGTAAAAGTCACAACAGAACAATTTAAATGGTTTCAGTCTCAAGCCAGTCAGATTTTGAGAATTTATTATATAAATATATATTAGTTTAAATATTATTTCTTCTAAGCTATTCTAGATGGTTTAGACTGAGAATCAATAAGTACAATTCCAGAGAATTATGTTACTTGAAAATAAATAAAAATAGATGTCAAAAACATTTCATTCTTAGTACCAAAAATATTTAACTCATTTGTCAGATGAAATGTTCCTCTGTGACATTCAGCCTTGTTTCCAAACATTTGTGTGTCATTGTATTGCCTGAATAGGTTTATAAAATCCTATGGCAATTGTATAATAGTTAAAAAAAATGGTAATTTTTCTTTTTTTTCTTTAAACCTTTTCATTTTAATTTCCATTGAAAGAGAGTGTAAAGTGGCATACTTGTTAAACTAACTCTATTTTTTTAATTTCCAGTCTGCGACAAACTATTCAACCAAATCAGGATAATGTGCGACGGAAAGAAAATTCTCTTCGCATATGGATTCTGGAGGCCAAAGGAATGACTGCAAAGAAAAGGTAAATATTTAAACTTTTCCACCCAAAACATTTTTAAAAATGCAGTTTTAAAATTGTCTTGCACCATCTTTTATATTTTTGTGATAGAACTTTATTTTGTAGTGAGTTTCAAATGTTGAAATGCAAATTTAGAAAATTAAAATCCCTTGTCCAATTTCAGTTACACTTATAAAGTGTATATTCATACTTAGTGCATTGTAGAGCTTTCATAGTGTATTTTAAATATTCTTCTAATTTATACTTGTCATTTAAACCTTTTTTTTTTGTCAACGTAAATATTCCTAAATGATTTTTTTTAATCTGAATTATAAATGCTTTTTGCACGTTTTTGTAAATATACTAATTATTAAAAAATTGCTTGCACACTATACCTCCAACCGATAGTCCATCCTCTTAACCCTTTAACCTTTCCAATGTCCACGTCGTCTGTATACGTTCGCAGTATCCAAAATGAGGGACCAAGGACATATGTATCCACTTTTAGTACAACAAAAAAATCGATTTTTAAAAAATAAAAATTGCCGTTGTAGTATTTTTATATATATCTTATGAAAATATATAATTCTAGTTTGAAAAATAATATTTTGTTTTTTAATTTGATGCATATTTTATTAAACTACAATATAAATAATTTGATAAAGCTATCTGATTATTAAATGGTATTGCCAGTTTTCTTGTTAATATCCCTATTTGCTGATGCAACCTTCTGATTTAAACTCACAAGTTTAATTTGAACTGTTATCAACAAATTTTTCCTTAAATTTTTGAAAATGCCCTAAAAATGGACAAAAAAAACTGCTATTTTTAAAAACAGTAGATTTTGGAAGTAATTACACAGTACATGCCACCATTTTTTTTTGTCATAAACCTATTTTAGTATTCCCAAGTTATTTTTATAATTTTTCCCAGCATTCTATGCATCTTTCCCACTCTTAAAATCGAAACTGGAAGTAAACATATCTTTCTTAGAAATTCTGGTTGCAGCTGCATTTAATTAGTTATGCTTCACTGAGGCAAACAAGACATAGATGGCTGATACACGCGATCTTTGTTCCGTGTGCTATAAGTGTTTTTTTACAGTTTTGGTCCGGCATATTGGATACCCTTTGTAAAGTAGTATTTACTTTTTTATATTTAAACCTTAGTTTTCATTTCAGTAGATTTATTTTTGTAAATTTGTGATCTTTTGGCCAATCAATAAGTATTGATTTTTCATAGTTTTGCTACATCATATGGCTGACCTACAACTTGTTGCTGTGGATGTTTTTAACATCTCATAAGGCTATATTTTTATTTTTTTATTTATTACTTTTCCAGTAAATCTTTGATCTGGTATCATTTTCTGAAAATAAATGAGGTCTTGGATATGGAAGCAAATTCATTTCTGTAAGATTTATTTCCATTAGTTAGTGATCTCTCGATCTGCTGATTTATCGATCTTTCCAAGTTATTCTAGATCAGAGGTTGACTTAAAAATTGTTGCGGTTATTTTATTTACATCCCATTAGGTTATATAAAATTTTTCTTTTATTATTTCTTATTTTTTTAGTAAAAAAACTTTGAGCTTTACCGTTTTCTGAAAATGAATGTCTTGGATATGAAAGCAAAATGGACTTCCATGCTACGGAAATCAGCTGTCATGTGGGAGGGCAATTTTGGGAAGGCATTCCCTCCACTGAACTCGCATAAAAGTTTATATTTTTCTAGGGGGTGGGGTGGGGAAGGGGGCCTCTAGAAAAATATAATTTTTTAAAAATTACCAGTTTTTATGTTTATATTGAATGATTTTAAAGGCAAACCCCTCCCTCAGTACCTTGGCTGTGCCACACAGACAATATAACGCTGTTTTTTTTTTTTGTTTTGGTACACAAACCTTTCTGTACTTAGCCAAGATCATCAAACTTCAACACCCAAAGGAAAAATTCATAATGTTTAGCAAAAAAAAGTAGCTAAGGAAGTTTTTTCTATTTCATAACCAGTTCAGAAAATCCCATGAATGTGAGAAGTCCAAGTCACTTTGTATAACACTGGCCGTGTTTAAAATATACAATACTGAAAAGAATCATTAAAAGAAATAAATATATTTCAGGTTGAATATTATATTATTCAGGAAGAAATTTCCTTTTGATAAATGTATAAATTA
Organism: Ryuthela nishihirai; assembly: GCA_038380435.1. Classification (NCBI taxonomy): domain Eukaryota; kingdom Metazoa; phylum Arthropoda; class Arachnida; order Araneae; family Heptathelidae; genus Ryuthela; species Ryuthela nishihirai. The sequence goes on along the minus strand of JAWZYU010000028.1, from coordinate 64,308,355 downwards.
ACTATTTTTTATTCATCAGATTTTCCAAAATGAAGCCTTAATTAGGATCTTTTTTAGTGCAATCTTTTTTTTTTCACCATATCACTTATTATAACCATAGGCTTATTAGAATCAATATGCTTGTAAATTTATTTATATTGTTTATTTTCATAAAATTCGTAATTAAATTCTGTTTAATTTGGTATATAACATGACCTATTTTCATTGTGTTATTTAAAAAAAAGAATTCTAAAGTTGATTTATTTATCTGACTCAGCACAATTGGCTAAAAGCCAAGAATTTTTCTCATATGGTACCGAGAAAAAAATTTCGAAATGAAAGAAATATTTACTTGAAATCAAAAAAAGAAGTTTTTTTGTTATTCAGAAATATATAGCTTTTCTATTCATGTGCATTATATTCATTTCTATCATAGTTTTTTTTTTTAAATAAATTTTTATTTGTGTTGCCGGATGCATTTTTTTTACTATATGACTCTAAAAAGTCCTATTAAAATAAAACTTATCATCTATTTTGTTAAATATTTTATTTTCAGAAAATCCAGAATTATATGCTGATTAATTTTGCCTATAACATGTCATAATTCTTTTCATTAGTTATTTGGCAAAAAAGTTTCAAAGTTATTTTTTTGGCTAATCATAGAGAGAAAATAGCTTGGCCTCTGGATCGAAACCAGTTTTTCAGGCTGGACACTGGAAGGGTTAAGTGTCAAGCTGATTAATCAGTTTTTGTAATCAGTTTCCAAAAATCACTACAAATGAACTTGCAACTTTTTTTTATAATTACCTTTCTTTTTTTCCTTTTAATTTTTATATTTTTTTTGTTCAGAATTAAATGTTCTTTTTTTAGTGTAGTGTAAACTTTTATTCATTAGTTGTTTCATAATGAGGCTCAGAAGTTGGGTTGTATTTTCAGAGAATAAAACAGCACTGTAAAGGTTAAAAACAATATTTTTTATTATTTTTTAATAATTTTAATTACACCATGCAAACAGATGTTTAACACCATATGTAGAAGTCGTGTGCCAGTCTTGTAATCTGAGTTCACAAGTTTGAGTGCTCACTCGACCTGTGTTGAAATTTTCATCTCTGCTCTGCCTTTTGAGATAAGGAACACCAATGGGCTTGGTAAATTCATTGCCTGTTTGATGGAACATTAAGCTGTGGTCCAGTGCAAAAGAGAACCATAAGCTGTGAATCTTAAAGAACACTAAATGGCTTTGACCAGAATCATCTATCTATCTCCTGTTCTATTACAGCTGTCCAGTGGGTTACATTTCCTTACAGAACTCTTAGCCTTTGGTGTCCTTATGATTAACCATTTAGCTCATTGTTTGCATAAAAATGTTACTCTAAGGTCAACCCAAAGCCATGTGTAAAACAGTTTGTTATTACTATGAGAGTACTATTGCACTAACATTTTTCATTAACATCTTTAATAGAGTTATGCAGAAATATTTCATTTATTAAAAATTAATATATTTTATTGTTCGATGGATTTTTTTATTTGATGCTATAAATATTGCATTAAATGACTCTGCTAATTTCTTTACTGATTTGTATTTGCTTTATTTGCAGTAGGTATTTCTGTGAACTATGTCTAGATAAAACACTGTATGCCAGAACTTCTTCCAAGCAAAAAGGAGATATGTGCTTTTGGGGAGAACACTTTGAGTTCAAGTACGTATTTGTTTCTCTGTATTTTGGAATAAAAATTAATTGTATATTGTATGTCTAAATGATCAGTGGTTTCCATAAATTAAGGAACAAACTAAAAAAATGTGATATCATTTAACTCCAACCATAGAAATGCACAAAAGTCATGAACAGTATGTAAAATACAATGCAAGATTGAGGTATGGTATTCAAATGAATGGCACTAGCATCAGTCAAATGCGAGCATTTTGAAGCTGTTCCCCAGTTTTGTGAAGTGGAGTTTTTGAGATAGCAAGTTTGTTGGGTATGTCTACCAGACATCATTTATAGGAAGAAGTACAGTGGTGAGCTATTGGTTGGCTTGAGGCAGGCCAAAGAGTGCATTCAAATGATTCAATAGTAGATGATGATGGGCAACAACCCCAAAGGGTGACTGCTATCTGGTGTTATGTGCATGCAGGAAAAGGATCTCAAAACAATCTCAATGCAATTGGACCTCATAGCAATTAGTGGAACAGCAGTATTTGCTACCACCATACATTGAAAACTTCATGAGGTTTGCCTGTACTGTAGGCAGTGAGTGGCGTGTCTGTACCCTAGGCAATGAGTGCTGTGCATGCCCTAACCTGATGCCACATGAGGGATTATCTATACTGGTGCAGACATCATGTCAAATGGATCCAGGAGCAATGTCAGTCTGCACTCTTCACCAAGGAATCAAAATTTGTCTCTACTGAAATTCGCATCATCAGTTGATATGGAAGAAATTAGTAACACATTGTCATGACACAAATATCCATGAATGGGACACCTACAGTGGCATAGTGTCATGGTTTGAGGAGGGATATCTTTGGGTGGCCGCACAGATCTCTGTGTGCTTCCAACAGGTTACATAACAACATTCCAACAGGTCATGGTAGAAGGATGAAATCTTGTACTCTGTGCAACCATATGAGGATGCAATAAGTGATACCTTCCTCCTATAGGACAATAATGCTCTCCTACACCATTGTTGCATTGTCGATTGCTATCTGAAGAATAATACTATTAACTGTATGGAGTGGCCAGCCCAGTCTCCCAACCTAAATCCAATAGAACATGTATGTGATGCTCTCAAGAGATGGATTGCTCCCCTAAATGCCATTTCTGCACACCTCCTGGAGCTTTTGTGTGCTTTGAGGTGCAGTGGAAATTACTACCCACAGCCCTGCTGGACAGTCTTATCAATAACATGTGAGGCCTTTATAGCATTAAGATGTGAACCATTTGGTCTAACTCAGTTAACCATCAACTTTTTATCATGTAACTGTATTTGTATATAATTTTGGTAATTAGAAAGTGTTATTCCATGTTTCAAATGTTTTGCACAATGTTTCACACATACACCTAACTTCTGATTCACATGCAGCAGATCCAATGGTCTTTGAGAAAAACAAAGTTTTCAGATTGTTCCTTAATTTATGGAAACTAGTGTATTTTGTTAAAAAAATTATGCTTAAAAATTATTGTCTTAGATGGTGAATATTGTAATTCATCTCCAAGTATTTTTGCACAAGCAAGTTAAGTTTTTTTGTTACTGAAAGATCTAAAAAGTGAATCTTAGTTGACAACTGCTTTCATAACATCCCACCCTCAATGGAGAAAAAGTAATGTGCTTGGAAGTCTGCTACATGAGATATTAGCTATAGCTTATTGTGCAGTAGAACTATACCCTGTGCACATAAAAAAAAATGCTTACCTTCCTTGATGGAAGATTCTTATCTGTTTCTTAACAGCTGTCTAGTAGGTCTCCCTATTTCTGTTCTTGGACCTTAGTAATGATATAACTTGGTCTTTATCCCATTGTGTAGCCAAAAATGTACTGCTCAGGAGTAAATCCAGTGTATTTTGTTGATTCTTTTAGTAACAACATAAGATCAACTTGAATATAAATGTTTTTTTTTTATTATATTGTTTTGAGCAACAAGCAATTTATTTTTATGACTCAAAATAATGAGTTGTAAAAAGAAGGCAATTGTGTGACTAAAATCAAAGTAAGCTGCACTTTTTTTAGGGCTGATGTGAGACTAATGGTAGCATTTAAAAAATTGTGCCTTTTATTGTTTGATAGCTTTGTTGTTAACTAAGTGCATTATGATAACATTGGCCTTAAAAAAACAATTTGACTGTTGTTAGTGACACTGAAATTGTACTAAAGGTTTATCATTCTTCATCATAAACTAAAATCAGTTAACATGAGAGAGTTTAGTATTTATGTGCAAGCATTCCATTAGATAGCTATAGGAAGATGTGACACTAAACTAATATTTAATTTTATGCAAAAAATGTTCTATTTTGGTATTAAATCTTGTGTGATTTTGTACCTTAATATTCCAGTTTACAATAATTATGTATTTTCTATGTAATATTTTTTCATTCTTAAAATTAATGTTTCTTTACAGTAATCTTCCAAATGTGGAAAGTATAGCAGTCAATTTGTACAGAGAAGCTGACAAGAAAAAGCGAAGAGATAAAAATGTTTTAATAGGTAATTATTTCTTTGTACTAAAAAATTAGACAGTACTCCATATCAAATGTTTTGCATAAATACTACACTTTGTAAGTTTTTTTAGAAAACAGTATACTTTTTCATTATATTGTAAGATATATATATATGTCACTTTTTTTTACTGAACTCTTACCTCTCTTAATAGGTTTTATTTCTGTGGTATGTGATAGACTCTTATATCAGACTTCTGTGCTTCCCAAAGAGTAAAAAAAATATTTAGGGAATTCTCAAAATATACTTTTTTTACTTTTTTAATTTTATTAAATTTAGATAAAAGTAGTCACTGCAATCAGAAAACCAAAGCATAAAAGAAAAATGACTTAATGGCAGATACTTATTTTATGGAAAACAAAATTAATATACATTATTGCAATAAGATGTAATGCATATTCTTGAGTATCTGTTGTGAAGAATGTGTGTTGTAGCTTATTGTAATGTATATTAATTTTATGTTGTCAATAAGTATCCTCTTAGGCATAGGAGCAATAATTGTGCTCATTTTTTTCTGTGATGTACTTTACTAATGTATAGGGCTACTTGGAATAAGCATAGTGCCTGTGGGAATGTAGTGTACAAGAAGTGATTTATACAGCACTTTCTCTAATATTGTCTTCTGCATTCAGCATGGATATCTCCTAAACCCAAGCATGTTAATTTAATGTATAGTTAATATTTGTGAAAATTAAAGGGTGGGGGGGGGGACCCATGGATATTCCCTTATAAACACTGTAGGACTATACTCTGGTAGTGATATGTTTCTGTAGACACATTAGAAAGGTTTGACTTTACTGGGCAATAGTGGAATTGCATATTCATGTAATTTTTAAATTCCCTTCATGTCTCAATACTGCATATGAAAAACTTGCCTGACTTGGGACACGAATAAAATTCCCCTATGTGTCTATAATTTAGACAGGATGATATATCTATACACACAATTTGAATTTACCAAAATGAATAAGTTTAGATGCAAACCTTTATTTAATACTAAACATTGACCGCTTTGTGATTAAATTTATTCAAAATATTCTTCTGTTATTATGCTGTGTTTATATAGATGTTTACCTTTTCATTTACTTTTGTTAAGGTTTCAAACATGTAATCTTGCATTGAAATTTGGATCATTTTGTTTTTAAAAGTGTTTTAAATTTTTGTACTCCTGCTATATTAGTCATTTTGTACCTTAAAAAATGTAAGTATAAATATAAAAGACTTGTTTTGCACATGTAAAATAATTGTCATTGATCTTGGGCTTCTATGTAGCAGGGCTGCTCAAATAGCAGCCTGACATAAATTTTGTGACATGCAAAAAATGTGTGAAAAACACAAAATTGAAAAGGCAAGAAATATATTTGTTTCTGAAAAAGTAATGTGCGAAAGAACACCAAAAGAAATATATAAAAGGCACACTCTATGAATATGTTGTCATGGGTTTCTTATCCTCTTACTCTGACCCATGAAAGGTGTAATAATCTGACCCTTTTGAAAATCTAATTGAGTAGCTCTGCTAGTAAAGTATTAATCAAATAATTATTTGCCATTGTATTTCTTCATATTTATTATATTATATATTCATTGTTATTTGCCATCATATTTTTTTTACCATTGTATTTCTTCAAGATATAGGGGGCGGGGGTGGCTCAGTCGGTAGCGCGCCAGGCTCGTAATCTGTAGTTCCCAGGTTCGAGTCCCAGCTGGGTCAGCGTTGAGATTTATCTCCGCAAAATTCCCCGCCCTGCCCACAGTCAGTAGGGGACACCGATGGGCTTGGAAAGGCCGCCGTCCGTCGGATGGGACGTTAAGCCGTGGCCCCGTGTGCGGGAGAGCCATACCCTGTGCACGTTAAAGAACACGCTGGATGGCATTGACGGGAGGCTACCATCTGTCTCCCAACAGCTGTTCCAGTGGGTCCCCTCCCCCAACCTTCTCTGAGCCTTCGGGGTCCATGTGACCTGGCCATTTAGCCCATGGTGTGCAAAAAAGTGCCGCTCAGAGGTAAAACAAACCAAACCAAACTTCAAGATATAGCCATCAAATAAGAAAAGTGATATTCAGCTGCATAAGCAATGTGTATGAAAATGGCAACCTTTAAGACATTAATTGCAAAATATTTTAATATTAATTCATATTTTGTGAACAAATTCTTAAAATAAGTAGTGCAATTGATTAAAGTATTATCCAGACTAAAGTTAATATCTTTTCTGTTCTCTAGGTTGTGTACATATACCAGTAGCAAGTATAAATGGAAGGCATTTGTTGGAAAAATGGTAAATTATATTTCTCAAAATTTAATTTTAAGATCTTTTTAAGTACTGTAAAAACTCATATATAAACTGACATTCATAAAGTTATTTTATCTCTTCAGGAGAAGTATTAAATCATAGAAGATAACCATTAGTTTCAATAAAAAGAAAACAATAGTGTTCTTTTAAATGTAATTCAGACTGAATATTTCTTAATTTAGCAACCTCGTTGTAATAAAAAAAATTCTTTCTGCCATGGAATAAAATGAGAAATGTTAAATATCTTTAGATGGAAATATTTCTATTTCCTAAATGAGTAAATTATCCATATCAACCTTTATTTGATATGGTAGGCATTCAGAGTATCTCATCATTAACGTTAAGCTTTTTCTTTATGAAAATAGCTGCATGCTTGGAACTCGGTGAACTCAATCTCAGTTATTAATTAGGAAAGCAAATGGAGCAATGTTTTAATTGCAAATACAAATGCTAGAACATTTAAAACAACTTCAAAAGATCTTGCTATTACTGAAGCAGAGCTATGCTAAGAATGCTATATTTAATTAATAGTTGCATGAATAAAAGTATGTTTACAGAATATAAGCTGAGTAGTGTTTATCTCTAAAGAGGTTACATAACCTCTTTAGCTTATATTCTGTAAACATATTTTTGTTCATGCAACTATTAATATATAATTTACTACTAGAATATTGTGCTTGCATATTTCATAGCTTTATCTGAAATGTTTTATATCTAGATTAAATATATTTTTTGGAAATGTTAAATTTTATTACTGCTTGCTGTTTTCACTATTTCAGTTTTGGAACTGTTAAATTTCATTTAAATAAGCAAAAAGTATTAAACCCATAGTATATTAGTCCAAATTTATGTATACTATTTTTTTAAATATTTAAGCAATTGTGGTCTGAATAAACATTTTTAAGTTTTCCTAAATAATCTATGTGAATTAAGACTGACTTCTCTTGCCCTTTAAATTTTGTATCATAATTTATTGAACCAGTGTTAACTTATAAAAACAGCATTTTTTTAATTTAGAATTTTATTATAATACAGTGGACCTTCGTTATAGCGCTGCTCGCTATACCGCGCACTCGGTTATAGCGCGGGCGATGTTCGCGATAAGTTCAAACATGTTTATACTACAGGTCTGTGCGGCGTCAGTGAGTATCGTATTTTATTGTTACTGCGTATTGAGTAATTGTGTATGTATTGAGTTCCTGCATGTATTTTGAATAATGTTTAATTATTGTATGCATGATGAGTAAGAGAAAAGCTTACAGTGTCAAATTTATTGTGCTGCCACCGCGCCGCTCGGTATAACGCGGTTCACCTTATAACGCGGGTGTTGTTTCCCGCCCGACATGCGCGTTATATCGGGGGTCCACTGTATCTTGTTACTGCAGTAGTTTTATTCATTTTTTGCTTTTTTTCACTTCTGTGAAATATGCCTTTTTTGGCACATTGCTTGAAACAGAATTATTGCCTTAAGCAAGAGGAATTAGCAGGTGTTTAAGACATGTAGAGCTCTTCTAATAACAAAAACTGCACTTATATAGTGTTTTTGTTACCAAGTGCATATATTTAAAGAATAGTTAACATAGAAAGCACAAAAATAATTTAAATCTTGTTTTATATATTTAGGTATCCAGTAATAGCAGAAAAAGGTACTGGTGGCAAGGATAGTCCCTCCATCAGGATCAAATCACGCTTTCAAACTATTGAAATTCTTCCCCGTAATGTGTACAAAGATCTTTTGCAGGTAAATAGATTTTATACATGTGATTATAGTTAACTTCTGTAGCGTGCATCAATTTATAAGTAGCACAGATCAAAAGTTATTGCTACTTCATGTTAAGGTGGAAAATGTAATATAATTATCAACAGCTTATTGTTTTTTCTGATAAGTGTTTCTTGGACTTTATGTTCACTTCTAATGCACATGAAATGTCTTAAAATGAGGGATAATAATTTGATTATTGACTTAAACACATGAACATTATTAAATAAAAGGGCAAGCAGCTGCTTGAGGGGGGTATTTATTGATTTTTTTTTAATCTTTAGTATTTTTACTTGAAAAGTTTTTCAGTATAGACTGCAAACTTATGCTATTTGGTAACTTAATACATATAGTGATTTACACTATCTGATTTGGTAACTTAATACATATAGTGATTTACACTATCTGATTAAAAGTATCCAGACACCCCCTTCTGAGTAGTGGATTCGCCCATATACACCACTGCCATGGCCCAAACAGGTATAAAAGGACACACGGCCTTGCAAACCTCATAGATGTGCATGAACAGGATAATGGGCCATATGGCAGAGCTCGGTGACTTTCAACATGGCACAGTCATAGGATGCTATCTTAGCAACAAATCAATTTGGGACATTTTGGCCCTGCTGCAACTGCCCCGATCAACTGTAAGTGATGTTATTGTGAAATGGAAATGCCTAGGAGCAACAACAGTGCAATCATGACCCAGTAGGCCATGTAAAATGACAGAGCAGGACCACCAAGTGCTGAAATGGGTGACATGATAAAATCATCTGTTCTTGGTTGCAACACTCACCACCAAGTTCCAAAATGTCTCTGGAAGCAATGCCAGCACCATAACAGTTCGTCATGAGCTGCAGGAAATGGGTTCCCATGGCCAAGCAGCTGCACACAAGCCTAATAATATCAACAAGATCATTTCCAGTGTCGGTTGGAGTGGTGTAAAACACGGCGCCAGTGTACTCTTGAGCAATGGAACCACTTTGGAGTGATGAATCACTCTTCACCATCTGACAGTCTGGGTGTGGAGGATGCCGGGTGAACACTACCTGCCATAGTTTGAACTATTCAGTGTAAAACAGTTAATATTCTTACAGAAACTGTTGGAAAAGCCGCTAAATTCAGTCAGCATGCTGTATTTGCAAGTGGCTTTTTCCATGGTTCAATGCAATTATATCTATGAAGTTTTTCTAAAACTGAAACAGACCTTTACAAGCCCTCTTAGAGTGTTTTGTAAACCTGACTACTGTGCCAGTGGGTTTGTTCTTGTGATATGTATTTGTGTTCTCTGAGAAACCAGGAGAAGTCTGATAAAGCCTCTAAGTTATTCCAAGTATTGAAGTTAAAAGTTTGCATTATTATCTAGCCCTTACATTGCCTCTATTATTGAAATATGGCCTGCCAATGAAAAAAGTTGGATGACTCTGGTTTAGATGCATAACCTCTTGGCAATAAAGTTTTGATGTTACTGACCTCTAATTTAAAAAAATCACATTATTTATAATAGGTTATATGTATTAAATAAAGTTATTATTTGCTAATATTTCAGAATGATTTTGATGTCTTTTTAAAATAATCTTTTTTTTTTTCAGTACCTGAAGTCAGAATACAAAACTTTATGTGAAATGTTGGAACCAGTTATAAGTGTGAGAGCAAAGGTAAGTTTTTAAAACAGCAATTTAAAATGGCTTCCAAATTCTCTGTCACTGCTTTCAATTAAATAATTCCATAATAAATTGTTTTTCATCCTTTTTTTTTTCCTTTTTTATATTGCTTCCTTTTCCAATATCTTATAGCTACCAAATTATACTGAGAATTAATTATTTAGTAATGCAAATGCAAAGTATCCATCTTCAGACTGTTGTAGCTTATTGAATATTTGCAATGGTGAAAACAATATGTATACTAATAGTTATCTTTTATTACATGAGTAAATAATTACAGTGGGGTGGGGAAGATGGCTCAGCAGTAGTGCACTAGGCTTGTGATCTGATGTTTCCAAATTCAAGTCTCAACTGTGACTGCATTCAGATTTTCTCCACTAACCCCCACTCAGCCCTCAGTGAAAAAGGGAACATGAGCTTGGAAAGTTCACCATCTATCAAATGGAATGTTAATGTGCAGAAGAGCCAGACTTCTTGCACATTAAAGAATGTGTTGGATGACCTTGTTGGGAGACTTCTGTTTCCCAACAATTGTTAAATGAATCTCCATCCCCAACTTTCTCTAAGCCTTTGGAGTTCTTGTAAATTGTGCACAAAAAAGTGCTGCTCAGAGGTGAAACAATCCAGCCCAATTCACTCTATGAGATTATTTGTATTCTTAAGTCTTTTTATTTGAAATTGTTACCTAAGCACTTAATATTTTTTTATTTTTCAGTTTTATAATTTTCTTTAAAAGAAATGGTGTGGAAGTAGTATTTAAAATAAGAATTTTGCAATATACTAAAAAAAATTCTATTTGAATTGTTTAATATTTTTTGTTTTTTACCCATTAGGAAGATATTGCTACTACACTCGTGAATATCATGCAGAAGGAAAATATGGCCAAAGAATTTCTTGCTGATATTGTCATGTCTGACATTGACAAAATTGGTTAGTGCCTTTTATGTATATATTTTTTTTTTCAACATTCACTTTTGAAATGTGGCATAATAATCTTATTATATATGAGCATGAACAACTTTCATTGGCACTCATGAATACTTTTCCTAGTAAACAAAATATCTTATTTCCAAGAACAATACCAACTGTACTACTATAGAAAATCCAACTAAACTACATGTTAATTATGCTTAATCCCTATTCAGAAATGATATCCTGATAAAATGCTGAGCTTGTACAAATAAAACAAGATGTGCCATTTTCAAATATTTTTCATAAACAAATCCCCAGTATTTTGAGTGCAGATTAAAAGGATTAGACATTCTGCAGCCATGGTTCTGTACATTTCATCTTGATGACCTTTCACTTAATATTAAAGAAGGAAAAATTGATGTACATTTGGTTTGGTGGGGAAAAATCAAGAATGTTGATGGAAATAACCTCATCAAATGATGAGGTTAGGCAAAGGAGTCTGCAACCTCCTTTAAGCAGCATATTGTGCAGAGAGAGACTGCTGGTTTGGCCATGTTGCCCATATGGATAATTATAGATTGGCGAATAGGATTATGACCAGTGTTCCTAAAGGCCTCAGAAAGAGGGGGAGACCAAGGATGCAGTGGGCAGACAATGTCAAATAGGACCTTATTAGAATTGGTGTGCAGTGGCCAGATGCAGCAGATCTAGCTCAGGACAGATATGCTTGGAGAATTAAACTGCACGGTCTGGTTGGATCTCCATAGCTGCTTGAGGATGGTGATGATGATGATGATGGAAATATAACAAATTGGCAAGAATAATGCCTGTAATTCTAATAATTTTCTTACAGTAATGCTGGATATTGAAGGAGTTCAGCCAGTGAAGAACACGGTTTTGACTTTCTTATGTAACTACACTTTGATCTTTTCTAACTTATTATCTAACAACACAGTGTTGAATTCTTGGCAGCAAAGTTCAGACAGCAAGGTCTGAACAAAAAACAAGATTAAAAACAACAAAAAGTGCCACTCTGTCTTCCTTAAAATAATAGCTTATATCAAACACCTTGGGACAAAACTGACATGGAACATGTACCTTTTTACTATAAGTTTTTATTATTATTGGTATATTTGCTTATTATTTTATGAATAAATTTTAGTATTCTATGTATTAAAATATCTTTAAGGAATGGACTGTATATATTAAATATTTTTTCACTTGAGTTTTGAAAAACTGGTTTCTGAAATTTCAAGTTTGGGAGCTGTGTATATGCTATATATGTTTTGTTGTATATTAGCATGAAAAATAATTTTTTTAAGTTAGTTTGTATTTTGCAGGTGATCAACATTTAACTTTTAGAGGTAATTCTCTTGCAACCAAAGCTACTGAAGCATATATGAAACTGTTAGGAGATAAGGTAAGTTCAGTGTAATGTTTTCTAAATATATATTTTTCAGTTCTTTGCAATAAAATAAAAAGTTGTATTATGCACGATACCTCAAAATTACTCTTCAAGCATATGCTTGCCACAAACCTGACAGGAGCATGTCATTATAATATACTATAGATAGGGTCTGTGAGAAAGGCAAAACCTCAGCAGAAAGATAATGCAAAAAATATCCTTGACTAATCCAGGGCTTAAACTTAGTTCCCTTTAATCCATAGGCAAGTATATTAACCAAACATCCACAGAAAGTTACCATACAATATATATATGATAGTATTTGTTTATAACCATGTGTCATTTTTAAAATATTCAGTGCAATGGGAAAAAAGCATGGTTTCATTTTTAAACAGAGATGAGGGTACTTCAGTCGGCAGTATGCCAGGCTCATAATATGTGGTTCCCGGTTCAAGCCCCAGCTGGGCCAGCATTGAGATTTATCTCTGCAAAACTCCCTGCCCTCACTCAGTAGCGAACACTGATGGTCTTAGGAAGGCTACCATCTGTCAAATGGGATGTTAAACCGTAACCTCATGTGCAGGAGAGATATTGTGCACATTAAAGGACAAACCCGATGGCTTTGATGGGAGGCTACCATGTCTCCCAGCAGCTGCCCAGTGAGCCCTCAGAGTCCTTGTGACCTGTCCATTATATTAAAAAAAAAAAAATTCTGCTCAGAGGTAAAACAACTAAAAATTTATTTTTAAATACTATTTAAAAGTGGACCCTAATAGTGAAATCAAGACATTAAAATAGTGCAACATTCTGCTGATTTTCTAATTATGCTGTCTTGTGGCCAAATGGTTAGCACATTTGGCTACTGATCAAAAGGACCTGGGGAGCCCCAGGTAAAGCATGGATGTGTGTGTTATCTTTCTGCTGAGGTCTCTCTTTCCTCAAAGACTTTCTATTATGGTGTATAAACTGACAGGTTCCTATCAGACCTCTGGCAAGCAGCTGCTTGAGAGGGTATTTATTTTTCTAATTATCCTTAAATTCTTTTGTATATACTTATAGACAAGTATGCACAGCACTGTTCATTTTATTTATTATTTTTTAAGGAAGAAGGTGCTCCCTACACAAAGACTGAGTTAACCTAGAAGCTTTATTATGCTTGTTCTGGTTTCTCATATAACATACAAACACTTACACAAGGACATGCCTCACTGGTCTTAGTAGTAGTCAGTTGCACTAACCACTGTACCAGATACCCTAATTACATACCAGTGGCTCTTGAATTGTTTAATAGCCTTCAGTTGTTTAAATTGTTTAGCTTATGGTTGTTTTTGATGCACATTAAATTGCTCTTTGATAGCCTAACTCCTTTCATCCATAACCTTACTTAGGCAAGTATGATTGCCATTGCCTTAGCTCAACTGACATGTAGTCATTTTCGTTTTTTTTTTTCATTTACCTAAAAGAAATAAACAGCTCTTTTTTAAAAGAATATCAATTTTATTGTTCCCCAGAAGATCTGTATTCCATGTAATATTAAAAAAATTATACTGTAGTCAAATTTGATTTAAATGTAAGTTGTAATAAATAATGTTATATACAAGTACTGGACAGAAAAATGGAAACAGTTCCATATTATCTCAATAGAAAATCACATTCACATCTTCTTCAGTATGATTTTTTAATGAAACATATGTCTAAAGATAAATTAAAGACATGATCAAATCTATCTAAATTTGGATTTTAATATGTATTTGATGTTCAAAGAGTTTTGAACACTGAAATATTTAGCAGGCTGCAAAAAATTGACCCCAAAATTCAATTAAAACAGGTTAAGAGATCAGAGATCATAGTTGGCTCTACTAGAGTCATATAGAGTTAAGAGATTGATGCACCCGGTACCAATCTCTTAACTTATTTTAATGTTTTAATTAAATTTTGGGGTCAAAATTTTTGTAGCCTGTTAAATATTCCAGGGTTCATAACTCTTTGAATATTTAATAAATATTGTTTAAAATAGAGATTTAGACAGATTTAATTGGATTCTTTAATCTTCTTTGCACATTTTTAATTAAAAATCATATTGAAGAAGTTATTGAGCTCTGAATGTGATTTTCTATTGAGGTAACATGGAACTGTGTCCATATTTCTGTCTAGTACAATGTCAATAATAGTGGCATTTCATCAGTCATGATAGATTTCACATCACTGAAAATATTGTAACTTGAGTTTTACTGTATTTATGTTTATGAAATATGATCCTATATATTGCAAGAATACAAAGTATATATGAAATACATTACACAGACATTATTTAGTCTCTGTGTAGGATATCATTTACATAATAGAAAATCTTAAGAGGAATAAAATTTTCAATTTTAATCATACTAAAAAGTGTGACTAAATATTGTTTTTGGTTAGCCAGTACTTGGTGTGGAAGAAAATGAAATCTGTTTAAGCTCATAAACTTAAATGATATAACTTGTGCTTTAAAAATGAATTTGTTAAACTTAAGGATGGTAAATACTGCCAACATTGGTGACTAATTTTTCTTGTCTGATAAATAGGAAATAATAATGCATATTTTTATAACTGTCTGGTAAGAAATTTAGCTGGCAGATATTTTCATTGACAGCTTTTTTAACCCATGAATTAAACTCTTAAAAGACATTGAAAAAATCCCTATTATTAGATTTGATGAAGTAAACAGAATATTCTAATATATATTTAAACAAAAAGCTTTAACCAATTATGACTCAATATATAAGAAAAGCCTTCAAAAATAAGTTCTTGCATTGGTATTATCTCTTTATCATTAAAATATGAATGTGACAAAATAAATATTTTAATATGATATTAATATTATGAAGTTTTTGTTGATTATTGCAGTTTTTTTTTTCTTGCAGTATCTTCAGGATACATTAGGTGTATTTCTAAGGATGGCTCTGGATTCTTCAGAGGATTGTGAGGTATGTAATCAGTATCTAGTATAATTTGAGATTTTTTTTCTAAAAATATTTTTCATATATATCATATTCTAATTTAAATTAGTTCAGATGTTATTCTATAATTCCAGTATAGCATGGAGCAGGGGTTCAGTTATAGTCATTTGGTTCATAACTTGATGTTTCTCTATAAGTATAATTCAATATATTCCTCTTATAAGCGTAATTCAGTAGCTTTTTATGTGTCAAATATGTGAATAGAAAGAAGTTAAATACTCTATGTTTATTTTATCTTAAGAATATCCTAATCCAATGCATAACATCAAGTTTACTGTCAGTGCATATAAGTAATAAAATGCAGGAAAACTGTTAGGCAATTAAATATAAAAATGTTTTAATAAATTGGTACATATTTCTTAAAAAATAATTAGCCATGGAAATAAAATGAGTAGTTAAAATTTAATTGTCCACGATTTTAGTCTGAAGAACTTATTCATTCAACAGGAGCAATAATGTTAATGTTCTCTAAAATTTCAGGTAGATCCTATGAAAGTGACAAACAACACCACACTTCAACGTCAACAAACTCGTTTAATGACATTTGTGGAGATGGTGTGGGTGAAGATTATTAATTCTGCCACTCAGTTCCCATGGTAAGCATCAATATTTACTGTATGTGTATATGTGGCACTTGGTTCTTTTAAAATTTTATAGTAATAAAGTAATTTAAAATTAAATACTTTTACTGCATAGTAAATTTTTTCTAGTGGAAGAGTTATGGATATTTTCTTTGTAAATAATGTTCTAAAAATGTTTTTACGTGACACTTTTTTTAATTTTCCAGTGTTAACAAATAAACTGTTTTCACATATTTCTAAAATTTAAAAGTCTTTTTTTTAATGACAATTTATTTTACACTTTGCTATTTTATTTATGTTGTAATTTTTTTTTTCTAGTGAGTTGCAAGAAGTTTTCCATGAATATCGTTTAAGACTTACAGGCATTGGTAAAGAGGAGTTGTGTGATAATCTTATTAGTGCATCCATATTCCTTCGATTCCTGTGCCCTGCCATTCTCTCTCCCAGTCTCTTCAATCTCTCTCAGGGTAAAATATTATTGCTTTTGTGGTTAAGAATTTAATCTTAATTTTTTTTTTTAAATTTAAGTAGTATAATGACTGCTGCATATTTGAGCTAATCTACTCATTCCATCAGTACATCTCATCTGGCATGCTGCATACATATAATCTTAGTTACATCAAAAAACCTCAAGCATACCATCAATGCACTTGATGACTTCTGGTATCTAGTGGACACTGTGCAATGATATTTTTTCATACTGTGTGATTTTCTAAAGTAAATGAAAAAGCAAACTCTAGCTTTAACATTTTCTTATATTAAGGATTGGGCAAGTAGGAATAGTAAACTCCCAGTGCACAGATTCAGCCCATCATTGTTAAAATATCCAGCCTGCATCATGTTTTAGTGATCTGTATGTCACATTTGTCAGTTTTAGTGGTCCATGACATCATCAATAGAATGCCCATGGATTGGGAAAAGAAATGAAACTTAATTTTGACCCATCCACCTCCCAGTTTTTAACATGGGATCTTCTAGTTACATGATTTCTGCTTTATCAGTTCAGCTAAGTTGATGATTCACACTTTGTTAAGTAAGGATGTGAAGGAAAATATATTACTGAAAGACACTTCCAAGTAGTTCATAGTGTTGGTACAGTACCATGTGCTATATAAATTGAGAGGGGACAGAATATTAACAAAGGTTATTTTTAATACTATATATGCACCTAAATTTTCTATAAAAAAAAAGTTGGTTAAAATGGTGTGCATTTTTCATATGTTTAAAAATAATTTAACATATTCAGTTTTAACTGGCAGCACTTGCATTTACAGAAAACAAATCACAAGAAATTGTAAAAAAATTTAAAACCAAGGACATCAATGATGACTACTTTGAAATCTTGGGTAAACTACCTGATTTAAAAAGTTACCTTTTAAATTATTGAATATTTATTTTATGGTAATTCATACCATTTTCAAACATTTTCAGCACAGAGACCTGGAGGACTTGGTAATATAAAGGTTAAAAATTTTACAACATGCAAAATACATTTGTAAGCTAAACTATACATTTAAGTCAAACTTAATTCATTATTGAAAAAAACTATTGCTACTTATGAAGGCCCTTCAGATAATAAAGAAAGCTAACATTAATCTAAAAGTTACCTACTGGCAGATTTACATGGCATTGCTAGGGTCTGAAACTTTTTAGAATATAGAGTAGATGGAATTCCCCACGTCGCAAGCATTCATTTGGCATAAAAAACATTGCAATCAATCCCCTCCAGTGTAATTTTTCTCCCTCTCTATTAGAGAAGGAAAGAAATGGATATATTTAAGGTACCATATGATCCTCCCCATGTCAGAAGTTTCTAAACCAAACAATGAAATTTCCTCGCTCAGATAATCGAACTTTTCAAATCATACCTTACCCACCATAGTCCCTTGTATACAGTTTGCCAAGTACATGCTACTTTATAGGAAAAGAAAATCAGGCAGATATTTTAAAAATAATTAAATATCACTGATTGCCACTGTTCTTAATTCACTTTCCATTGATTTTTAACTATCTAATAATGAAACTATTTCAGTTCACACAATTCAAATGTAAAGAAAGCATTATAGTGAAGGTTTTTTGTAATATTAACTTGCCCAGTGATTAATCTCAGTAGCAAACTGTGCTATGCCTCTTGGGGTCAAGGAAATTTAATCATTATAAAGTGTCTCTATAATCTGCATTTTGCAAATGCAAACAAGGACCAACAAATTAATAAACCAGTCAGATGAAACAAATAAACAATAACAATGAGAGACTTTTATTCTAAGGTGATCAAAATATATGACTGTCATAGTAATTGAGTGGTTGCCTGTTTTGCTACTGAATAGAGGGACCCAGTTTCAAATCATAAATAAAACAGATATGTTTTCTGGTTTTATCTCTTTTTTTTTTACTGAGGTCTCATTTTGCTTGCAGATCTCAGACTCCATAGCAAGTAAGCTGTTCTGAGAAGAAATTTGTTTTTTTTTTTAATTGGAAATTAAATTTAAAAGAGGAAAATTTGTGAATTCTTTGATGGCTGAATGCTATTGCCTCTGAGTGCCAGAAATATACCTTGATATCACCTTATGGACTATCCTTATAGCTTTACTAAAAGTGTTATGTTTTCTGTTGCATAAAAAGTTGAAAATCTTTATGTGGTAATAATTCAGACATAAAAACTGTTACATCTTAGTTGTAATTTAAACCAATTTTATGATTAACCAATATAATGAATTGTTCTGTGTAAGTTATGCTGCATGTTAAAATTAAGGATAATTATCCTTATAAAGAGCACTATATGTAATTAAACAGTCTTTATAACATAAATGCATATTTTGTTACAGAATATCCTCAGGGTAAATCAGCAAGAAATTTGACTCTAGTTGCTAAGACAATACAAACTTTAGCAAACTTTACCAAGTAAGTATAAATGGCATTAGTGTTTTTCATAAAATTTTCTGGAAAAAAATTAAAAAGAAGCATTTCATTATACTAAAAAGAATAAATTTATTCACTCTGTAACATGACACTAAAAATGTGAAGCAGAATTGACCAAGCTATTGATCAATTACAACACAGTCATATACATCACAATGCTTATGTATCCATCTTGGCATTTTCAAAAACTGCACAGTACTTCCATAATCAGAGGTGAGGTCTAACATTCAAATGTGTGGTGGTGTTAAGTAAATTTAAAATTGGAACATAAAATGCTAGAAATCCTTAAGAGCAAATTAATCTAATATTTTTTTTAATGTTTGCAAATTTCAAAACATCAATTATGAGGTAGTCAAAGTTTTAGGAATGCTCAGTGCATTACTGATAGACAAACTCTGCATTTTCTTCTCAGCAGATGACTATAATATTCATTGTAATAGATGATATGATACACAACCATAATAATATATTTAAAAGAAATTATTATCACAATGGTAGTTGTTTAAGATATTTAATTTCAATAATTTCATTGTAAAGTTTAGAATAAAAATTCCTAAAACATAAATGACAGTCCACATTTTTCACAATAATTATTTTTCATTGTTTATTGCAATGAGAACAACTCAATTGCTGGTGAAAAGTTCTAAAACTTACAGTTCATCTTTGCCCAGGCAAAGGCACTGAAGTTAGCAGATTTCATCACAACAGATGTTTCCCCAATGCTATGCAGGTGATGTTGCTATGCAACGATATTTTACTGCTCTTGGTTATTGCTGGCTCATTCATGTTGCTCTTAGATGGTAAGGTCCGCCTAGTTAACGACCAGGTTGTTAATTGACATACCAACATCTTTTAAAACATGGATATCAGTCCATTTTTAGCAAGATAGATGAACTTTGCAATGATAACTTTTGTTGTTGTTTTCCAGGAGCACTGTCTTGTTAATATTTGCAGAATACAACTATCTTCTTTCACCATATTAAGAACCCTGTACTGTAACATATAAATAACTAAAAAAAAAACACAACCACAGTGTGTTTCTCTGGTCACCATGAGGTCATCATCAGGTGGTCAGACTTTATTCTAAATTTATAGTGAAATTGTTGAAATTAAATAATTTAATAATGCATGCAGAAGATTGTGCATCCTTTTTACTTTTGCCCAAGTTGTCAATGCTTTGTGCATTGTATCTACTCAGAGTGAGTTTTTTCATTCATTTTTCTAGCTGAAGTAGATAATGAGTCGCTTTTATCTTAATGGTGCATGGCAGGGGTAGCCCAGTCAGTAGTGCATCAGACTCGTAATCTGCAGTTCCCATGTTTGAGTCCTAGCTGGGTCAGCTTTGAGATTTATCTCTGCAAAGCTCACTGCCCACGGTCAGTAGGGGACATCGATGGGTTTGGAAAGGCTACTGTTTGTCGGATGAGACATTAAGCTGTGGCCCTGTGTGCAGGAGAGCCATACCTGTGCACATTAAAGAACATATTGCATGGCTTTGACTGTTGACTACCATCTGTGTCCCAACAGCTGTTCCAGTGGGTCCCCTCCCCCCAACATTCTCTAAGCCTTCAGAATCCTTGTGACCTGGCCATTTAGCCCATTGTGTGCAAAAAAGTGCCTCTCAGGGGTAAACAACCCAACCCAATTTTAATGGGGCAGGTAAAATTTGTTCACAATCCTCTGCATGTTTTTTGTATATCTGTGTATACTGTCTTAAAAGTTTCATATGAGCATCATAATCAATATTTTGATCTGTTATATTCTATTATGTTACTCCATTATTATACTACTATTATTATTTTTCATACTTGCAAATTTTGTTTAACACCATATATGAGAGTAAGTCAGAAAGTAAGGTTCCCAGTTTGTTCCCTGCCAAACTAACAAACATCTGGGTTGGATTGTTTTACCTCTGAGCGGCCCTTTTTTGCACACCATGGGCTAAATGGCCAGGTCACATGGACCCCGAAGGCTCAGAGAAGGTTGGGGAAGGGGACCCACTGGAACAGCTGTTGGGAGACAGATGGTAGCCTCCCGTCAATGCCATCCAGCGTGTTCTTTAACGTGCACAGGGTATGGCTCTCCCGCACACGGGGCCACGGCTTAACGTCCCATCCGACGGACGGCGGCCTTTCCAAGCCCATCGGTGTCCCCTACTGACCATGGGCAGGGCGGGTAATTTTTGCGGAGATAAATCTCAACGCTGACCCAGCTGGGACTCGAACCTGGGAACTACAGATTACGAGCCTGGCGCGCTACCAACTGAGCCACCCCCGCCCCAACAAACATCTGGGACTGTGCCACCACTGCATATAGTACTAAATTGAATCACTAAATGGAAGTAGCAATCATCATTGTTACACACCTGTGAGGTGCAGGGTCAAAATGAACTTGGTGAAAATATTGCACATTACATGTAAAGCTGAAAATCTGAGCAGGAATTCAGTTTTTGTGGGAACAGAAAACCCAACCATTGGAAATCCATTGATAGCTTATGACTGTGTGCAGCTACAAGTGATCATTATACGTCATCTATTTTTTAGATCAAGCCCCCAACAGCAACAACATTCTTGAAAACATGCATCAATGCCTGCTTGATTTTTGTGCTCCCCACCAGTGAAATTAGACCTGGCCTCATGTTGAGAATATTTTTTGTTTTTTCTTAATTATAGTAAAATTTTTATGGCATAACTTTGTGCTGAAAGTGCTTCAGCTGTACCACAAGGTTAACTTGAAATAATCTTTATCAGTCACATATGCACTTAAAAGTATATGAGCAATATTGTGTGATTTATATAAATATGCTGCAATAAAAATAGCGTAGTATTTTCCTTTTTTTTTTTACTATTTTAGAGTATATGAATAAACTTCTTATTTAAAATGCACTTCACTATTGAGATTACATTACTTAGGCATAATTAATCTATTGGTAGTTCTATTTCAATGGTGAGCAATATGTATTAGAAATATCAATTGCATTGTACCATAACTGAGAAATCTTATATTTATAGTGTAGTTGTATCTTGTAAGATATTTTTTCAAATATTGTCTAAAATGTAGCATACTGTAATGGTTTCAGAAATGTGTAATTTTTATCATGAAATTTCAGGTTTGGTGGGAAAGAAAGCTTCATGGAATTTATGAACGGGTTTGTTGAAAGAGAATGGAGCACTATGAAAGCCTTTCTTAGACAAATATCTGTGAGTAAACATTTTATATTGATGGAATGACTGAGTTTCTTGCACACAAGATTCATTTAATATGTGTTCTTACTCATTAGAGTTAATAACTAAACAAGGAACAAGCAGCTCGAATATAAATTTATTTCCAGTTAAAAATTATTTATTGATTCATAGTTAAAGTGCTATAAACATGCAAAACTATGCACCATTCCATCTAAGTGGTTGCAGAACTAGTCACCACTGAGCCATGTTATCTGTGTCATGCATGAATTAGTAATAAGCCTGTTTTTATAAATTTGGCTAAATGTTTTTAAAAAATTAAAATATTGATGTGTCAAATTTATTGTCATTCAACTAATAGTTGGCCTAACAGGCAACTTTGTGGCAATGTGCTACAAAATCCTAGGCATTATCAAAACTAATACATCATCTGGAAAATATAAGCCATTGCAAATGAGGGTATATGGTGCACATTAAAATTATGCCATTGAGCATAAATGTTAGATTGTTTTTTTGTTTTTTCCTTTCTGATAAACTTAGATTGCCTCATTTCTGTATGAAGTGATGCATTCACATAATAGTATATATTTCTCCCATTAAAATGTGTTTAAACACTAGGCTAAAAGAGCTACTGTTAGTGAATGTATCTATTGTATTTAATACTGTTAATTCAGTCATCGTTAAAATTTTTTACTTATATTCAGCATATATCATAATTCATTCTTAATATAATGTTATTTAGATTGTGAATGCTGAACTTAAAATTGCTGCCAGACTTAAACCTGTTAAAAATGTTGCATGCTGCAGATATGCTGGCATTATTTTAATGATAACTCTGGTAATAAAATTTGAATACCCATTAATATTACACAATACTAATTTTTTCTATGGTTCATTCTTCAGAAAACATGCTAAGTAGTTAAGTTAACATAATGTTTTCCTTAAGTTCACTTCTAGTAAAACTACTTTAGGTTTGTGCTCTGATACTGTGTTTGGAGAATTAAATTTTGCTAATAGCACAAATGTGGAATAAAGTTTTATTGTATTGATTTTCTTAAAATTTTGATCTATAATTAAATTTTAATAATAATAATCAATATCCATGATATTTTTTCCATTCAGAGTCCATCATCCAAAGAATTTCAAAGACGTACAGATTTTGATGGCTACATTGATCTTGGTAAAGAACTGGCAGTTCTCCATAATTTGTTAGTTGAATGCTTGACACGGGTGAATCAAAAGGTCAGTGAAAGAAGTCGAAAGGTCAGTCAAATGAGTAATGTTAATATATGGTTGTCAGCAATATATATATATGAAATTGCATTGTAACTTATACTACAGTATTTCCTAAGCTTTTCTATCATTGAATATTTGGCAAATGAAAGTGTAAACCTCATATTTTCAATGATTAATATATTGTGCATTAAATATATTCTGACTTGTTAAAACTATGTTACAAAAATTTATAAACTTAAGTTATAGCAATAAATAAGAAAAAAATTAGAAAATTATTAATAAATAAATAAATACCTCATCAAGCCACTGCTTACAAGTACTAAATTACTTTTAGAAGTTACTTATTTAATAATTATTATTATTAACCATCCCTTGGCAGAGTGGTTAACATACTTGACTACTGATCTGAGGGACCTGGGTTCGAGCTCCACGTAAGGCATGAATGTTTGTGTAGTTTTTCTGCTTGAGGTCCTGCCATCCTCACAGACCTTCTATGGCATATATACTGACAGGTTCTTGTCAGACCTCCATGGCAAGCAGCTGCATGAAGGGGTATTTATTATTATTTTATTATTGTAGTAAGCACTTAGTAAAAAAATTTTAACAGAAATTGTGGAAAAAAAAAGTTAAGAACATGTTATGTATATGAAAGTTTTCTTTGAACTGGAGGAGTATACAAAATCCTGTTAGAAAAAGAAAGTGGAGAAAATGCTGCTATGGACATACAAAAAAATATAAACAGAAAGGCTGAACACAAAAGAGATTTGAAGGAAGAACCATACCCACAGCATTAGCAAAAGCAGTTCGAGAGAGCTGATACCAACCCTGATTCAAAAATGCACAAAATAATCACAACACCACCCACACAATATAAACTTAAGGTAGCTAGTAATGCATAAAATCGGAAGAAAAGCATGCAACACAATGGCATAATGACTTCCCACACACACATGTACCACCACCACCACACACTCTCTTGGAAACTATTTTTGAAATAGTTTTATAAAGAAGATTTAATACTCTCAAGAAGTGAAAAAGGCACTTAAGCATTATTGGCACAAGATCTATGTAAACAGATTCATAGGTTAATAGCATGCTTATCAGAGTTTACTTGGCAATGTATTTGATGCAGTAACAGGAGAAAGTGATTTGATATCACTGTATATAAACACAATGATAGTTGGAGCTGGAATATAGCTGAAATCGCCATGATGGACTGTTCTGCATTTGCAGTATCATGTTTGGCAAATGCCACAGTAACAAAGTGTAAGGAACCAGTAAATATTCTGTAATCAGAAATATATGCTAATTATAGTAGGGTAGAGAGACGTATAGATGTCAGTTAAATGGTTAGTGTTGGGATAAGACAAGGATAAGGCAAGGATAAGGCAACAGTATCACAAGGCAGAATTTCCCAGATTATCCTGTCCATCCCTAATATATGTCTCTACTGCTCATCACAACTCTCCACAAGGAACAGAGTCTTGTACCTATGTTCAGACCAGGTGGCAGGGGAAAGGAGGGGAGTTGCATGTGACTTGATTAAGCCAAAAAAAAATAAAGGGAGAAGAGAGACTGGAATTACATTGCAGTATGACATTTTCTTCCCCATTTAGAGGTCTTTAAAAATATATGAAATGTATTTAATGAAGAGTACTTAATATTAACTCTAGATGTGTGGGGTGCAGCATCATTTAATCTACAAAAAAAATGTATAATGCAAAGAAATATTTGTTGTTATTAAAAAATGTAAACTATTTGGGTACCTCTCACACATCCCTTAGGTTTATGATCTGAGATTAATAAAAACCTTTTATTTTTCCAAAAAATAGAAAATAATTTAAAATAAAAGTCTATTTTATTTGAAAAATAAACATATATACTAGGGGTGTAAAGTATTAGCTCTCAGTACATAAAAACATTTCAGAGACTGTATAATTCTAAATTAACGAAGTAATTTTTGGTTCTTTTTAGTGCTACTTTGACCACATAGAAACTTTGCAGCACATCCTAGATGACATCTCAACTGCCCTAGCACAGCAGTCAAATGCACTTCAAAACATTTCTGTTCCTCTTAATGGATCACCAAGTACTACATCTACAAATAACAGTAATATCAATAATATAAACAACAACTTGCAACATCCACTTGAACAGGAGTGTCCTGGAATAAGAGGAGCTCAACGGGAATTTGTGCAGTCATACATCCTGAACAATGTCAGGGCAAGAGAGCCGGAAATTGAATATCATTCCCTCACAAACATGGGTCAGAAAACAACGCCTATAACATCTACAAACAGACCTGCAACACTTCCACGGTAAGTGATGCTATTATACTAAATTAGAAGTAGCTGAAATTGTATAAGCACTCATTCTTGATGTGTATGATTTAAAAACCTTAAAAATTCATACTAAGCTATATCTGTATGATTATATATGTGATCGAAAGTTCTTGATAAGGAATTGATGTCTGATGTTGCTGTATCTGGCAATATTTAAATAGCTTATCATTTGTTACACTGTAAGATTATATTCATAAAGTAGTAGTTATCCCATGGCCGAGTGGTTAGTGCACTTGGCTACTGATCTAAGGGACCTGGGTTCGAGCCCCGGGTAAGGCATGGCTGTTTGTGTCGTTTTTCTGCTGAGGTCCTGCCATCTTCTCAGACCTACTCTGGCATATAAACTGACAGACTCCTGTCAGACCTCTGTGGCAAGCAGCTGCTTGAGGAGGTAGTTATCCCATATTGCTTAGCACTGCTTTAAGTAGAAACCACAACTATTGCACATAATAAAACAGCATTAAATAAACTTATAGGACAGTGATTTGAAATTTTTTTGGTTTAGTAAATGTTTCATGGAAATTTATAGTAAAAACTGAAAAAAATCATGTAATAATATATTTATTGGTCAACAATCACATTACTAATTGCTACTTTTTTTTTTCCAGCAATGCTTACTTACTTGGAAGTGGCAAGAAAGCAGCTGCTGATTTGACTACTTCAGATGATTATGTACTGTTCAGTGCATTTGATGCTGATCAGGGTCTATTACCCAGCAAAGAAGAGCTTGATGACAATACAAGCAATATATCAACATCTTTCTTAAGAGAAAGTAATCTTTCACCTCGGCTCACACAGTCCTGCATTTATGGTGAGGTTCTGAACAACAATAAGCCTACAGTATCAAACAGCCATGCAATGAACATATCACTATATAGTGATCATCCTCACAAAATTTTGAACAGCTACAAGCCAGGAACAGACTCTGGATTTGCACCAAAGAATGGCATAGTTCTACGAAATGTCCTCATTAACAATTCTAAAGCTATGCCACCTAACAATGAAAGAAAAGAAATGTCAAAGAAGACAGATTGCAGTGATGGGCAAGGCGATGATGATGTAGCCAATTCTTCTGGAGAAATGGATCTCACCAATACAAAAGGAAGTCAGATTTCTATAAGTCAGGTAAAATGATTTTTTTTTTTTGGTATAATTTTAGGCTCATTTCATTGACATTATGGAAATTAGAAATCTGTATTGTTTATATTTTTTAATATTTATCAGATGGTCCACAATTATGCCAGATTATAAAAGTTGTTTAGTTTATATGTTAGAACTAAGCCTCCACAAAATTTATTTCATTTTTATCTATCTGTTGCCTTCAACTCTTGCTTTTCAAATAATTGAAATCATACTGCCAAATAAACCATATGAAATCATATAGAGGGTGTTCCCAAAAGGTCTAGTTAAACTTTGGGAACATATCCTACTGCACATAGTGTTGTAGGGACTCTGCGGGAGTGAAGGGTCAGGATCACCATTTTGGCGGCAGTGCATACCCACCTGGTGACATAGCGGCAGGGCCAGTTTTGAGAGCATGATGAAGAAAGGCGACAAGTCCTGGCACAGCGATGGTGTTCAAACACTATTGGCCAAGACACCCTAACTTCCCCTGAAGGACACATGACATCATCCGGTGGATGGTTCAAACTGGACTTGTGCGTGGACCACAAGACTGTCCGGATGTTAGACTGTTCTTTTGCAGCTCGTTTTAAGCTTTGTCTGTATCTAGCGGTGGGACCACTGAGGTTCGTTATAGCCTGTGTTATATTCGGTGAGTGACTACACCGGGTGGGCAGTCACTGTATGTATTTAGTTATAGTGTTTGTAAATAAAAAAGTGTACATAGTTGAAATATATGAGTTTGTGTATTCGTCCACCTGAGTGATTATCCTGACAAGATAAGGGCAGGTACCCTTCTACAAAGATCTCACACATATAGGTAGAAAAAGAACTCGGCCCAGACAGGCAGAGGAGAGTGCCATCGACAAAGTTTCTATGAACACACCCTTCTGAGTTATAGCACATTTTGAGAGTTCAAGTAAGGGAGCCTGTCAAAAGATGCAATGCTAGGTAAAGTTACATGTCTGACAGCATAGTAGATGTATGCAAATGTTGGTCAAAATCATATCATTCCTGAATGAGTCGGTAGTTGTTCTGAAGTTAGATGTAGACGAATCAGTAGTCTTGCTGTTATTGTCAATCCACATGTTATTTGTGATTTTGACCGTGAATAATCAGTTCTCCAACACTGAAATGGCAGACATTCATTTATGGATGAGTGAACAGAAAATTGCATTGAAGCTCAGTGTCTCTACAGCATAGCTTTTCTGCACTGACAGTGTCCAGCCAGAGATAATTTTGCAGCTCTCCATAGGTGTCTTCAAGAGCAGGATCCTTTTTGCCTTTTACTGTAGATTGGGAGCAAGCCAGATGTATCTGAACATCTGCCTTAGAAGAACAGGTGTTGGACATGTCATGGAGGATTTCAGGACTAGCTCAAGAAGAGTAGCAGTAGACATAGGTGTTTCACATTCAACTGTACAGAGAATTTGTCATCAGGACTAG
Organism: Ryuthela nishihirai; assembly: GCA_038380435.1. Classification (NCBI taxonomy): domain Eukaryota; kingdom Metazoa; phylum Arthropoda; class Arachnida; order Araneae; family Heptathelidae; genus Ryuthela; species Ryuthela nishihirai. The sequence goes on along the minus strand of JAWZYU010000028.1, from coordinate 64,280,303 downwards.
TATACCTATATCATGTGCAGTGAGTACAGACCCTCTCTCGCTAACAGATTTTCATCCATGAATTGTGTTTTTGTAATGGCTTCTGCAGTAGTGTATTCCTCATTATCTGTTTTTCACTGATGAATCACAATTCACAAGAGATGGCATTGTGAATTTTTATGATGTTCACCATTTGGCATAAGAAACACCTCGTGAAATCACCCAGTCTCTGCAAGCAGAAGTTTCATGTGAATGTTTGGACTGGCATCATTGATGACTACCTGATTTGTCCAATTTTCTGCCACCAAAGTTCAATGGTGAGCAATACATACATTTCTTGGAAGAGGCACTACCTGCATTGCCTTGTTGGAAGATATTACATTAACAACCCACTGTCATGTGTAGTTTGTGCATGATGGAGCTTGAGCACATTTTAGCCTCACTGGTCAAGAACATATCAATTGTACATATCCTGCCCATTGGATTGGTAATAATGGACCAACTGCACACTCTCTGAATTTGAATCCACTGTTTTCTTCTTATGGGGTCAAGTTAAGGCTGATATTTATGCTACCCCAATTCCTAATACATAAACTCTGTGAATGGATCGTAGATGGTTGCCAAAGAATTAATAACATACCAGGACTTTTCAAGCACATTTGACAGTCAATAAGAATATGCTGTGAAGCATGTATTGCTATTCAGGGGACCATTTTTGAACACTTGCTCTGATATAGGTACTTAAATAATTCTTCTCAATGATCACTTGTGCTGTAATGATGAATAAAAATTAACTTCACAGGCAGTCTTACTTGTATTCTCAAAATGGGATATCAGAAGGGAAACATTTCTGACCCAATGTTCACAAGAACATTTTCATCACTATGCACAGTAGAGCACATTCCCAAAGTTTGACTAGACCTTTTGGAAACATCCTATATATGCTTGCAAATAATTAAGGTGGTGTTTATTCTGGCCATTCTGCAGTGTTATTTAAAATGGTAAAGCATATGTTTTTGTTAATTTTTTTGTGTTATACAACCATTAATAATTCTATAACCAAGCTAAGTTTAAAATGTTTCCAAAATGTAACCAAACATAATCATTAGCTGCTTCATATTCTCACAATTGATATGGGCTTGGTAAAATCCAAGCACATTTAGAATTGATTAGAATTTTTAAGTGTTCAAATTATTTTTAAAATGTTTTCTTCTGTTTCTAGTTAATTTGTAAAGGGTTATAATGAGATATTCTTCCATCACTCTTATCCTTTTCTATTTCTTTTAAATTTTGTAGCCCAGTAACTTAACAATTGCTTCTTATTATTTTATCTATAATTTCAAACTAAATGAAGAAATTGTAAAAATTAGAATCTCGTTTTATTCAGAGGTGGTGTTCAAACCACTTTTGAAACAATATACCACGGTAACTACTTAATGTCAGGTGCTCTGTCCATTTTAAGCTGCTAGATCCTGCCAGTTTTCATGCTTAATGAAGGCTATGAAGAATCTATATAATTCCCCTTTTATTGTACTATGTTATTTAATTAACTAAATGTTGTCTTAATTAAATTGTGCCACTTTTAATAACAAAAAAAGATTTAAGTCAATTATCTATTTTGTTATTGGTTTTTAGAATGAATTTCTAGGTTTTTAAAATAGAATTTCACATATTGTAAAATCAGAACTGCAATCTAAGAGAAAAACAACTTTTTAATATTTTTCTTTATTTTTAGCTCTCGACAGTTGCATCATCAGGATATCAATCATTTCCATACAGCCAGTCTAGTTCACCTGTAGATCCAGCATTCCAACAAGAAGGAAGTAATGTACCTCCTCCTGTTCCCCCACCATATCCTCCACCACCACTAGCATTCAACAATCCCATGTATCATTTTCCCACACCAACAGCAGCTCCCCCTTGGGATAGAGGAGATAAAAGGCAGAGGAAACATCTGAGGATGTCTCACCTGAGCTCATTTAGTAGCCATAGTGCAGAGGATATTACCATTCTGGGAAGAACTTCATTAGGTAAAGTTAATATGTAATCATTGTTTTGGTAATAGCCTAAGTATGCTAACATTTTATATTGGTGTTAAAAGTAGGTGGTACACCAGAAGTCCTCGAAAAGAGAATGCAGAATAAAAGCAAAACTGCATGCAGGATGACTACACAGTTTATTGTATAGATAAGCTGAAAGAAAAGTTAAAGAGAAAAATTCAGATCTCCTTGATTTGAAGATGCACCTCCTTTTGCATGGTTCTTTTGACATTATGCCGCTTGACTTCTTTTTGTGGATATTCATCAAAAATATAACATGTCAGTCTGCTAAAGACCACAAACTGTGTGTTCGTATCATGTATAGTTATTTTTTTTATTCTACATCTCATTTATTCAAGGACTTCTACACCTTGTATATCAGTAGCTTCAGGAAAAGAAGTAATAAAGCTTTCAAAACACAAGAGTTGTTCAAAAAGGAAGTTTGTAGAGTTAATTACTGTGCATTATATTTAGTACAATAATTGTATTGCTAGTACAATATTATGACAGCACTGTTAGGTCAATAGGGTGTACCACGGTTTAAAATGGCTACTCTCCTAAACTTATGGTCACCAGAGTAAGTGAATGCTGTGATTAGATTTCTCAGCAATGTTTCCACTGCAGAAATTCATCAGCTCATTGAAGTTTGTGGAGAGAATCTAACGAGTTGTCAAAGTGTATGGTCTTCTTACATGACAATGGATCATCCTTCCAATAGTCCTGGTCTTGCACCAAGTGGCTTTGTTTCTAACTGTCAAGTAACACCTTAGAGATAGGACACCAAGTGTGTTTATTTATGATGGTGTGAAAGTGCTAGAGCCTTTTATGTGACCTGATATTTGTTATAATCAGTCTTACAGCTACTTTTTTGACAGCTTATCATTCCATCCATCCATCTTTGATTTCATCTCATGTAAGAAAAAATGTTGACACCCTGCTAGCAAATCATGCAAAATGTTCCATGATATCAATAATTGCCTAATGTGTATGATTGGTTTACAATGTAGAGGATAACTCAGTTTTATGCAACAAATGAGTGTTATCACACAAGGATAATATCAGAGAGTATTTAATAAGTTTAAATTTTATTTTTTAAATAGTTGTAACAAATCTAATTATTGAGGCATTTTGAGAAAAGCTTTGTAAGTATCTGAACATTCAATTATCATTGTTGTATTTTTTACAGGCACTGCTGATTCAACGCCAGCATTATCTGCTGATGGTTGTTGCTGTTGTTCTAGTTCATCATCTTCAGAAACAGCCAGCTGTAGTTCCACACCTCCAAGAGAGAGGCGTGGCAGCCCTTTCAAGTCTACTGCTCCACGTACTAATCCTCGTTATTCAGGTTCTCAGCACCCTTGCACCAACTCTGGTGCACCCTGTTCACCATGCATGAATGTCAGAGGTCTCTCTCATCCCACCAAATCACACCATCATCATAACCATACCACAAAGCACTGCAATTCTACTGCAGCTTTTCTTCATAGGAAGCACAGGAATTTGAATCGATTATCCTCTCACTCTCATCATAATGAGAATATGAAGTAAGATTTTTTTCTTTTTTCAGTATTGAATCACAAGAAATAAAAAATAAAATTTATAAATAATGTACAACCACAGCTATAATTGTATTAACAAAATAATTTTTGTAAGTTACTTGAGAGGTATTTATTTATCAAATAAGTGACTATATGGACTTCCTGAAAGTTCTAAATATTTAAAATCTCATCAACAAGTTTATTTTGATTATAGCCTTTACCAATCATATTGCATTTATCATCAGACTTTAGAGCATAGGTGTCAAAGTCATCAAGACCAAAAGAGCTGTGGATGGGATTGGTTTCAGAAAATGATAAAAGTAAAACTTGGCCAATAAAAATGTGAATTGCCATCATATCCTTACTAAAGAACAGTTGCAAGTTTTCTAAATAAAAATTTAAAAAAAAAGTTTTGTTCAACAAGTACATTAATAAGCCAATATGTATAAAAAATGTGTTTAAAAAACATTTTTATGCAAATGAATTTTTTTTGTGTTTGTGCTTCGATTCAGTTTTATGAACAATTTAAGTTTTAGGCACAGCTCGTTTTAAACAAACTTGTACGATAGAAACTGTACGAGCTCTATTATATATATACAGATTTGAAATAGTAACCTATGCTATGACTTCTTGAAATCAAGTATCAAATTTTGTTCATTCTGAATTCTTGGTTAGCAAATTTTGGACTGTTTACCATTCATACTGTAAAATATCATGGGCCAAATAAAGTGGGCTTGTGGGCTGCATCCAGCCTGTATGTCATATGTTCGACACCCTGCTTTAGAATGTAGAAATCATCTGTATGCATTTTGTTTCTAGTATTCATATTCTTATTTGTCATCAAATTATCGTATTGAGTTAATATTTTGTGATTCCTCATATATTTTTTTCCTTTAATGTCGGACTTGTTAAACTACAGGCTACTTAAATTGCCAAGTTTCTCACTATGAATATTGCCCAAATTAATTTTCAGGTGGTTTCAGCAGAAAAAATAACTTTGGAACCTTATCCTGAAGTAGCTACTGAACAGAAACATATCGTGTTTTTTTTATAAATAGCAATTGTGAACAGCAACAAAGCAGAATATTTAGCCAAAGTTGGAAGTGAAATTTAAAGCCATTATATATATATATTTAAAAAAAGTTTTTATTTGAATCTTATTCTGAAATAATGCATAAAACTATATCGTGTTACACTTAAAAGGAAAAAGCATTTAATTCAGAATAAAATATTGCAATAGAGTTTCCTAAAATAGAACTGGCAGTCTCTTTTTTTTTTGTATGCTAGTCCAAGCAAGATTTGTGTACACAAGGTTGACATTTCTGAATTCATAAGTGCTAACATGTTTTTTAGCTATGACACCATGTATTTTCTGTTTGGCTGTTGCAATTTTAGGATCTTCTTGCAGTTGGGTGAACTAAGACAAAAAATTAATCTTGGTCAAGATTTTTGGAGGGAGGAGGAGGGTTAATAAATTCCTTATAGCATTTTAATGCAAAATCATGAACTAATGAATTCTTTAAAATATAATTTTTTTAAGTATTGAGGGGATTATATCACCTTAATGTAGAAGAATCCTCTTTTTCTACATCTTATCATCAATATTCTCATTTGCTAATATAGACTATAATATATCAGGCTAAACTGCTACCGATATATATCAAATTAACTTATTGCCAGGTATGTTAATGTAACATTGAGATTCTAATGTGCAAAAAAGTTGCACGTGACTGCCTTTAAAATCTACATTTCACTATTGCTCTTTGTCTGTCTGGCAATGCATTGTATTTTATTGTTTTCACTTCTTAAATTTTAATGACAATGAGTTGGTTAATACTCGAACATTGAATTCGCGATGTGCAGTTTGAACAATCCAATCATTAGTAATGTTTTAAGTTCAGTAGTAACATTGGCTTGAATGGGCCTTTGCTATGTGGCCTTTTTCTACTCCAGTATCACTCTTGAAATAGCAGATCTAAAAGATGTATCCATTTGTACATGACTTACCATCTGATATCAAATGAGACACGCTATGCAATTGCTCCATCATAATTCTACTGGGAATAGAACTAAGACAAGAAAAATGATATAAGCTATTCTCATCCATCAACTTGCTCAGTCATTGGACTTTTGAAAAAGTACAAAGCAGGGTATTACATTTGTTAAAACTATCTGAAAGTCTTTTAGTTTTTCAATAATGTAATAATAATTAATTCAAAATTCACACATTTTAAGTAACTTACTGAACCTGTCATTTTGATATTTCCCTGAAATTTGACATGACTTTTTCATACTTACAGATGTTGGGCATCTATTCTTGTATTCCACTTTCATTAACCTTCTGAGTACTACAGATGTATCCATATGGTTTTTCATGTACATAGCATAAAATGTTTTAGTCCTCAAGGGGTTAATGATAAATGGTGGCCATTTATAATGATTTCTCAGGTGTCTTGTTTCTTTTCATGAATGAAAAAACTGTACACAAGCATAAGTACTGCTGAACATCATTTGTATTTGGTATGCAAACTCGTTCTTCTTTGTGAATTACCTGATTGATAAATAAGTATTGATTATATTTAGGTTTGTTTCTTATATTGGCATTTGCCATAAGTTTACTTCAAAGTGTACCAGGTGGCATGCAGTTTTTTGAAAATGTTCAGTAAAAGTAAATCAGCAAAAATAGTTGAAGACCATTGAACTAATGTGTTCTGCACCTAACTGATATAATGACTTTTTCTTTACAGTCTCACAGTGGCAGATGCGTTAGATATTGACAATTGTAATATCCAACCATGTCAGCGCACTGAACATACTGTCAGCTCACCAAGCAAAGTGAAAAATAATAATCAATCCCTTTGTGAAAACAACAACTGCAAAAGCATAGAGGAGGTAAGCATGGCTATCAGAATCACATCTCTTATGCTTATTGTTCTAGCAGCTGTAAAAAAAAGCTACAGTGTACTTTTCAATACCTTAAATAATTTGTAAACTCTTTATATTACTTAATCCTCCAGTTGGTGTGCCATAGAAATTCACATTAGTAAGGTCATGAATAGTATATTACTCCATCTCTTTAAATACTCTCCATATTGAGCAATTTTAAAAATTATTTCAGTTTATATTTTGTTGCAACAAAAAGCTACTAAATTTAAAGTAAAATGTAGTAAACATTAACAATACGATAAAATAATGCATAATAAACCTAGATAGGTTTAATGTGAAATCGTTTTGTAACACTGAAAATAACTGTGTTCACTGCTTTTATTTGCACTCATGTTGACCTCCTTCAAATACTCTAAACATATAGTTTCTATATGTGCAGGCACACCCAATAAAGCATTTGTAGCAAGATTTTCTTGCAAATTTATTTCTGGATCTGCTACACATTGATCATCAATCTTTTGCTTCTGATCTTGTTCATTGTGATGGTTCAGCTTGCTGAATACCAAATGATATTGATTCTTATATGTAATTTCTGTTGGAATGGTAAAAAATGTAAAAAAATATATATATAGGGCCAATTCTGGTATAGTTAGCTAAACTGGGTCATTTTTCGTTTCCGTACAAGTAAACTTTGTAAAGCTTCAAGGATGCATATTATATTAGAAAGATGTATATTTATAAAACTAACACTTACAAAAAACTCTGCTTTAGCTTCATTCCAAATGTCTTAAACTTGATATTGTAGATGGCATAGTGATGATATCTGCTATATGTTTATGGAGTGTCCCCAAAAATGCCACTATTGTCATATTCAATAAACTCGTTTTTTACTCTTAGCTGAAGTGTATCTAATCCCATTGGCATTATCATAAACCACTGATATTCTATTTGTGCTTGTTATATTTTCATAAGTTTGTTTAAAATGCCAGCAACAACAAAAAAACATGTTGTTATTGTAATTTTTCTAATATCTATATTTTAAAACTCAAATTGCTTAAAATCTCAAAATAATGAGGCTAGTCATATAATCAACTATTTGGAATTTTTTTTTATTTTTTTTTTTATTTTTTTTTGGAGGGGTTGGGTTGTCATTAATTATTCAGATTTCATAAGTGCAGTTTAAGAAACAAAGTAAGTTAATATATTTTAAAGTAATAGCTACACATATCATAGTGATTGTGTACAGTACATAGATATATAATTTTTTTCTATTTATGCCTGTTATCAAACCATGTTTTGTGCATTAAGTGTTTTTAAAGAAAGAAAAAACATTCATTAGTCTTGAAATACTCTTATTTCTGACATTGTTGACAGCACTATCTAATGACATCTTCCCATAGATGTTACCATTAGTTAAAAATGCTGTAACCAGCCAGACTTTTCACAATTAAGAAGAATTTAGCCAAAAGAAAGCAAAATTATTACTAAAAAGAGTTTGCTAATAGCTTATAAAGTTTTAAGTAACTGTGAGGCATTCAAAGTTACTAAATTTAGCACAAAGTAGTAAATTTGACAACATTGAGCAGGATAAGGAGAAATTCGTAGTATTGCACTTTCAGATAGGTTCAGATATTCATAAGTGCAGTTTACAAAAAATGCACCAGCAAGTATTAAAATACTAATTATATGTAATGGAATTATACTTAACAAATGGCATTTAGAAAATTGTTCGATGATATTCCTATACAAAAAGAATTGCTAAAATTAACAGAAATGTTAAATTTCAGATGTTACAATTGTTATAATTTGAAAGTGTGATAAATAATTTGAATTATAATTCCTGTGTGAAAGAATACTAGTCACATAATATTGCATGACTATTGCATCATAAGTAACAATCTATTTTCAGAAAAACACCAAAAATATATATTAGTTCCAAGTTTTCAGACATAAAAGACATTTTGTGATAATTCCAATTTCATATTATTCCTGAATTTCTTCTGTATGCTTACAAGAAACACTGTGACTTAGTTATATAGCAGCATTTTAGTAAACCTGAAATTACAATCTAAGGCTTTGCATTTTTGATTTAGAATTCAACATCCATGCTGTTTAATATGCAGGTTGAAGCAAAGAAGGATGTTGATTGTGTAAGTTGATTTAGCTATTTTCTTATAAATGATAGAAGCAATAAAGCTTCAAATTTGACTTTAAAAAAAAAAAAGTTAATATGCTATGTTGTATGTGTAAATTGTTGATGTTAAATATACCTAAACAAAAAAAAAATTGTAATTTTGTTTCTTTTTCTCCTGAATTTTAAATTTTATAATATTTTGATCTTTATGCAACTTCTTGTGCTTGAAATCGTTATTGTTTCAGTGGATTGATTTTCACGTGAAATGATTTATCTGAATATCTATACAGTTCAAAAAATTTCTGTGATGATCAGATACCTGAGTTTTTAGTCATGATTTTAGTATTGTCTGCTGTTTTTATCCCCTTAATATATCCTGTATGCTAAGAAAAGGACAGCAATGTGTAAAATATATCATGTAGAGAGAGAGAGAATGAATTGCAGCATTTTCAATTTAACAAAATAGTTATACAGTTGAAAAAATTGAGATTTCTTTGTTTTTATTAAACTGTAAAGAAAAGTATCGCTCTTAATTCAACATCGATATCAATGTTGAACTAAGAGCGATACTTTCCTTGACAGTTGAGCAAAAACATCCGAGAAATTTCTTCAATTTATTCATTTGTATTCTCAGAATATACTTGCCATCTTCGTGCCATACCTGTCATCTACTTCTTGAGGCAGTGAGCAGTTGGGGCAATGCCTTCATGAGACACAGGAAATTGTGTACTGTAGGTAGAAGGTTCATAACATCAATTAGAGGAGATCTTGATCAGTAGCTCAGCAGTCAGAACACCTAACATGTCATCAGGAGCTCATGGCTATTTATACACTTGTTCTTTGTTGTTTTACATCTTTACCAGATTTGTGTATTTATCTTTTGTTATTTTAAATTTTGGTTATGGGTTTTCGTTCTTTTATTGTTTATTATATCTTTTGTTTGGTGCATTATGGCCTGTCCTGCCCTGCCCATAGTCAGTAAGGGACACCAATGGGCTTGGAAAGGCCACCGTCCATCGGATTGGACATTAAGTTGTGTCCCCATGTGCAGGAGAGCCATACCCTGTGTGCATTGAAGAACATGCTGGATGGCCTTGATGGGATGCAACCTTCTGTCTCCCAACAGCTGTTCCAGTAGGTCCCCCTTCCCCCAACCTTCTCTGAGCTTTCAGGGTCCTTGTGACCTGGCCATTTAGCCCATTGGTGCAAAAAAGTGCTGCTCAGAAGTAAAACAACCCAACACATTATGGCCTGAACCCCAAACAACCAAACATGGAAGATGGAGAATTGATAATAGCTGACAATGCATAAATTGCTTCAATATTTTAAATCAGGAGGAAGATGGGGTACTCCAAAAGTACAGCCCAGTAAGCAAACTGTTGTGCCATTTTTTGAAATCTGAAGGATATATGAAAATGTCTAGATTTATAAAATTCATTTAATAGACTTTAAATTAATAAATATAGCTTCTCAACATATTTAATATTCTTAAAGAAAACTCTGCTAAGATTCATCATACCAGTTAACAGACTGTTTTTAGTGACCATAGCTTAAAACTTCACTAAGAAACACTGTATGAAGCAAATCTGATTTTGCAGCCATTGAGAAACATTCTGAAATGAAACTGGATGTTCAGCTTAGCTGTTGCTTCAGTGTTTACTGATATCTTAGATGAGGAAACAATCTTGGTCTAAAAATCCATTTGCTCAATTTTGTTGAAATTAAACTTAGGCATCTTGCTTGTTCAATCAAGCCTGGAATTTTTTCTTATTCCTATATCTGATCAACCAAGGTGCTGTTACTTTCAGTTTTCTTCATTTTTTTTTTTCCTTTTGCTAGACAGTCTTGTTTATTGTTAAATGAATACTGACTACAGACCAAAAAGTGAATGCACCACCACTGTCATATATGGGGCAAATGTTCACACAATGCAGTGTCATTTGTCTACAGAAAAGGAAATTAAAAGTTTATTATAAGAGTTGATACGTTTTGCAATATTTGTCCTTAAATTTCCTAAAAAAGCAATTGGGTAACATTTTATGAAATTGCAAGTTGCTTAAGTGCCAAACAAGGCATTGCAAAGATTTCCAGCAAGTAAATCTTTAACCAGAAGGTTGGTTGGTTGGTTGGTTGGTTGTTTTACCTCTGAGTGGCACTCTTTTGCACACCATGGGCTAAACGGCCAGGTCACATGGACCCCGAAGGCTCAGAGAAGGTTGGGGAAGGGGACCCACTGGAACAGCTGTTGGGAGACAGATACCCCCATCAAGGCCATCCAGCGTGTTCTTTAACGTGCACAGGGTATGGCTCTCCCACACACGGGGCAACGGCTTAACATCCCATCCGACGGACGGCGGCCTTTTCAAGCCCATCGGTGTCCCCTACTGACCGTGGGCAGGGCGGGGAATTTTGCGGAGATAAATCTCAACGCTGACCCAGCTGGGACTCGAACCTGGGAACTACAGATTACGAGCCTGGCGCGCTACCGACTGAGCCACCCCCACCTAACCAGAAGGTGGAATGGCACATTCATTATCTGTTCATTTTCTGTTATTTTCATTATCTGTTTAAAATATTAAGAATGTCACTTCTTAAATCTTGTCTTTTCCTTGAAAGAAGAATTTTGGTCATGTCAGAATAATTGTGAGAACTTATTTCTGATGACTGTATATTTAAACCAAGACAACAGTTCTGTGATTTTTTATGTTATTTCTACAAGTTATTTAACTAGAGTAAAATACATCAACATATTAGATATAAGCTGGGACCAATGTTTAAATATGCCTTAATCAGGATTTGCTCTGATCCTGATTAAGGCATATTAAACATTGGTCCCAGCTTATATCTAATATGTTGATGTATTTTACTCTACTCTGTCCTGCATTTGCCACAACTGGACAGCTTGATTATATTCATATATATAGAATTGATGTGCAGTCATCTGTTCATTCATGCATCACACTTTCTTTGTGTAATTCTAAATTCTGCTAAGAGGGAATTAATGATTCCAAATCTTTTTTCAGTATGAAAGAGAAGTTGATGAACTCCGACACATGATGCAGGACCTTCAATCAAAGCTCTCAGAAGCTGAACATAAATTGTGCAAACAGGAAACTGTAACTGAGAAAGTTGTGGCTGATTGGCAAGCTCGACTGGAAGCTGGAGAGGAGAGGATACGTAGGCAGCAAGAAGAGAAAGATCACCAAATGAAGAATATCATTACTAGGTAAAATGATTCACATATCATTGAAAGTAAGAAAATATATTACACAAAAATGCAGGTCCTTTGAAACATGTGCTCAAAAATCGACTTTTCTCATAAAAAGATTATTTTTTTAAGTTATAAATTGACCACACATAGTTGTTTGTACATATTATATACAAGTACTTTTAAAGTCAGCTTCCAAAATCTTTTAAAAATAGCTTAATTATCTAATACATTAGTAAAGATCACATGATGTCTGGTAGACAATGGACTCATGAAATATTCAGCTGAAAAAACATTGATTTTGTTGTGAGTGGGATTCAAACCCATGTCTTCCAATACCATGCCAAGTATGCTAACCATTACACCATCAACGGCTAATGTTTTTTCCTTCAGATAGTGCAACATAAACTTTACACATTTTTTTATTTGATTTGCTCGTGGCACCATCTATGTCAGGAAATGGACAACCAAGTTGCCTCATTGATAGAATTTTAGTAGTTATCTCTCACTTTAACCGTTAAATCAATAATTCAGCAGTAAAGCATCAAAGGAGATTTCCTTAGACATAGGACTCATGAAATATGAAGCTGAAAAAAAATTGATTTTGCTGTGAGTGGGGTTCGAATCCACATCTCCCAGTAACATGCCAGGTGTGCTAACCACTGCACCATCAGTGGCTAACTGGTTATCCAAAATAGATGGAGCCATGAGCAAATCAAATAAAAAATGCGGGAAAGTTTATAAGTCACACTAGCTGACGAAAAAAAAGTTAGCCATTGCTGGTGTAGTGTTTAGCATACCTGGTATGATACTGGGAGACATGGGTTCAAATCCCACTCATGGCAAAACCAATTTTTTTCAGCTGAATATTTCATAGATTATCTAATATTCTACATTGTTAGATGCTAAATAGAAATAGAAAAAGTATTATCTCTCAATAAGCTTCTTGATACAGAGATCTGATTGTAGCCTGTCAGTGTAATGCACCATAGAGAAGATCTATGAAGATCTTCTCTATGGAAAACTACTCTGCAGAAAAGAAACACCCATACCTTTCCAAAGCTCGAGCCCAGGTCTCTCTGATCAGTAGCCAAGTGCACTAACCACTCGGTTACTGGATGTCAAATTTAGGATTATTTGGAGGATGAATAATGTAATATAGCTCTTTAGGATGGATCTGTTTGATAACCTAACCTTCCATCTTGGAGGACTATATCCTCTGACTATTCTACAGTGTCCCACATAACTTACTAAATTTGCTTCTGTTTTGTGTGCAGCTGTTAATAAAAATTTAGCAAAACTGCTATTAGATAGTAATCATTTTGTGAATATAAAAGTGAAACTGGTTTCAACTTATCTCAACCTTTAACTGCACTTGTTTTTGTTGTATGTAATCAAAATAAGGCTTTTTTGTATGTGTGGGGTGGGGGAAGAGAGGGGTCCATAATTGCTGCCACACACAGGGGTTATAAAGGATATGAATATATATTAGAAAACTCTTTCGAGTTTCATCAGTGCATGCCCAAGGTCAGGATAAGATTGATATTTAACCCTCCATTCACATGAATGTTACATTCAAATCTCGGTTGAAATATTTTTATTACAGAAATTTTTGGAAATACAACAGTGAAATCAAATATATGAAATGTTCTACTCTTCTGAAAAAAACTTGGACTTACCATACTTTGACTAAATGTCACAAAATTATGTATTGCATTTTCCCAAATATAGTGAGGCAGGGGTTGCTCAGTCGGTAGCGCGTCAGACTCGTAATCTGTAGTTCCCAGGTTCGAGTCCCAGCTGAGTCAGCGTTGAGATTTATCTCTGCAAAATTCCCCGCCCTGCCCACGGTCAATAGGGGACACCGATGGACTTGGAAAGGCCACCTTCCGTCGGATGGGACGTTAAGCCGTGGCCCCGTGTGCGGGAGAGCCATACCCTGTGCACGTTAAAGAACACCCTGGATGGCCTTGATGGGAGGCTACCATCTGTCTCCCAACAGCTATTCCAGTGGGTCCCCTCCCCCAACCTTCTCTGAGCCTTCGGGGTCCATGTGACCTGGTCATTTGGCCCATTGTGTGCAAAAAAGTGCCGCTCAGAGGTAAAACAACCCAACCCAAATATAATGGGCTCCAATTACCTCAAAAACTCACTGATTGTAGTGGATAACACACTTTTTCAATGTAATTTTATTCAAACGTTGCAACAAAATTTTATGGCAATTTGAATGATCCAAAACAGATTCTGTAATGAAATTTATTTTTGTCAATCAAGGTGCCACATAACCCAGATATCACCAAACTAATGATGCACCAGTTTAAATGTATGTAAAACTGAAATACAAAATAAAAATTTCTATAACAGTTTTACTCTATTTGATAATTTGTGTGTGTGTGTGTGTTTTTTTCTTGAATTCATCCTTTCAAAATTGGAGTGTGTGTGTTTGGAGGTGCATTTTATTTTGTCATATTAAAACTTCAGTGCTTAAAATTAAATTTTTTTTTTCAATTTGTTTTACTGTTTTTTATCATTACCATTTGCCATGTGAAAAATAATATGTAATAATAATAAAAATTTCAACAGTTAACACTAGAATAGTCAGAGGATATAGCCCTCCAGGATGGAAGGTTAGGTTATCAAACAGATCCATCCTAAAGAGCTATATCCTCTGACTATATTGCAGTGTTGAGATAAGCTCATCAGCCAAAAAATTAGTCACCCCTGGCTGAATGTCACCTAATAGCGTGTAACACCTCCGTGCAACTGAAGAACAGCCGAAATCCTGTCTGACATGGATGCCACCAGTGTGCGGATGTAGTGTCCATCAATATTCAATCCACTCTTCTAGCAGCAAATGCTGCAGTTCGGACAGATGACTGGGGTGGCACTTCACTCGTCCCAAATAATCCCACAAGTTTTCTATAGGATTCAAATCCAGGGATTTGGCGGACCAGTCGAGATGTTCAAAGGCTTCAGAATGCTCGTCGTGTCAATCTTGACACACTTCGAGTCCTGTACACATGACAATTGTCGTCTTGGAAGACTGGGGTATCCTTCTTGGTGTTCACTGTAGAGATGCTGCACAGAAAGCAACATGTGGTCATCCAATAGCTCCATATATCCCTTATGATTCAAGTGTGACATCACTGCAACCAAAGGACCCATTTCCTCATATATGAAACACTCCCAGAACATCACAGAGCCTCCTTCAGCTTGAACAGAATCTTGCACACAGTCCACATGGAAGACTTCATGTGGCTTACAATGTACCTGTCGCCTTTTATTATTTGAGTACAAGCAGAAACATGACTCATCCAACCAGATCACACATTTCCAAGAATCAACAGTCCAGTCTTTGTGGTGCCTCACCCACTGCAGCCTTGTACAGAGCTATTAGCATGGGTCTCTTTCGCAGTACTCTGCTCCAGATATACATGGCATGCAGTTCCCTTTGAAGTGTTCTTTCAGAAACAACTTGTTGTAGGCCTGCATTGACTGACTGGAGCAATTCCTGCCTCGTTTCAAAGCAGTTTGCCCTAATAGTGTGTGACACACTGCGGTGGTCCCTATTGGTGAGCACAGTCTTTCTGCCACAGTTCTGGTATGATTAGTGGTAGACTGCGATGTATGCCACTGCTGGAAAACCCTTTGGAAGTACGTTTCAAACACACCTGTAAAGGCAGCAACTTCTTATACACTATGCCCTTTGGCTCGGCCAAACACAATAATACCTTTTTGCCACTCATTCACATCTTTGGTATGACCCATGTTTCACGGAGCGACTAACACACATGTGGCACACAACCACTTCTTGTCACTGTATGAAACCCATGACACACAGCACGGCTATTTGTAGGACGCGTTTATTACTGGTGCTGTCAAACGGACATAACCCTCTTACGGCGGGAGATGACTAAATTTTTGTCCGGTGAGCTTATTTTTAATTATTAAACTTCTACACCATAATTAGTAGTTATTTTAATGTGTTATGTACGCATGTTTTTCAATTCAATGTAGTTCTCTTTTTTATTTCTTTCAATTTCTTTTGGTAATTTTTTTGTTTTATCCATCAGATTGATTACAGTCGAAGAAGAACTCCGCAGAGAGCAACAGGAGATGCAAGGTGTTATTGTTGCAAAGCAAAAAGTGATTGATTCTCAAGAAAGGAAGATTCAGACCCTGGATGCTGCAAATACACGGCTTCTTGGTGCTTTGGCACAGTTGAAGGAACGTTATCAATTACAGGGTCGTAATGGCACCAGTGTACCCTCACCTACCTCGCCTGCTAAAATGGCTGTTCTAGAGAATGGCGATGGACGCTTTAAGAGCAGCTCTTGTTGACAGACATTTGCTCCTGACTGCAAGCAGTGCAGTCTCTGTAAAAAATGAATTCATATAAACCAAAAACGTGTGAACCATGCACTGTATCATTTTCTTTCCCTGGCTACTAGTAAGCAATCAGATATGTGAATAGCATCGGACGGGTATTGTAAAACGTGTATTATTTTCACTCTGTGGGGAAAAAGTCATGATGTTTTCCATAAGAAGAAGGACTATATGGTTGTGAGGACTAAGTTCTGTTTGTGAACAAAGCTACACAGTCTACTCTCAACTTTGAGAATGGAAACTGTTGTAGTCAGTAAGAAGAACACATGCAAGATGTGGCAGCTCGTTGTGTATCTGTACGTGGTGGCAACACCTGACAGCTCACTGCTTGTTTAGCTTGTGTTGTCTAGACTATGTGCTGTAAATTTTACATCAACCATAACTATCATAGTAGTTTTCAAAGTGAAAAACTTACTATTCTATACCTTATGCAATGTTCTTGCCTTTTAAGTTATGAAATGTTTGTCCTATGTGATCAGCAGATTGTAGGAAGACCAGTTTTGAGAGCAGATAAGGGCTGGTGTTTTTCAAAGGGATTCAAATGTTTATTTCAGCATTAGGTTTTTTACAAATGAAACTCAAAATTGGCGAAATTTTACATGCTAAGTTATAGAATAAACTTTTTAATGCTTACACATTTATAAACATGTACTTAATCAAAATTCTTAAAGGTTCGTTACTTTTATATTTTTTTTTCCTCTTAATGAATATAAAAGTTATAAAGAAGTATACATTAAAAAGTATGATTTATTATGAAACTGGCAACACAAAACCTTCTTACCATGTTTGCAGCTCAAAAATTAAAAAAAAATGGTTTTGCATTGTCTCATTCTCATGTCAGGAAAATACTCTTTATCTAAACTCTTCTCATTGAACGTTTGTTTTTTATACAAAAGCAAAATTAAAAGGTTTCATTATCAAAAGTTTTGTATAAAATCTCAGTATAACAGTGGCCTTGATATGCAAAACTTGCTTAAGATAGCAAATTTGAGTCATATAATAATGCAAAAATTGCTCATTCTTTATCTTCATTTTTTTTAACCCTATTTAAATATAAAGTTTTGCCTTTTCTCATGAAACTCTACTGATAAAATAAGCTTTTAATTACAGAAAACATTGTTAAAGCAAAATATGTATATAACAGTATATAGAATTCAAAATGATAAATTTGGTAATTAATAAAGAGATACCACTTCCTAGGAATATATGCAACCAAAAATAAGAATGTCATATATGTTGCCTGAAAACTTAGGTTGTGTATTTCTTAATAGAAAATTGTTTGCTGAAATAAATGTTAACTATTACTAGTTTTGAGAATGCCAGGCCCTGCTTTGTGATTCCAATATTCGTAACGAAAACCAAAATTATTTGGGACCTCTGCCTGTATTTGCCACACTTTTACATCAGTTGTATCAGTATGTTTCAATTATTAAATTTATTCTGTAATTCTTGACATTCAAATTAATTTCAGGTATTTAGCTCAGCTTCTCATAATATCTGTACACTGATGTATTTCAGATAGTAATATATTATTTTAACAAATGTTTGCCGTAAATGGCATATTTTAAAGACTAATAGAATAAAACTTATGTTACATTCTTGTATATTCTAATATCTGTTTAATGAAAGCTACTATTGTTTAATTTATTGTAAAATATGTTTTAAACTGAAATTTTAAACTAATCTGTAGGAAGGAGTTGAAAATTTCAGTGCAAAGTTTGTAGAATAAATACTTTATATATGGGAAGGAACATAAACGTTACCTTATCTGCTATTTTGTATAAAAAATGGGCAATGATTTTTGTTACGCAGAACATGGATCTTACTATGTATATAATTCTGTAAAGCGTCCTAACCACCAACTTAAGTTTCATCTAATTATTGCTTGATAGGCAGTGCAGCTATATGTAGAAAAAGTTATATCAGGTATTTTTCATCATTTAATATTTACCACTATTGCAATGACCAAATTGTTGTTCACATAGTTGCATCGTGTAAAAAAATAATTACAAGCATTTAGCATCAGAAATGCACAGTCAGAATAAAGTGCAAAATCACTTCAACCCAGCATTGTCTTAACCATATCTTGTTTACCCATCACATTCATTCCTTTTTGTGTTCTGCAAAGTAAAAGAGGCAATGAAACACTTCATGTAAGAATGGTTGTAATAAAAGAAATACTTAACATTACAGCACACAAGCCTGATTTTTTTATTGATTTACTCTGTGTTAAAATTATTAGTTTTTAAATTTCTCCTTAGAAAAGGATACTTTTATTAATTCATAAAAAACGTTCTCTATTTTTCAAACTGAAAGGTGCTCCCAAAGTGTGAACGGTTTGAACTTGATGATTCTGACACCTGCAATAAGTTTGTAAACTAAACATAATTCATTAACGAGTGTAAAAAATTACTTGCACTCTCTCTATCCATGAAATGTAATGAAAATTTCCCTTTTTAATGGATTTTTCAGTTTCAAAATACTTTTTCAAACTTTTTTTTTGGAAGTGGGGGGTCGTAATTTTTTTGTATAAAGGTATTGCAACAGTTGCAATGCCAGAAATAAATTTATGTATAACATTAATTTCTGACAATCTATTTTGCATTTTAAAAAGCTCAAGCTATTTCT
The DNA here is from genome assembly GCA_038380435.1 of Ryuthela nishihirai. Lineage (NCBI taxonomy): Eukaryota > Metazoa > Arthropoda > Arachnida > Araneae > Heptathelidae > Ryuthela > Ryuthela nishihirai. The sequence continues at coordinate 64,261,505 of JAWZYU010000028.1, read as the reverse complement.
GATGCCTGAAGAATTCCATTGTGTATATATAATAAAGCTAATTATTTCTCCACTATGAATATGACAGAATTTGCATATAAAACCTTGAAACAAGATGGCAAATAAAGAATTAATTTTTCTCTTAATTTAAGTTTAAAGCAGTAATTAAATACTATTTTGAAGAGCATAGAGCAAGAATAATTATCAATATATATAAAGCTTTATGGGTTTAGTTTTTAAATATACATACACTTGTCTATTTTGATAGCATTTTTTAACACCTGTAATTCAGATGCGTCCATTTCAACTGATGATTTTAGTACACTGTTAAAGATTTAGTATTTTAGACATTTAAAATTTGTTCCAGAAGAAGTCATTATTACGCAAATGACATTACAGTAGCAAAATCAGGTTTGTGATGCAGTTTTGTAATGTCCCCTTGAATTGTGAGCAAAGTGTGCAAAACAAAAATATTGACAAATAGAAGCTCAGAATTAGTGTGAATGCCAATGAGTGAAATTGTAAAAACCACAAGATATCATTTTTTGATACAACAGCCATTTGCAGTGTGACCATGATGATGATGTCATAAAGATTATAAATATATATAAAGTCAAATAAACCGTCTTGTTGCAATGTATTGTGCTTCCCTTATTCTGCCCATTTGCAGGAGTTAAATCGCTGAGCTTTCTGACTGGTGGCAGCTTTAGCCATTTCTCATCAAAGTGAAAGGAGCCGGTTACATTTAATTACTAAACTTCTGATGATTGATTGAGAGAGCTTATTAAGGGGCGGGGGTGGCTCAGTCGGTAGCGCGCCAGGCTCGTAATCTGTAGTTCCCAGGTTCGAGTCCCAGCTGGGTCAGCGTTGAGATTTATCTCCGCAAAATTCCCACGGTCAGTAGGGGACACCGATGGGCTTGGAAAGGCCGCCGTCCGTCGGATGGGACGTTAAGCCGTGGCCCCGTGTGCAGGAGAGCCATACCCTGTGCACGTTAAAGAACACGCTGGATGGCCTTGATGGGAGGCTACCATCTGTCTCCCAACAGCTGTTCCAGTGGGTCCCCTCCCCCAACCTTCTCTGAGCCTTCGGGGTCCATGTGACCTGGCCATTTAGTCCATGGTGTGCAAAAAAGTGCCACTCAGAGGTAAAACAACCCAAAGGGAGAGCTTATTAAAATGTGAAGTACCTATCCATTGATTTTACATGGTACAGATCGAGTTCTATGTATATAGGTATAATACGAGGTGCATTCAAAAAGTTCTTGACATACATCTGCAGAACAAAAACCATTGCATTTATCACAACAAAATTTTTACTGTTCTTCAAAGTATTTCTCTCCAGCATCTGTAAGCCAATTCTGGAACGCTTGGTGGAACTGCTATTGGTGAATACTCCACAACTCTGAGTGAACTCATTTTGCAAGGTCTTGCACCCTTGAGAAAGGCTTCCCTGCAAGTTCTCGTTTAATTTTGAGAAAAAAACTAAAAATTACATGGTGCAATATTGAGTGGAAATGCAGGAAAGGGTGGCTGTTTGATTCCTTTTCCTGTTCCAGATAGACCAGACCGTAACTTGCGGCGTTTTGTGAGCATTAGCATTGTTGGAATCGGTAGGCCATACTGAACTGGCATCCTTCCTCTTCAGTTTCTTTCCAAAAAAGAATATCCCTTTTGAAAGGTACTAAAGGCCTGCTTGCACTACGAGATGGCGGGGTCGGACATTAGGCGCTAGGCCTGGCCGGTTCTGTGCATCATCACTGGGGATTGGTACTTAGCTCTCCTTCCAGTTTACACCTGGCTACCATTTACAGACTTACCGAATTAAATTATTTGTGTTGCCACATCTATTGGGAAAATATTTGTTCATGCTCTATAGCTAATGTAATATTAAAAAAAAAACGAAAAACAGATTCCCAGGACATTTATTCATCAGAGACAAATGGGGGTGGCTCATTCGGTAGCACGTCAGGGTCGAAATTTGTAGTTCCCAGGTTCGAGTCCCAGCTGGGTCAGCGTTGAGATTTATCTCCGCAAAATTCCCCGCCCACGGTCAGTAGGGGGATGCGCTGTCTGTCGGATGGGACGTTAAGCCGTGGCTCCGTGTGCGGGAGAGCTATATCCTGTGCACGTTAAAGAACACGTCAGATGGCCTTGAAGGGAGGCTATCATCTGTCTTCCAACAGCTGTTCCAGTGGGTTGGTCCCCCAACCTTCGAGTCTCCGGGGTCCATGTGACCTGCCATTTAGCCCATGGTGTGCAAAATAGTGTCGCTCAGAGGTAAAACAACCCAACATCGAGGACAAAGCTTTTCACCCAGACTCTCCGGAAAAGAAAGAAGTGTGGTCACCCTATGTGCGGTAGCTGTCGAATTTTCGGCAGTCGAGGCAGTTCTTAAAGTCCAACTGTTGATTTCTTGACAGTTGCGAGATGCATTATATTTTCCTCCAGAAAGATTCTACTACTAGCAACAGATAGCTCCACTTAGAGGGAAGTTAGAAATCTAAACATTTATCTGACAGTAGTTTGAATAATATACAAATTAAAGGGTTGCAATTTTTTTTCTGTCTGCTATTTTAGAATATCTTTCTACCGCTTCTACTTTAAAGGGAGATTTTGATGGTAGCGTCATTAAAATGGCTTTGTCACCGTTTAATCTCGAGCAGCCAATTTTCTGATAGGTAAGGGTGACTCTGCTAGTCGGCAATGTCAATTATTGGAAGGACTTCCATTGATCTCTGCTCCAAAGTTAATGCAGCCCTCATAAAGGCCTGCACTGGAAAATCTACAGAGAAAAAGATGCAAATCATTGAAACTTCTTTGGACAGATATTTAAACCTTTATGGTCAATCCACTCTCTTCAAAAAGTCCTATCGTTCAAATGAAAAGTGGACAAGTCGAAAATGAAGCGTAAATCATTTATTGTTCATTTCAAATTCAGCTTGCCTGTTTAAACGTGTGTCCTCGCATAATTGCAACAAATTAGCAACATACCTTCTTTCCTAGAGCGACTTGTAATATGGCTACCGTATTTCCCGGAAAATAAACACTAGCATGATTTTTCAGGATGCTCGTAATATAAGCCCTAGTTAAGATTGTCAGCCAGACGACATTGAATTATAAAATAATAATAAATAATTAAATATAAATAAATATTATTATTGACATTAATACTTAAAATAAATGATAATATAAAATATAATTAAGTGGCCGAGTGGTTAGCACGCTTGGCTATTGATCTAAGGGACCTGGGTTCGAGCCCCGGATTTAGGCATGGATGTGTGTGTCGTTTTTCTGCTGAGGTCCTGCCATCCTCTCAGATCTACTGTGGCATATAAACTGACAGGCTCCTGTCAGACCTCTGTGGCAAGCAGCTGCTTGAGGGGGTATTTATTTATTTATTTATTATTTGTAAATACTTAATTATAATCTGTTGCTGGACATGAGAGATTGGGGCCAATGGTTCTACAGGAAATGGAGTCGCAAGAAATTCAGGCCGGAATTCGGGGTTTGGAGAGCTGTGATGTTCCAGAAGAAGACGTGACTGTATGTGAATAAATATAGATTGTTGTACATGAAAAAATAAGACATCCTCTGAAAATAAGCCCTAATGCGTCTTTTGCAGCAAAAATTAATATAAGACCCGGTCTTATTTTCGGGGAAAGACGGTAGTATGGGGCAATGCATCTCTTCATCCGATGTCAACTTTCTTCATTTCATAGCATTTTTTTAGAGATGATAAGCATTCCCAACCATACCTATTCAACGTTTCAATTGTTCCTTGGTCAGTATGGAATCGGACATGGTCATGCAACAAAACCAACTTTTCACTCGAAGGTCCTAAGCACTTCAACTTGCCTGCCTTTCAAATGTTCATAGTTTCGAAATATCTTTGCAAATTGATTGTTTCACCGCAAAATCCCGAGATTCAATCGGCATCTGACCCTGAGAGTCATATTAAAACTTCAACCAATCACACATTTTTCAGTTTTGGATGCTTCCATGTAAGGTTAGTGTGGAAACCATAACGTTCAATATAGGGATTGTCCACGTGGATTGTAAAACAACAATATAGGGATTGTCCACATGGATTGTAAAACAACGATAAGAAATCCAACTTATTTTTCCATTATTAAGCACCATTCCTATGTATATAGAACAAATTACAAAGACAAAATAAAGAGGCCATACTAAGTTAAAGAAATCAGTAATCATCAGCTTCAAAATCCCTTCCAGGAAAATCTTATATTTGAAAAACCCAGATGATCCCGAAAAATGATTTTATTCACTAGTGTTGGCAACTTTGCATTGCAGGAGAACCGGACATTTTGTTTGGAGGCGATTTTCTAAACCCCTACAAATGTTGATTCAAAATATAGATATCCCCACCTCCAAAAGTTCGCTCTGGATCCCCCCACTGGCTACTGGGCATTGTATCACTTTTAGAAAATAACCTGGGACAACCATCTTTTTTGTCCCTCTGGGAAAGCTTACGATGCTGAGTTAAAGGGTGTGTTGTTATGAGTTAATCGGATACTTATAATTAAAAAAACTATATGCTTTGAAAAATTAAATAGATTTCCAAACATAAAAGCTGTATCAAACATGTTTCTTGAACATATTTTCGCTTTTATTTCGTCTTTGCACGCATTCACATCATTATTCTGTTTCAATAAACCTCTTCATATACTCTGGTAGCTTTACCCAATTACACTGATACTTGTAATATTTATTAATGGCATTACTTGATTCAGTTTCAGACATAGGGTAATTGTTGGCAGGTTTAAAAGAATACACTACACAAATAAGTTTTTAATTTGAACGGTGAATTCTAAACTACACTGACGAATATTTCTCAGAGCAAAGGGTTTTTTGCGGGCTTTTTTCTTCAAAATCGCAGCTTTAATTTTCTGCGCATTTCACCGAATTACATTGCTGAAAGTGGAAATCGCAATGCTGCAAAGGAAATACGCCCAAAACTCACAAAATGGAAGCTGATGTGCAAATTATCAAAAAGCTGAATATGAGAACGCAAGGAACGTGCGTTTATTGCAGATTGATCAGTAGGCCCACAGACGGTTATACAAGCCTGTAGACGTCTCGCCATTCCATCAATCAGGTGGTTAGTGGTGTCCTGAAGTATGGTGTTTCAAAAAGCATCCTATTGGGAATGCAACTGTACCAGGTTTGCCGCCAAGGAAGCTGGCGAAGGCGACAACTCGTAAGTGCATACGTGTTCTATCGGTAACAAGTCCAGTGAGTATGGTGGCCATAACAGAATGTCCACATCTTGGAGACTCCATCGTTGCATGTGCAGTGTGTGGAATGGCATTGTCCTGATGTAGAATCAGTTCAGGCATGGCGGTAAGGAAGGATCGTCCCACAGGATTAACAATGTCATCGATGTAACGTCACTGTTAGGGTGTCAGAAACATGAAGCAGAGGCGTCTGGCCACCATATGTGTTGTCACCCCATACCATTGTACTACAGTAGGGGCCATATGGCAGCTAATAGAATAGGCTTCTTCATGTTGTTGATGCCGCCAATGCCATGTGGCCAAATGGTCTTTTGGCAGGCTGAAACAGAATGGAGACTTGTCTGTGAACACTTTCCTCCATTCCATAGTCTAACGTTGCCTGGTTTGACACCAGTGGAGAGAGCTTAACCTGTGATGTCACTGCAAAAGCAAATGCTGGACTGGATGTCTCACCCTCATTCCTGCATCATGCAAATGTCTAATGGTTTGCGTGGAGACCACAGTACTCGTAGTGGTCCACAATTTACTCTGCAGCACAGTCGTTGTAGTGAAAGGGTACACAAATGGCCCTCTTATGGATCATGCAATTTTCACATTCAGTGATGCTGCCTGTTGGTCCTGTACCTGTCCATGTCATTTGGTGCTCCATGATGTTGCGTGAGATGCACTGCACTCACATTGCATTCCATGTGTGTGGTAATCGCTTGAAGGCTCATTCCAAGCTCTCAACGATTTGCTCTCTATCTCTCAGAAGGCATCATTTGCACATAAGGCCCGCCAGTGTGTCCAAAGCATGTTCTGAACATTCTCGCAGCATGCACTCCAACCTCACTGTTGATAGTGCTATGATAAAGCTCATGGGCAGCCAATATTTATCCACAGCTCAGGTGAGTATCATGTGTCCATTCCCTGCAGAACTTTGATCATTTACCTATCTCCAATGGCCAATTGTTTCCTGCAATTTACATATCACTACTTCCATTCCTTTTTTGTGTTGTGATTTCCACTTCGAGCAGTGCTCCCACTTTCCGCTGCCCTACTGAGGTAAAAAACTGCCTCAGTTTATAGTTGAAAGTATAAAAATTGGACAAAGTGTGTCTGGCCAAGGATATAAGCTGGACATTTTGGCCGAAAACCAGACATTTGGCAACTTTACTGTGCACAACATTCCCCGTGATAAAGTAGACATAACATCTAATGTCTGATCTTATCGGTTGCATAGGAATATACATAGTTATGTATTAGTTAGAAAATGGTCTAGGGACTACTTTGAGTTTGTATTGGGGACACCAGGTCGTGTAGGGTAGATGAAGCTGCAACTAACAGTACCTTGTAGTCAGTGGCGGCTCGTAGCTAAAATTAGTGGGGGTGTTGCTCCAGAAAATTTTTAACCTTTGTTTTAAAATTGTGTAAAAGGAAACAAACATGTATAAAAAGAAAATTTATTCAGAAACTTGATAAAATCCTAAAAGAACAAAAATCTAACATTTTTTACTTACTTTAACCTAAATTGTTACAGTTCAAGCTTAACTATTCATTTAAAAGTGAAATCCATTCTTCTTGTTTTAATTTGCGCGAAAAGATCAATAATTTTTTCCTTGATCTCTGGATGACAACTGAGGAAATTTTTCTCCATTGAAAGCACTGCAAGCGCATTTGGTCTTTCCGAATTCATAGTGCTTCTTAGAAAAGTTTTTATTCTTTTCAATGTTGAAAAGCAGCGTTCTGCCTCTGATGTAGTCATGGGAACTGTCAATAGGATTTTTATCAGTTTCGTAATTTCACTAAAATCATCATCTAGTTATTTTCCAAAATAAATTTCAGCAGCTCATTTAATTTGCAATATTCATGAATATCAGACCTACAATAGAATACTTTTAGTTCAGTTTCAAGCTTTTCTTTGTCAGTCATGGGATATGCTTCAGTGGTCAGTACTATCTCTTCTGTGGGATGTTCATTCTTAAAACTAGTGAAGCATTTCTTGTTCAACAATTTAGCAGCTACTAAGTGTTTAGTGGAAGAATATCTGTCCATTATATCAACACATATACAGTCACACACTTCCTTAGCTTCTGCCATGAGTGTCTTTGAAGGATTCTCACAGTACTTTGAGTTTCTCAGTTCTAAAATAGCAGTTTTAAAATTTGTTATATGTCCATTAACTTTAAACACACTAATTTCTCGAGATTGCATTTGGTTGTAAATTATTTCAACATGAGGCATAATCTGATGAAAAAGCTCTAACCAAAACCTGAAATTATCATCATTCAGGTATTTTAAAATTCCTGTTGCTTCTGCAATGGTTTGATCTGCATTTGATGTTGACTGAATTTCAGTAAGGCAGTTTTTTAAAGGTTGCAAATTTTCATGAACTCTGTTTGTGGTCCGTATGTTGAAGTTCCACCTTGTAGAAGATGGACGTGGAATGCTGACTTCCATTTGCTTCTTGAGAATGGACACACGTTGCGGTGATCTTGAGAAGAATGTTGGAATAGTCAGAATGTTAGAGAAAAATATTCTTGCGTTTCGTGTAATACTTACTGCATTTCTCATTATTAAATTAAGTTGATGTGCATAACAGTGAATGAAATGTGCATTACTATAAACTGCTTTTATATTTGCTTGAACTCCTGCTTTTTTGCCTTTCATGACATTTGCACCATCAAATGTCTGAGCTATCAGTTTTTGTTCATTTCCTTGAAGGATTATGTCTAATTGTTCTAAAATACCTTTTGATATGCCATCTGCAGTTTGATTTTCTGGAATAAAGAATCCCCAAAAATGCTCAAATATTTCTCCATTCAATGCGTACCGTAGAACAAGGGCCATTTGAGTGTGTTCCGAAACATCTGTTGTGTCATCAGCCATGACAGCTACAAAGGAAGCTTTTCTAATTTCCGTCCTTATCTCCTCATGGTATATTTGTAGCAGGCAGTCAAGTATCTCATTCTGAATGGTCTTAGAAACACCTTTGAAGACTGTACTGGTTTCCAAGTGATTCTTTAAATCTGAATCTAATTTAGATGCAAAATTTACTAATCCTCTAAATACCCCTGGATTTATTGAATCGTCTTTTTCATCATGTCCACGTAAGGGAGTTTCAAAGTTTCCACAAAAGAAAATGCATTCTATTATTTTGGACAATTTTATTATGCTCATTGATTGAATGTCTGTATGCCTCACTAAGTTTCTCCTTAATACTTACGGTTCCTAAAAGTGCCAGTGAAACTACATTATCAACGTGCTTCTTTGACTTCTCATGCTTTTCAGTTTTTTCTTTCATTTTGTTTATATTTCTAAAACCATCTTTTGTCCACGTTACATCACCTCCAAACAGCAAACACGGGAAGCAAAACAGTGCATTTTTTACTTCACAGCCGCAAAGCCAACTTTTCCGTTGGTACCATTCAGAATTAAAGCTACGAATATATTTCTTGTTGTTGCTTATGCCTGGCTGAGATATTAGAATATCAGGTGTTGAACGACCTCTTTTCTTAATTGCAACTTTCTCATGGAGAGACAGCTGTGAAAACTTAAGCTGTTGAAGTTCACTTACAGTCACAGAACTTATTTCTTGGGGATGCAAGGCCATGGTTAAAGTTTTCTATTAAATAAAAGAACCGAAAAAAAAAAGAATCAAATAGAATAGCTGGAAGCAGGATAATAATCTAATTCTACACTTTATCACATTCAAGAATATGGTACACGGTTTTTAAGCACAACACACGCGGAGTAAAAAAAAACTACCTTCAACCAGCACGACAGGGTCGGCACTGCGGGAACGACAGTGCTCTCTCTCCCTTGCAGCCTCACGTGTAGCTTCCTATGTGCATGCGCACATATGGAGTTGATGATCATGCACAACAGTCAAACACCTCGCCGCTAGTACTGTGAAGCGCACAGTTCCATACAAAGATTTTTGTATCTTTTTCATAAACTGGGGGATGGCTACTGACATTAAGCTTAAGGATTATATATTGTACAAGTATAAAGAATTAAAGAAAAAAGGACTCATTATATTAAATGTTATCGATAATATCAAGTTGAAATTGGGGGTGCTGCAGTTGCACAGTGCCTATACGCGAGCCGCCACTGCTTGTACGTGTCTTGCAGATGAAGCTTAGAAAATGTTAAACATAGAAGTTGATGATCATGTACGAAATGCAGTCAATGATTCAGATTGAATCATGTAGCTAAAAGTCGACAAATGCAGACTTATATCGGAATATTAGTGTATATGGTTGACTTTTTTTTGCTCTCCATTTATTTTAAATTTCCTGTAGATTAACTGAATTATGAATACAATATAGATTTAATATAGTCATTTTACAATGAATATATTTTAAAGAAAAACCTTTTTTAATGCAGATGAACAAAAGTAATAGTTTTTCAACCTGTTCAAAAAAAATAAGTTCAAACCAAAAGTTCTTTGAATAATCAAATGCACAGCTTAAATCTTTATTTATTCATAACACGTTTATTTTAGAAATCTGATTTTTTTTTTCAGACTTGAAATTTGCTTATTTTTACGTAACAGATTACACTGATTTACAAAATATCCCAATGTTCGTGTTCACCAGGAAGAGCTCGGTTAAAGATAAATACAAGTGAAATAAAAACGAACTTAACTATAAATCTCCAACCAAGCACCAGCGGCAAGAACAGAAGAATCATTCACAATATCTTCTTTTACACTGAAATATCTGGAGAAGGTATTTATTCACGGCATTGGTTAAGAATTGGCTCATCCATTAATTGCAACGAACACACTTTCTTATGCAACTCAAAGACTACTATCTGATTTCTTTCAAAGTGTAGCAAAGGAGCTGGTAGATAAAGAGTCTGCTGGGGCCCAACTGTCCAATATCGGCCAATGTTGAATCCGTTAACCAATACAACGCCTTTACTCCATGTAGGTGAATAAACAAAAGAATCGTAAATATCTTTTGCTAAAACTAATTCAGCTTTATAAAGTCCAATAGGATGTTGAGTCTTAAGCATTTCAAGACTTTCCCATTCAGCATTCCCTATTTTTTCAATGAAATCGGAATTAAAAGTTATAGGGTAAACCATCCAGCCTTTTAATTCTTCTCCATCTATAGTAACATGTTCATTTAAGCCTCGTCTTTCATTTTTCATATCAACACTGACACTATAGTTCACTCTACCAAGATTCTCGACCAGAATATCCAACGTGCAGTTTGTCTCAGAACCAGCACCACTTAAGTCAATTTTGTGATCCTCTGAAGCCCACTCGACAACAGAAATTTGTATTTCGTTTAAAAATACGATCGTCCTAGTACCATTTGTCGTGCGAAACTGGAGAATTCCTTTTCGACTGATAACGGTTCTGTAAAGAAGAAAACCGAAGCTTTGTCCGTAACTGTCATCTATAGTTAACATTTCCATTGTGGTTGGGTGCTGGCATGCAATCCCTTGAATGCAGCTGATGACTTTATTCAAAGGGAGAAATTCTCTCATTTTTACTTCTGGTATTTTCATCTTTTGTTGTTCTGGCGGGAGTGGTATGGAGTGCTTTAAAAAGGCGAATTCATCTTTACATATTTCGTCGACAAGTTTTTTGGTTTCGAAATATTTTTCTGTATAATCTCCTGCTTCTGTCAGTAAGGCATCATAGTCGTAACTTGTAACTGTTGGAAGATACGGTGATGTTGCCTGAGGAAAATGCATATTTGCACCGTTTAGAAAACCAAAATTAGTGCCACCGTGGAACATATAAATGTTTACCGAAGCACCATATTGTAAAATGGTTCGAAGAGATTTTACATAAACTTCTAAAGGTATGACGTGATGATCTTCTCTCCAATGATCGAACCATCCTGACCAGAATTCAGTGACCATCAGTGGTTTGTCAGGTTGAATTTGTTTCAAAATATCTAATTCCTTTTGTGCCTCAACCTGAAAATTTGCTGTCATCAATACTCCTGGCAACGAACCAGGTAGCACATTTTGAGAAGGCATATCTGACGTAAAGAGTAATTCTCTGATTCCAAGCTTCACCATCAAGTTTTTTAAATGCATCATATATTCCATATCAGCTGAATTTGTCGCTGTGTTTCCAAATGAAGCGAATTCGTTTTCTACTTGAACTGCAATTACTGGCCCTCCATTTATCGAAAACTGTTGCTGACTTATCATAGGAATTAATTTCGAAAAATACTTATCTACAGCCTTTAAAAAGGGTTCGTAGTTCGACCTAATTCTCATATTCTGGTCCCTAAGTAACCAACTAGGAAGGCCACCCAAATCCCATTCTGCGCATATGTACGGCCCAGGGCGTACAATCGCAAACATATCTGCATCGTTAATGATCTCGAGAAAAATCTTCAAATCGAGAATTGCGTCGAAATCGAAGACTCCAGGCTTAACTTCGTGAAGATTCCAAGGAACATAAGTGCACACTGTATTTAGCCCACATGCTTTCATTTTCAAGATCCGATCTTTCCAGTATTGAGGCAACACTCTAAAATAGTGAAGAGAGCCACTGAGAATACGAAATGGCTTTCCATTAAGTGTAAAATGGTCACCCACAGTTTCAAGTCCACTATGAATGGAATTGCCTTTATACCAGGAAATAAGAGAGAGAGATGGACTGCAGTCGGCCATTTTCATGTATATATCTGAAACAACAATATATATAAATTATGTGGCTGAGAATATTTCTAAAATTCACTCTAATTCACAAACATTAATCTTTAAACGTTAAACTAAAAATACTCTTTAAATAACAGTTGGAAATTTTTATACCTAGTCATGATTTAAAAGATCGGAGCTATAACTAGAACACGTCGTGTCTGAGAATGAAATTTTTCGTTTTCTGACTTTTGCAAATGTTTAACATTTATAAGAATAATAAAAGTATTATTATTGAAAACGGTTTCTTTATTGATTCTTTTCCAATGCAGAGATCGATTAAACAGGTCTGCCCTCCATTCATGACTCTTTTCCCCTTTTGTTTGGGGAGGGGTTGCTCAGTCAGTTGCGTGCCAGGCTCATGATCTGCAGTTCCCAAGTCAAGTCCCACCTGCGCCAGTGTTGAGATTCATGTCTGCTAAGTCTACACCCTGGCCTCAGTCAGTAAAAGACACCGATGGGCTTCGAAAGTCTGTCAGATGGAACGTAAAGCCGTGGTCTCGTGTGCAGTAGAGCCATGATCTGTGCATCCTAGAAAGCATACTGGATGGCCTTGACGAAGACTACAGTCTAACAGTTGTCCAGTGGGCCACCTTCCCCCAACCTTCTCTGAGCTTTTGGGGTCCTTGTGACTGGCCATTTAGATCATTATGTGCAAAAAAAAAAGTGCCATTCAGAGGCAAAATAACTCTACCCTTGTGTTCGAACCTCTTCTTCATTGTATTAAAAATCAGAAACACATTTCTGGTCTGTTGATTATCACCCCCCCCCCCCTCACCCAAGCAATAGTACGACCTCCTTTAGGTCATCTGTACTATGGAGAAATCGACAAACAAACTACTACTTATTTTGGAACTGTTTCAGCTAGTCTCAGGCCTTCTTATAAATGCGAAAAACACTTGCTCTCAAGTTAGGTGCTTGGCGTGAGAAGCCATTCCTACCCATGCGAGATGCAAGTATATTCAGTTCAAGGAGATATTAGGGTACTTGGAATTCACACTTGGGGATATGGGACAAAACACATCACAACCCACAGAAACACAATAACTAAATGGCAGGGCCAGCTGAAGCCCGTAATGAGGCTTCTCCAAATCGAGGCTACCTTCTACAACGCGACGCCTATAAAAGGTCTGAAAAGAGGTGACTAAACGGGGACTTAGCATCAAGGCAAACATACCTAACTTGGACCGGTCCTACTACACGGGCAAGGAGGGACCTAAGCCTATGCGGAGAGGGTGTGCTGATTTCGATTCATAAAAATAAGAAAATGGAGGCAGTTTTAGTTACGGTTCCGACTTCAGTTTACTGAAACTGAGACATTTCATCTCAGAAGTGTAACTCCATAAATAACTAAAGTTAACTGAGGCAGTTGTACAACGACGCAATTGGCATGATGGACCGGACCATTCGAAGGAGGTGGGAGGAACAATAATTCTCCCACTCTTAGTGAGTAGAGGGCAGATTGGTCCCCTGCATGCATCGACTGTTTGGTGTTCGGTCCAAAGCGCGTTATTCCACAAAAAAAAAACAAGTAAATTGAAAAGAGTTGTAGTTATGGTAATCGAGTTATTCCAAAAACTCGTTAAGAAAATCGAGAGCAGACTGTATATCATCCCAAAAATCCAGGATATTTAGAAAAGACACCTGGCTAGTTCTCTAAAAATCCAGGATATTTAGAAAAGACACCTGGCTAGTTCTCTAAAAACCGGGACATATGGACACCCTACCGATACGGGTTGGGTTGTTTTATCTCTGAGCGGCACTTTTTTTGCACACCATGGGCTAAATGGCCAGCTCACAAGCACCCTGAAGGTTCCGAGACGGTTGGGGGAGGGGGACCCACTGGAACAGCTGTTGGGAGACAGATGGCAACCTCCCGTCAAGGCCATCCAGCGTGTTCTTTAACGTGCACAGGGTATGGCTCTCCCGCACACGGGACCACGGCTTAACGTCCCATCCGACGAACGGCGACCTTTCCAAGCCCATCGGTGTCCCCTACTGACCATGGGCAGGGCGGGGAGTTCTGCGGAGATAAATCTCAATGCTGACCCAGCTGGGACTCGAACCTGGGAACTACAGATTACGAGCCTGGCGCGCTATCGACTGAGCCACCCCCGCCCAACCGATACGGGAAATTTACACATTAATATTAGCAGAACTTTTTTTTTCATTATCTAAATTATGCATTTGTTTTATAAATTCATTGTATTACCATGTCACCATTTTTACAATTCATTGTGTATAATAAATTAATATTATAATTGTTATAACCAAAAAAAGAAACGTGTTCAAGCGATAATTTACAGAATAATTCAGTTTAAAATAATATATAAAAATTTACAAGAATGGAGTCAAAGAAAATAGTAAACCTATATGTTACACGAATAATTTTTTTAAATACCGCTAAAACGGAGGGGAAAACTATATACAGAGAAGACTTTCGGTTTTCCGGGGTCGGATTAACCAGAATGTGAAAATAATATAGGATAGGAAAAGCGACTGCTAAACTACGAAAAAAAAAAAGGTTTCACGCAGCACAATGTTTTCAGAACAATTCGCAGAAAGGCAAACTTCCTCGCTACATATTTTAAATGAATAAAGTAAGTCCATTCTGTTTTCTAAAAAATTTGAAGTTTTGTTCGTTTTATATGGATGGTGGATTACATGGGAATTCGATTATCCGGGATTTTCCCCCCATCCATTCTGTGTAATCGAGAGTCTACTTGTAGAGGTAATTGTTACAGGGAAGAGGCAAAATATTGAATGGAATTGGATTTTTTTCGGAAATGTTCGCTAAATAATGCGTTTTGAAACTAGCTAGAAAAAAAGAATATATGCATTACGGAGCGTCATTCTAGTCCGATACAATTCAATATCAAATAAATAAAATACCCCCTCAAACAGCTGCTTGACAGAGAGGTCTGACAGGAGCCTATCAGCTTATATGCCATAATACAAGGTTTGTGAGGATGGCAGGACCTCAGCAGAAAAACGACACAAACATCCATGCCTTACCAGAGGCTTGAACCCGTTCTTTAGATCAGTAGACAAGCGCGCTAACCACTTGGCCATGGGACGGAACCATCTCAAATTTTTTTCCAACATCCAGGTCTTGCCTGCGCTAGTTAAAGTGCCACACCAAAAATTTTGGTCACAAGCCTCCAACGAAACAAACCTAACATCTAAGGATAATAATATTTATTTGAAATTAAATCTAATACGTTTCAAAATCTTTCTATATATTTAGTAATTAAAATTTTTTCATGAATTTTATTTTTTGCATATTATCCTTAATTTTAGTTAAATAAAAGTTTTCTCTTAGTAGTTTACAAGGAACTCGTTCCATGCAAATAATTTCTATGGACTGATAGCAATGCTTGTCCCTGCAAATTATCACTTGTATTTAAGAGGCATGCGAGGTGACGCTCGCCTTTTCAGTTGTGGTTGATTCAAGGAGTCGTCAGTCAATGCTCGCCTTTCTAAACGCGCTGCTATATCGTTTGCAAAAAATACGCAGAAACGAGAATTCGCAGCATTCACAAAAGAAAATGGCCAGCGTAACTTGGCTTCGATCTATTAACGCTCATACCTCCTCATGTGCAAATATATATTACCATCATACACAGAGAAATTCCTACGCAGAGGAAAACTCAGATTTCAAGCAAACGAATAGTGAATTTTAAAAGCGGTGATTTTTAAGATTCCGGTCTTTTGCAGTATTCAACTTGCATAGAAAAAAAACTGCCAAAGTGTCACGACAATATACAGTAACCGCTCTATATGGCTAATAGTAACACTGTTTTTTTTTAAACAATACAAATAAAATGAAAGGTGATTTTAGAAAACTACTAGCATACTTTTTGACTGTTGTTCAATAGAAACAAAGTTTAACTTTTTTACATTTCATACTTTTCACACAAGTAGACATTTGCGTAAAATGTAAGCATTTCATGTCACAATGAAGAGCCATGATTACAATGAAATGTTACTCGGTTCAGCAGATTGTAGAACTTCCCCCGTTTTATGGGATGCTTAGTTCTGTACTTACCATTAGTATCTAGGAATATCACAGTATATGATCAGTCTGTTGCCGATGACGCCATATTTCATTGGATATATCAACACGTTGCCACCAGCGTGTTTATTATAATATCAAAGACACGTTTGGTAATAAGTCGCCAATGGTCCTGTGGGATATTTGATTGCGCTTAGAAAGACTGATATGTATATAAACGTAAGAATTTCAAGCTATTTTGAATGGTTCCCCCCCCCCCAATTTTCGTATTGACATTGCTCAATATTGATATTTAGAAAAATAAAACCAATTCAGTGGTAAAAATTTTCAATTTGCAATTCAATTCTTCCTATTCATAGAAATAATTCTAAGTTCAAAATTTTATGTAATCATGATCCTTTGATGTTAAAATTCCACGAACTCATCGACCTTCGCAAACATGTTTAACTTTTACGGTATCCAGAAAGTTTTAATGTGGGGAGGGGCTAGCAATCATGAGTCTACGATTTTCTGGGAGTCTTAGAATATATACGTTAAGCCCTCAAAGAGGTTTATAATGTTATAACCCTATTTAGAGTATGCCACTGCTTTTAACTCTATCAGGGCTACTAATAACTAGATACGAAAGAATCAATTACCAAGATGGTGATAAATAGAGAGATAACTGAAGTTGGTGAGGAGTTTGTCATAGGCCAATGATGGGGAAAGTACTTGAATGCTACCAAATGCTGCCTGCAGGGTCATTTTATATACCCTCTATGATTTTTCTAGAAATAGCTTCTGAACTAAAGTTGTATTTTATTCTAGAGAATTTTTAAAATGTGAGGAGAAATAGTAAGCAAAGACTTTACCGAATACGACTGCCATTTGTTGTGAGTTGCCCACTGCTGCAAATTCAAATCTGGTATTATTTTATTCGCAATTCTTGCCACAACCAGGAAATAATGTCGCTGATGACATAGATGACATCAGCGACTTCTCTCCCAACAAGCTTCAGAGCTTAGTCCAAGTGGCCTACACCTAAAAAAAAGGGTTTCTCCACCACTATCACAGACTATAAAAATGTCCATTTTAATTCTCTTCTTAAAAAAGCGAAATGTGAATCGTCCCAAAATATCTTTCGAACACAAGGGCCGAATTTAACGAATTTTGCGTCAGATGAAAGCTTTTGATGTGGGGAGCATTATAGGCTACCTTAAGTTATGTCCCTTTCTTCTCTCCTCCCCTGAAAAAAAGGGAAAGAGAAATTTAAAGGGGGTGATCGTAAAGTAATATGCCAAATGAAACTTTCTTACAAGTATCATTAGCTACTAATCAGAAGGATGCATATGAGAATCTCGTTTTCAAAGAGAAAAGTTTTTTCTTTACCTACTGTTTCATTCCTTAAAAGTTTTAATTTGAGCTAGCGGATGATGGAAGAAATGTAGAGTATTTCATTAGTAAATATACAACATAAAAGTATTCGTCTTTTAGTTCTTAAATCTAAAAAAGTTGCATTTCCCACAACTCTCAGAAAAGTGGGTAGATTGTTGCTGTCAGTGAAATCTCTCTTAAAATCTACCATTAACTTTTCAAATTTCTATTCCATACATATTATTTGTAAAACTTGATAACAGCTGTTGTTTCATCATTTTAGTGCTCAGTAAAGAGACCAATCAAACTAAAATAAACTAATTATCGTTTTCATTATTCCCAAACGAAACTTCATGATCGTTTGTAATATTCTTTTGAAAATTTCAACTTTTTTCCACCGCTAGAGAGCGTATTATACCATTAGAGATTTTCGGAAAGTGCATATAGTAGTATTTCTTCAATGCCTAACATAAAAAAGGAATTTATCTCTGTAAAATTACCCAAAAAGAATTTTTCATTCCACTACCAAAATTTCATATTTCTATCATTAACAACTCGTTTCAATATTCGTTTAAAATTTTGAAAATTTCAATCTTTTTCACCGTTAGAGGGCATATTGTGTTTGAAAGATTCCGAAAGTGCAAATCATATTTTATCAATTCCTACGCAACCCTAAAAAGTTTTCCATTTATCTCTAAATACAATTATCCGCTAAAGGAAAAAAGTTTCTCCTCCCTCCCTTTGGTCTAAGAGGTCAATTCGTTGTTACCAATAGAAACATCATGGCGTTCACATTCCATTAAAATTAAAAATTTTTAGCTTAAATACGTCGTTTGCAATATTTGTTTGAAATTTCGGAATTTGCTAATTTTTCCACCGTTAGAGGGCGGTTAGTTTTATAAATAATAAATAAATACCCCCTCAAGCAGCTGCTTGCCACAGAGGTCTAACAGGAGCCTATCAGTTTATATGCCATAGTAGGAGATCTGAGAGGATGGCAGGACCTCAGCAGAAAAACGACACACATCCATGCCTAATCCGGGGCTCGAACCCAGGTCCCTTAGATCAGTAGCCAAGCGTGCTAACCACTCGGCCACAGGCAGATTTAAAAAGCGTGAATCAGTATTTTATTAATTTCTATCTAACCCAAAAAGAATTTTTCATTTATCTCTAAAAACAATTTCTGCTAACACTAAAAAGATGTTTTCCCACCCCCTCTGGGTCTAAGGGGTTAACTCATTGTTAGCAATGGAAACTACGTGACCTTCATATTCCACCACAGAAATTTGAAATTTCTAGCATAAATACATCGTTTGTAATATTCTTTTGAAAATTTCAACTTTTTTCCACCGCTAGAGAGCGTAATTATACCATTAGAGATTTTCGGAAAGTGCATATAGTAGTATTTCTTCAATGCCTAACATAAAAAAGGAATATCTCTGTAA
This sequence comes from Ryuthela nishihirai, assembly GCA_038380435.1. NCBI lineage: Eukaryota > Metazoa > Arthropoda > Arachnida > Araneae > Heptathelidae > Ryuthela > Ryuthela nishihirai. The sequence goes on along the minus strand of JAWZYU010000028.1, from coordinate 64,242,802 downwards.
ACAAAAAAGTTCGTGGCAAGTCCGTGGGTTCCTAAATCAAACATTTCCAGAATGGTAGATTGGAAGGGATGGCCCAATTCTCTGGCCACCTCGTTCACCAGGTATCCCTCCCCTGGACTTCTTTCTATGGGGTTATGTTAAAGATATCGTGTATCGAACAAAGATACGGGACATCACTGACTTGAAGCAAAAGATCACTGATGCCATTGCCACCATCGATGCTATGCTACAGCGAACATGGCAAGAAATCGAGTACCGTCTTGAGGTGCTTCGAGTAACTAATGGTGCCCATAGAGGCGTGTTAAATGATGGAAAAAAACTTCGATATCTACTTTTCATTTTGTAATAATTTCCAAATATTTATCTTTTCATTTGATTTTTTAATAAATTTTTGAAATTGTAAAGAGACTTTATAGACACCCTGTATAGTTATGGGCATTAGAATAAGTTAAAATTTTTTTTTTCTCTTACAAGTTGCAGAGCTTTGGAACAATTTTAAACATATTACCAGGGTACTGAGATCTATGTCAACAGATAATCTGTTTTTACTATTTAACTATAAGTATTTGTTTCGTGAGGTTTTCACCGATGAACTTTTAAATAATGAAACAAAGAACAGTACTAACAAGAATTTTTATCTTTATTAAAAAACATTTAGCTATACATTTTTTACTGACGAAATTAGATCAAAACATAAAAACAACCATCACAGATGTTTTACATTAATATTCTACAAAATTTCACCAATTTTTTTAAGCAAATTCTCCATTACAGTTTTATTTTTGCAAGTTATGTCAGAAATGACTAGTGCCAATTTGTAAACATGCAGTCTATTTTACGTTTGAAAAATCGAATTTTTGGTGCTATTAAGGCTATGCGAGACTGATTCCAAATCATTTATCTATACTTTTCTTTTGCTAGTACTAATGAAAAAAAAACTTCAAAATTTGCTTATTACGACAAACTTTAAATAAACACATCTATTAAAAATTACGTGAAATTTCTAGAGTTTAAATTAGATCTATTGATAATAAATATGTGCAGCACAAAGCCCACAGGATTTTAATTAGGGTTGGGTTGTTTTACCTCTTAGCGGCACTTTTTTGCACACCATGGCCTAAATGGCTAGGTCACAAGGACCCCGAAGGCTCAGAGACGGTTGGGGGAGGGGACCCACTGGAACAGCTGTTGGGAGACAGATGGTAGCCTCCCGTCAAGGCCATCCAGCGTGTTCTTTAACGTGCACAGGGTATCCCATCCGACGGACGGATGATAAATCTCAACGCTGACCCAGCTGCGACTCGAACCTGGGAACTACAGATTACGAGCCTGGCGCGCTACCGACTGAGCAACCCCATTTTAATTAGGGAGGGGTTAACATATGTACATGTGAAATTAATATTAAAAGTACTATATATTTCACGACTGATTTGCTGGTATATTTTTTCTCAAATTACAGCAAAGAATGGGCAAATAAAAGAATAGTATTACCACAATAATCAAAAAAATATTTTTCGTACAAATTTGTTTTAAGGTAAATGTTTTAAGCAGTTGACAAAAGAAACATTACCTCTAAAAACCATTCAAAATTTAAGTTTAATATATACCAATGGAATAAAATTTTTTAAGCAAACTTAAACTTAAAATGTTTTACCAGCTTTATGTTATTGACATTTCAGTTTTGCAATATTAGTGAGGTACTACCAAGAGAAAAAAAAATTCTCCCGTTTCTTATAAATGAACAAAACAACAATTTATCGAAGAAAATTTTGGACACAAACTTCAAGTGACATAAAATTTGTGGGCTAATTTTAACTACTCAAAATAAGCCATTCGATTTGAGTTTTACTCTTGGCATTCTTTATTCTGCAGAATAATCTAAGTGGTCAAGATATAAGGACTAAATGATCAGCGCATGTTCTGTACCACAAAAACTAAAAATAATCTGTATTGGGAACTGGTTAGCCTTATTAGCGCAAAATTCCTTTCAAACTAGTAATTAATCTTTTTATATTGTAGAGAAATTTTAATAATTATTTGAAACCGACAATTAGTTTAAATTCTTGAGAAATATCCTAGAGAGAAAAAAACATGAAGACTTCTAGGCAGCTGTTTAAGTTTTAATACTTTTCATGTTTTTTTTTAATTACAAAAACACTTTTTTGGCATTTAAAAAATGCAGAATATGCAAGTGTTAATGAATATGAATCTTTACTGAGCTGAGGGACAGTGCTCCCATATTATTATTTATGCAAGCACACTAACTCGAAACATTAAAATCTGTAGCACTAACCAGAGCTGCTACAAAGTACAACTTTGAACGAAGACAATATACATTTAGATCATACTGCAAGACATTTCCAGCTTCTACTATTTTAAAACACCTTTCACGAACTTTTCAAGTTTGAGCAATAAAACTCTAAATACTATCACTCTTAAATCTCCATGAGTTTATATAAAAATGAAATAGTGTTTGTGACAACACAGCATATTCCATGAACATATCTCAAAAGAGCATAGCATGCTGCAGTCTAAGTTGCACAAATATTACACTTTGCCTTGTTTTTTAAATTTCACAAAATAATATTGTCTCTGAATGCTGTTCTCATTTACAACGTCAAAACAGCATTGGTACAGTCTACAAGTTAAAAAAGAATACATTACTCTCAAGCCACTGGGAAAATATCACAAATTGACGAACACTTGATAGTTTCTGAAAACTTTTCCACCTAAGGATATTTTTCTACAACCAAAGGAAAATATGCAAGTTTTTGAAGACCAATGTTTCAATCATTTTAAACAAGAGAATCTGCTCCAATGCTGTACTATTCATTTGGGAATACAAATAAGGTTTTTGATAGACTTTTGATATTTTTTTTAGATATTAAAATGAGGTATTTAATGAAAAATAATCTCCCAAACTTCCTTACCAATTCTAAGAACAGCTTTGGTAAACCATCTTGCATACATATGTTTCCTATGTATTATTTAGTTGTTTACTGTTGAGAAAATAGACAACTAACAGAAACTGGAAATATTTGCAGTTTTACTTTATTTCTTAGTGGAAAATCAAACCAAGACCAGATATTTCACACAGAGAATAACGAGCACCCTAGTTCAACCTTGCCAAGAAGTAAAATTGTTTTGCTGCTCTGCAACATTTAATAGAAGTTTTAAATCTGTTTTATCCTACCTGTTACCTACTTCAACATCTTTGTTTTTTGAATAGATGCTAAACACACCGACTCAAAATAGTACAATAATTTGTTCACAATTCTCCCTTTCTTAAAATTAAAACATTCGTAAATATCAGGCACTGAGACAGTCAATAGTAATCAACTTATTTCACAATAAATTAAAAATTCAGTAACAATTATTTCAACGGCATTTCAGAAGGTAACATTGAATATAAAAAGATAATGAGCATGTTGAGTTCCAAATAATACCATTAAAGTTTTTAGCAAAAAAAAAATACAATTCATTTATTAAAACGATGACATCTCTTCACTCTGTTATTTTAGAAATTTTCAAAAGTTACATGTTCACCATCATTCCCAATTTTGACAGTGATATTTCCAGATGCACATCCTTTAGGATCAAGATAATTTTTTCTGCATAAAACCAAAACTAAAAAATGTTCATTTCTTCATTTAGTCTCAATTTAAATATGGCACTGAGCTCTTCAAAACAATTTCATTCATTGCGAGAATCATGATTATGTACTGTTCTATTAAATCCTCTGCTCGGATTTTTGCTTCGGAAGTGTACGCATTTAAAGTGATAAACAACATCAGTAAGACAAAATATACAACTATTTTGAACTAAGCATGATTTATAACGTTGTCAATTAGTACACATTCTTTTAGAACAAGCACATATTTTAAAACTACAATTAAGCGATCATTACACCTACATAAATTTTAAATATATTTATATACAAACGTAACTCAGAATGTTTCATTTTCCAACAGAGTTACAATTTAGGCTTCATGCATAGAGTGCAATGAGCTAGCTTTCAAAATGCTGAACATTTAAGTTACTGTCCTTATTTTCCCATTACAGCTAGCAATTCTTTATATGTTACTATCATTATACACTCAAATTGAATTCAGTAATCACAACCACATTTTTGAATGTTTATATTTTATACAAAAAACAGTCATTCTTCTAAATCAGATATAGGTTTTAAATTATTCCCATACTATATATATATATTACTTATTATTTAAGAAAGTTTAATAACTTTATTAATTTACATTGTTAAAATTGTTTTCGCAACTGCCCTTGGGCTAAATTAAAATTTAAATATTTTAATTTACACAGTTTTAACAACCACCATTAATCACAAATCCAGTAAGTTATGAGCAACAATTATTTATTATGTAGTTTGCTAAATTAAACTGATACAAGGCCATATTTAGTTAAAATGTAGAAGTGACAATATATGATTAAGTACTGTTAAATGTTTGAGCATTTTCACGATGAAGTACAGTATAAATAAATATTAAAGGCCAAGTAGAAAAATTAGAATTTTAAGATCTAATATCACTCATTACAAACATACGGTTTAAATCGGCATGTATTTAAAACAAAATTACTGCAAAGTTGCAAATATTATTCTCAATGTGTTTTGTGAACCTATCAGTCTACTTTTGATTATGAAAGAAAAGTTAATCTTAATTGAGGGATCCTTGAAAGCCAATGTAGGAAAATGCCTTAGATTCCCAAAATTTGGAAATGTTGCAAACACATCTATATAAATGAAGCTAAAAATCAAAACCCTGCTTAGGAGTGGTCAACTTCATAGGGTCCTGACCATTTATACCCACTAGACTGGTTTATGGATTTGAACTTGATTATGGATCCTGGACTTGCTGCACTGGTGGGCTTCTGTTGAGGGAGAATCTGTCGCTGTGTTTTCTGTTTGCTTGTGGATTGTCAGCACTAAGTGAACAGAGGCACTGGATACCTTATAACAGCTGGTGGATAATCTTGATCGAGGTCATCACAGGTACCTGAACCCTCACTTAGCTAGTTGGGTTTCTGAAACTCTAAATGCTGAAATGTTTCGAGTTTCAGAAACCTGTGGTTGCTAGCTTTATAGATTTCAAAAAGGCTTTTGACTGTTGATCGACATAATTTGTGATTGTTAGATCATATGGAATACCTGATAAGTTAGTGTTATTATAGAAAGCTCTCATCACACTGAGTTGTGTGTAAGAGTTGGTACATCTTGCAGCAACTGGTTTAGCATTGCTAGTGAAGTTAGACAAGGGTGCATTTTGTCTCATTTTCTGTTTTGTTTGGTATTGATTATGTTATGTGAAATTCTTTTGCTAGGGAAAGTTTTTGGGCTTAAGTGGTCTAGAGATTTCAAAATTTCTGATTTAGATAATGCAGTTGATTTGACACTGTTGGCTAATGATGTTGATGAGATGAATTCTTTCATTAGGGCTATTCATGAGACTGGTAATAGAGTAGGTTTGGTGATAAACAGAGAAAAAACTAAAGTGATGAAAATTGGCCAGGCAGATGGTGCTTCAGTTGCTTTGAGTGGCTGCACTCTTGAGCAAGTGTCTCAGTTAAATTATCTTGGGAGCTATGCAACAGATACTGGTGATGTGCAACATGAGATATATAGAAGAATAGGGATTGTCACTGGGATTTTTAAAATCTATGGAGAGTGTGGGAAAAATAGGTATGTACACCTAAAGACTAAAATTAGGGTGTATAATAGTTTGGTCTTTCTAAGGTTAGTTATGGTAGTGAAACATGGACCCTTTGTAAGCAGGATAACAAGAAACTTTATGCCTTTGATTCTAGATGCTTATGCAGTATCTTGGGCATTAGATGGTTTGACTTTGTAAGTAATGATGAAGTTAGGAGTCATCAACCTCCTTTGAGTAGCATATTGTGCAGAGAGAAACTGTTGGTTTGGCCATGTTGCCTGTATGCATAGATGCAGATTAGTAAACAGGATTATGAATAGTGTGCCTAAGGGTTTCAGAAAAAGGGGAAGACCTAGGAAGTGATGGGCAGATGTCAAACAGGACCTTGTTAGAATTGGCCTAGAGTGGCTAAATACAGTAGTAGCTCAGAACAGACACATCTGGAAAGGAAAATTACAGCCTGGTTAGACCTCCATAGAGCATTGCTGCATGAGGATTTTTGTAAAAATCAAGTTTTTATCAAATGGCAGTGATGTTAAGTTCACATAATGCATGCTACCATTTCATAAATTATAATTTTAATACTAAAATTTCAAAGGGTATATAATAAAATTTTCAGTATATAAGTACCATTTTACATCTAATTATGAACAATTTTCAGAACTTCTACCTTATTATGAAAGGTGCCTGCAATGAAACTGCACCTACATTAAAACAAAAATTTGTTAGTTGGCCTTCCATCTGAAAGTTTCACTGTAGCTTATTTTGATGACAAGAGTAATAACAAATTTGATATGTTAAAGCAAAAAATTCAGTATTTAGGTCTTATGTTAATGGCTACATGGTTTTACCATCCTATCTTGTAGGACGAAACACTTCAGTATTATTAAAATGGTGTTGCTAATCCAATGCAATTTTTTCCTCAGACATTATTCAGTAATCTGCAAAATACTTTTTTTTAACGTTTTATGTACTGAATTTTAATTTAACAATTCTAACAAATGTTTATTAAAAGTATGTTCCCAAAACAGACGAATTGTAAAACCAGCAGTGAAAATTTATTCCATGAGGATTTGTAGAGGAAATTACAAATATATATATACACACACGCGCACACAAATGCTAATATGTATATAAAACCAAGTCAACTGAACAATACATACAAGTAAATGCAAAGGGGGAAGTGCATAACATATCAATATCTTGAACTTATAAACAATACAAGATCATTAATAATGAGCTAATGTTAATTTTAAATTAATCCTAGAATAATTACTATATAATACCAAAATGAAAAAGCATTAGACATTGCTTATGTAGACTTAGAAATAGAATAAGAGAAAATTGTATTAAAATAATCTCTCACAGTATTTTTTTTTATCATGCACTGTAACTAATTGAATCACATTCTTCCAATTCTGAACCCATAAGGTCAAATATTAAGTGTTTGTCTTCAATAACTAACTTATGCAAATTCTTTAAGTACAAATTTCTACACTAATATGTATTTTCATTTCGACAGTAGGCTATCTACTATGAGCAACATATCAACGCATTTTTTTTTTACTCTAATATAGATACAATAAAATCTTCAAAAAATGCTTTAAGAGAATTTCTAGGTAGAATATAAAAATCAAACTCTTGGACGAAAATTTATATAAGTGCATATACTATATAAATCTTAAATTATACTCTGAAAGTAGACTATAGGTGTGAATTCAGGTTGGTTACCATTATAATATGCTTTATCGATGGAATTAAATTGAGAAATCAGAACTTAATAAAACCCTTCCTTGAAATAACCAGCCTAGGAGAAACAGTTATGTGATTAGTGGCAATTGTCATAAGATTTAACTCGCACATGAAATTAATTTCCACTGACTGAATATTCATTTGGTTGGCTAAGTTAAAACTTGAGTAGGGACTCCAATAAGGGGCTAACAACTGGTGTAGAGAGCTCCGCATTGGAGACTAATTTCACATTATTCTTATAATACCTTGAAGACCACCTTAAAATATTTTAATGCCAATGCTATATTGTTTTGACTCTGAATAAAAAAAAAATGCCCCCTCAAGCAGCTGCTTGCCACAGAGATCTGACAGGAGCCTGTCAGTTTATATGCCACAGTAGAAGGTCTGGGAGGATGGCAGGACCTCAGCAGAAAGACAACACAAACATCCATGCCTTACCCAGGGCTTAAACCCAGGTCCCTTAGATCAATAACCAAGCATGCTAAGCAGTGTTAAATGTAGATGCTTGGCACTAAGAGGATTAATACAAAAGAGAAATGCAGTAAAGCATTAGTATCAAATATAGCTAAAATGTGTTCTACCATAAAGTTGCAGTAGAGCAAGCAATGCCAATCAGCATCATTCACACAAACCACCATTATAGCATTCAGAGTTAATGATTTTTTTCACAGAATGCTGGCTAAAACACCACAAATTATATTTCAGAATTTAGAATTATAACTCAGCTCTTTCCAAAGGTTATATCAGCAGACTGATCAGACATGTGTAAAACAAATTTTGCATTGTAGGACCGAGTGATAAGATTTCACATTTAGAATTTTTGACCCATATAATACAAACAACTTATATCTGATAACTAAGGTATTGCCACTTATTTTAACTTCTAGTGTCCACATCATCTGTATACGTTTGGGGAATTTAAATTGAGAGGCCAAGGACATGTGTATACATTTTTAGTACAACAAAAAAAAAATCAATTTTTTTAAAAATAAAAATTGCCATTGTAATTTTTATATACATATATAATTTATAAAACCATTTAATGGCAATTTGCATGTAAACATTCCTATTTGTTGAAGCGACTTTCTGATTTAAGCTCACAAGTTTGATTTGAACTATTATCAACAAATTTTTCCTTAAATTTTTGAAAATCTCCTAAAAATAACAAAAAACTGCTATTTTTTTTTAAACGACAAATTTTGGAAGTAATTACAAAATACGTACCGCAATTTTGTTTTTTCCATTTCACATTCTTTTCCGTCGTAAACCTATTTCAGTATTCCCAAGATATTTTTATCATTTTTCCCAGCATCCTTCAAATCAAAACTGAAAGCAAACGCATTCTTCTTAGAAATTCTGGTTGCACCTGCATTTAATTAGTTGTGCTTCACCGAGTCAAACACAGATGGCTGACACATGCTATCTCCGTTCCATGTGCTACAAACTTTTTTTTACAGTTTTGGTGCAGCATGTTGGATACTCTTTGTAAAGTTAATTTATATTTAAACCTTAGTTTTCATTTCAGTAGATTTATTTTTGGAAATTAGCAATCTTTTGACCGATCAATAAGTATTGATTTTTTCAAAATTACATATGGCCGGCCTACAACTTGTTGCTGTGGATATTTTAATATTGCATTAGGCTATATGTTAATTTTTATTACTTTTCCAGTTAAACTTTGATATAGTATCATTTTCTGAAAATAAATGAGGTTTTGGATATGAAAGCAAATTCATTTCTGTATATTTATTTCCATTAGTTAGTGATCTTCAATTGGCTGATTTAGTGATCTTTCCGAGTTATGCTAGATCAGAGGCCAGCATAAAAGTTGTTGCAGATATTTAACATCCCATTAGGTTATATGTAATTTCTTTTATTATTTCATGCTTTTTTAATAAAAATTTTTTTTAGCTTGTACCGTTTTATGAAATTGAATGTCTTGGATACAGAAGCAAAATAGATTTCCTTGCTACAGAAATCGGCCATCATCTGGGAGGGCAATTTCAGGAAAAGCTGGTCCTTGGTGCACAAACCTTTCTGTACTTAGCCAAGGTCGCCAAACTTCAACACCCAAAGAAAAAATTCCTAACATTTAGTAAAAAATAAAAAGCAGCCAAGGAAGTTTGTTTCCTATTTTATAACCAGTTCAAAAAATCCCATGAATGTGAGGCCAAGTCACATTGTACACTGGCTGTATTTAAAATATACGATACTGAAAGGAATCATTAAAAGAAATGAAAATTATATTTCTGGTTGAATATTATTCGGGAGGAAATTTCCTCTCGATAAATATATAATTTATTCAGCAGGTTTTTCAAAATGAAGCCTTAATTGCATAGTTCGATCTTTTTTTCCCCCACCATATCACATTGAAAAAGGCTTATTAAAATCAATATGCTTGCAAATTTGTTCATATTTATTTTCATAAAATTCGTAATTAAATTCTGTTTAATTTGGTATATAACATGACCTATTTCCATTGATAAAATTTTTTTTTTTTATAAAATAACCAAAGCTGACTTGTTTATCTGACTCAGTACAGTTGACTAAAAGCCTGGAATTTTCTCAAAGTATTTTTTTATGGTACCAAGAAAAAAAATTTACAAAACGAGAAAAATATTTACTTAAAACCAAAAAAGTAATTTTTTTGGTATTTAGAAATATAGTCATTCTATTCATGTGCATTGTAATCATTTCTTAGCTTTTTTAAATAAATTTGTGTTGTCAGATGCATTTTTTACTACATGACTCTAAAAAAAGTCCTATTAAAAACAGTCTTTTTTGTTAAATACTTGATTTTCAGAAAATCCAAAATGTTAATTTGGTATGCAACATGCCATAATTCCTTTCATTAGTTATTTGGCAAAAATTTCTAAAGTTAAAGTTTTTATTTTGGCTGAGCATAGTGAGAAAATAGCTTGGCCCCTGGATGGAAACCTGTTTTCAGCCTGGACACTGGAAGGGTTAAACATATATATATACATCTGCTATAAGAAGGGACTACAAACTGAATGGTTGGTTGGGGTTTTATGGCACATGGTCAACTTAGGCCATAATGCTCCACAAACTGAATGCAATAAATTACTCAGTGCATCAAAATACTGGATATTCTCATACACATACAAATAAGCACACTACAAAGGTATATGAATTTATTTTTCATGTACATTATGCAATAATAAAGCATTCTTAACTTGCATCATATTTTTGTTGTAAAGTTACAACTGCCTCAATGTTAGTATAATTTTGCAAATTTCCTTGATCAACTGTAAATGCTTAATATTTCTTTAAGAAGAGGTTTTGAAACTTCAACTGAGTCTATTCAATTAATATTACTATTTAAAATATTGAAACAGCTGCTAAGATGTTTACTTATCCAAGATTTTCCCATTTAACACACAAATTTATTTTCTACAGATTCAAAAGAATGATACCAAAGGTATCAAAAAACAATTACATGTTACAAAAGGAATATTACACAGTAATATCTTAGAATATATTCACTAGATATGTCAGTGGGTTTCAGAAAGCATCCAAAATAATGGTTAGATTTTGAATTGGCCATTATTTTGAAATTTTACTGCATCACTAACCATTTTTTGCACAAAGCACAATGACATGACAATTGCTGGTCTTTAACATTTACTTATGGCCTATTTTAACTGAATAGCAGAAGTAAAATGCTTGCAATTTATGTTTTGCTTTGTGTGGAGGGAACACAAACCTACAGCATTTACAGAGGGACATAGCATTACTACCTACAATTTGACCTTAATATGTACATAAATTTGGTAAGTCTTAAAAAGGAAGAGAGTCAAATAAATAATAATTGGATATTTCCATATTAGTGGTGATTCTGCAACCAAATCCCACATTCTTTACAAAACTACCATACTTTGGAAACAAAATATCTTCCCATTAGCCTGCAATGAAGAAACTTCAGCATTCAAACCATTTTTAATTAATGCATACAATTTTTTCCTTTTTAAAAATCACAGACAAATGTGGAAACAACCATCATCATACAGTTGCATCAGTTTCCAAATGCACTCTTTCTGTACTTCCCTTTCCTCTCTCAACGGTACACAATCTGGTCTGTGGATGCCATTTCTTTTCTATGGCAAAATCACTGTAAGATGACATCCAAATGTTGGAAACAAAATGTTACGCAAATATGAACAAGCTGCCACAAACACCAATGCAGTTTGTTGTGTAGACTGGATGAACTGGAATTGACTTAACTGTGTTGATGTTCTGAACACACTTGCTCAATGGCCACTGTTATATAGAAAAGAACTTTCATATGACTAAACAAATTCATTTGTCCCTGGTGAAGTAAGAGGCTCCAAGCTCTGCAAGAAAAAGTATATATAAATATATGAAACTGACTAAGTGTTTATATTGAAAATTTGGTACAATATTATAACAACCTTCACATTAAATGATACTAAAATCTCAAATTACAAAACTGTTACAATTAGAAACTAACAACAAAAAAAAAAATTGTGGTCCAGTTCTTATTAAAAAAAAGGGGGGGGGGAAGAGGAGTAATCACAGTGGTACAATGTAGTGTAGGAAAAACACTATTATATCCTATCTAAAAAGTTTTCTCCTGCAGTTGGCTTTTCTTGTGTGCAATTAGGTGCAAAGTTATACTAAATTACATACAAAGAGCATATTGAAATATCCCCACAAAGTGACTAAAAAAATTGCAAATTGATGCTATCCTGAGGTTATCAAAGAAATACATAATGCTGATGAGTGTACTGTGTTTTGTAAAGCAGAAAATTTGCCATGGATAAGTAAAATGTGTTAATCAAAGAAGTTCCACCTGCTAATCACCTGGAAAGCAAAAGCTACAAAGTACCAAAAATGGTAAAACCTTGCCAGGTAAATACAAAAAATATCTCTCAGCAGCTGCTTGCCACAGGTCTCACAGGAACCTGTCTGTTTAATATGCCATAGAGTAGGTCTGTGAGGAAGGAGAGACCTCAGCAAAAGGCAACACAAAGAAATATCCATGCCTTTATCTCGATCTCAAACCCAGGTCCCTTGGAACAGTAGCCAAACAAGCTAATCATTCAGTCATGGGATGAATTTTTAGGCAATCATAAAAAAAATTTAAAAGTCTTAAATGAAGGGGGGGGGGACACAAATACTTTGAATATAGTTTGCATAGCTGAAGCACACTGCTGAAGATTTTCAACCTGAACAGATTTATGCACACTTCTCACAATCTTTAAACATCGAGTGAATGTTTCCAATTTGTTCAACAACCATTTATATATCAAAGAATGTAGTAAACAAAAATCAGCTTGCAATATCATTGCATTAAAAAACAACTGGTGAAATTAAGACAAATAGGATGCATTCCATTTTGTCACAAATATTCATAAAACTGATAAAATTTGTGAAAATGGTACCTCATATAAAGTTAACTAAGTTATTAATTTTAAAGTTTTAAATAGAGCTAATCCATAAGATTTAAAACTTACACAGCATGAAATCGAAAAAACATGTACCCTTTGAGGTTAAAAGTCAGTTCTTCCACCAATAAAAGCAAGGAACTATAAAATGAGTACTTACAGCAGTCAAAGTGAATTGTAAATTAGGGGTTAAAACTTACTTTAGTTCCTTTGAGATCTCCATTGATTTCACTGCTGCTTTGTTTCACCTGAGGACAAGATCAACAGAGATCTCAAAAGAGCCATTATGTTAAATACCATTTTCTAATATATTAAAATTTTGTTAATGAATTTGAAGGGACCAGTGCTCACAAATAAAATTGTTATATTGAACAGGGTTTGTTTATATTCATTATATCAGAAAATTTGTTGTAATAAGTTATCACTGATATTTTAAATGGTGAAAAGAGCTAATTCAAACATGGTTTGTAGCAACTGTATAATACTAAAGAGCAAAGTTTTTAGAAAGTATAGATGAAGAAAAGCACTTTGTATAACACTGAGAATGATCAAAATATACTTTCAGATGAAGGAAAAAAGTTTTTTTAAAAAGCACACAGACAACAGCAGTATTTTAAGTAAACAATATATTAGTATCATAGAGGTATTACAACTACAATTATCTTCCAGCATAAAGATCACCTTCCAGAGAGTAGTGTAAAATCTATATAGCACTGATCAGATTGTCAGTGTAACTATTTCTTGGAAAGCTCAAGTGATATCTAAATCTTTCCAAGTTAGCCAGCTTTATGGTGTTATTCTCAGTGCAAAAGTCAGGGCCGTGCGGTAGATTTTTTCATTATGATGCAAGTCTTCGAAATGCCGCCCCTTAAATGTTTTTTCTTTAAAATAACCTTCGATTGTGATTTAAAAAAAAAACTGCACAAAATGTACGAATAATCTTTTTAATTTGAAAATATAAACTACTTTAAAAGAATGATATCAACTGCAACAATCTACTACAGTTTTACCCTTCTAACTTTAACAAATTCGTTAATTAGAAATGTGTAGTCAAAATAGAGTGGCAGCCAATGTAGATTCAATAGAAATTAATGACAGATTTCTAAGTTTTGTTTGGCTTATTGAACTTCTTAAGTAGTGTTTTATTAATTTTAATTTGGAAAAACTTCTTTCCCCCTAGCACAGAGACAGGGAGTGTTAATAAAATTCTCAGAGCTACAACAGTATTCGAATACAAAGCAATTAAGTTATTTTGGCACAAATAATTTAAAACATCCAAAGGTTTCATAGAATATGGTAGCATTCGGGATACATCACGTAATTCTTCTTGAAGATCATTTGCATTTATATCTGATTCATTTTCGACCGAAAGTATTGACTGGAGACTGGTACAATAATTTTCTAGCGTTTTGTCATCTATATCCTTGAGTTTTAAAATGTCATATAAAAACTGAAAATTTTTGCTATGGGTTTCCAGAAGCGTGAATCGTTCATTCAGAGAATTAAGGGTAATGTCCAGAATATAATTGAAAAAGTTTATTTTAAATTTATTCTCTGTTAAGGGTTGATCGACAGCTTTTTCATATTCAAATTGACGCTTTTTCAAAAATTGACGCTTTTTCCTTCTGGCTCTAAACTTCGGTTTCGGCAGGAAATTCTGCACTGCATTCAAGATTCTCTGCAATCTCATTAGCAGCAATTTTCATCTGATCATATCCAGATTGTCTATAACTTTTCACTTTTTGTATGGTTTCTGATAACATCCTTACACAATCTGAAAAATTTATAGTTACAGATTGCACTAGCTTCGAGACTGAATTTATTTCAAATAAAATATCATACCAAAGAATTACACCGCATATAAACTTGTAATTTTTAATATTTTTTGCTAGCCCTCTTGCTTTAACTTTAGTTTCTGCATCTCTGCTGATGTCTTCTATTATTTGGAATAATGCATCATAGATTTCGCAAAGTTGAAATAGTAAAGGTTTTAACGCATCTACTGTGCTTGACCACCTAGTAGCACTCAATGGTTTTAGAGTTAATTGTGAAACATATTTTTTAGCACTTCCCAACGCTTTGTAGAACCAGAAAAAAAAGTGTAAAGTTGTTGTACAATAGAAAAAAAAAGTTGTTTCTGTAGAAGAAGACGCTGCATCAATCACAACTAGGTTTAAAGAATGACATGCACAGGGCATATAAAACATCCTTGGATATTTTTCAAGTATTCTATTTTGTACACCCTTTCTTACTCCTTTCATATTAGTCATAGCCTTGTCCTCTAAGCCACTTTAACTAAAAACGTAACTTTTCCAAATGTGTCAGAATAAGTTCTGTCAAACCCTCTCCGGTTGAATCACTAGCTTCAAAAAAACCAATAAAGAATTCTTCAATTTCATATTTGTTTTGAATGGAGTTTAAAGCGACAACTCTTATTGTTAATGAGAGCTGTTCAATATGACTTACGTCTGGGGTACAATCGGCGATTATCGCAAAATATTTAGCGATTTTTGTTATTTCGACAATTTTGCTTAAAATTACATTTCCCATCAAATTCATCAATTCATCTTGTATATTATTGCTTAGATAAGTCACAGACCATTTATCAGACTCGCGTTGAACTCTTCCGATATGTTCTGCCATAACTGGATCAAACTCAGAAAGCAATTCTACCAACTTTAGGAAGTTTCCGTTATTAGGCTGAAACAAATGTTCAGTTGTTCCACGAAAAGCTAAACATTGTGAGGCCAATAGTCTAATTATTGGCATAATTCTTTTTAGAACTCCTCTCCAATGCTCAATTTCCATATCCATAATTCGTTGATATTCAGCGTCAATAGTTTTTTTCTACTTTAATCGAATGTCCAATTCTTTCCATGCTCTAAAAGCATTTCTGTGATTTACAGACTTTTCGTGCATTGTGAGGGCCCTTATAAGATTTCCCCAGTCAGAATAACCTTTTTTGGGCCAGTCATTAATAGCAGACGAATTATCAAATAATATACAACAAAAGCAAAAAACGGCATCATTTGTAACAGAGTAAATCAACCAACTTCTCTCAACGATTCACTATTGCTCAACACTTTCAAATAATGCGAGGGCGAAAATCTACGCCTTCCCTTTATTAATAGGAAACTCGAATTCTTTAATTTGATGTGGACCCCTCTCAACCAGTATTTGACGAGTTTCAGATGACATGCAGAAAGCATTCCACAATGTAGGATTAGAAGCAATTTCGTTTAATATCTGCTGGCTGCTATTGCTACCCGGCTCTTGATGAACTTCTGATAGTGTTATTTTTGGCTCTCTTCAACAACTTCTTATGGAGGTGATTGGGGCAGCACTGAGTTTTTATTTGCCAAATCCTAAGCAGTCGCTGTTGATGTGGATGTGGACGGCTCATCTAAACAGGACTTTTGTACTAAGAATTCCTTCATAACATAGCTTAGCTTTCTTCCTTGTTCCTCTTTCTTTATGTGTTTCTTTTTATATTGACTTCCAGACAATTTTTTCCTTTTCTGTTCCATACTGTAATAAAAATATTAAATAAAAATTCACAGTCCTTCGCAAAAATGCAACCGGGGGGTCATTGAAAATTATTAAATATGATGATGCTTATCATGCTATTAAAATAGGGTAAATAAAATAACGATAGAAATGAGTTGCAAAGCTAGTAAGATTTGTAGGTAACAGAACATAATAAATAGATAACGAATATCTGTCAAATTGACAGCTAGCAGCCGTTTTGACATATGCCTTTCTTTAACTTGTTATTGTATTGTCTCCACTTCAACGTATATGAATTTGGTAAAAATAGAGCAATAAATAACGAACGCAAAAGTAGGCAAATGCAAATATTTCCTAAGCAACTCTCTTTCTATCACACACAGAACGCAAAAGTAGCCTAATATTACCTAAATATCTCTCTAATCTATCACACAGAGGCACACGTTCCACACCTGAGATATACCCAGTCCATGCAAATGTTACTTTTTAATTCGAGTCCCTATTGTCATAACATAATCATTTTCAATGATAATAAGTAACTACATTGCTGTAAAAAACAATAATTCTCTTACCTGATCTACTTTTTAAACACAAAAACCGAATTAGTATAAATGCACAAATATTATACTGATACAGATATATATCTGATTTACTGATTTAACTGATTTAAATACAGCACAGCCACTTGCCACTTCTCATGACAAACTAACATTAAAATCAAATATTGTCAATAATTGTAAGCTAAAAGCAGAACTATCAACACGTAACACGTGCAATTGTCTTTTGTGATAATTGCCGCCTCAGCTTTTAGGAGCGGCCGCGCGGTATGTTACAAACAAAAATAATAACTTCGCGCTGTCAGATCAAAAGTCTTTCGGCGAGCGCTCACCAACAATGCACTTGCACCAGAAACCGAGATCAAAAGGTACCGAAAGCACTGAGGCAGAGGCGTACGATAAATCATAAATCGTATACATCAATATCGGAATAACATAGACCAATATAGAAAAGCGTTGCGTAAAGATTTTTAATTATTAAATGGTTCAAAATGTATTTTGATTTCGCTGCTTATGCCGCCCCCTTACGGTGCCGCCTGATGCGGCCGCCTCTCTGCATCATAGCACGGCACGGCCCTGGCAAAAGTATATTTCTTCTAATAACTTAAAGAGATTGGGAGCACAAAACGTTGATACCATGCAAATACTTGAGTTTTCACATCTTTATCAGTTTCAGGCTACTATTTTGGTCAAGATCAACTGGTGTTTCACAGCCACTATGCAATATTACTCACTTCTGAAAGAATAGAGTGGCTCAGTCTATAGGGCACCAGACTCATAATGTGCAGATCCCAGGTTTGAGCCTCACCTGGTCCAGTATTGTGATTTATCTCCACCTTGCCCTTGGTGAGAGGGTACACAGATGGTCTTGGAAATGTCACCATCCATCACTGGGATGTAAAGCCAAGGTTCTGTGTGTGGGAGAGCACTGTGCATATTAAAGAACATGCTGGATGGCCTTGATGGGAGGCTACCATTTGTCTCCTAACAGCTGTCCAGTGGGTCCCTTCTGAGCCCTCAGGGTTCTTGTGGCCTGCCCATTTAGCCAGTGTGCACAAAGTGCCACTTAGAGGTAAAACAAGCTGACCTAAATCTTAAAGGATAAATTGGTGTCTTTATTGAAATCAACTGAGTATAACTTAAATGCCAAGGTTTAAGGATGCCATTTTGGGAGTCATTAAACTCCAGGCCAGTTATGGCATACTGATGAATATTTATTTCCACTAATTTTATCTTTGAAAGTGTAGAGTCAGATTTCTTAAGTACAGATCAATTTAAACTATCAAAATTTGAGGATAAAATCCTTACGATTTCTACAAATAGTCCAAAGTGTGAAAAATGTTCCTCCATAATGGGTAATGGAATGGTATATAAAATCTAATAACAATGAGTGGTGTCATCCCTATCAACCAGTTTAATCAATTCAAGTTCATCCAGTTCATCAATTGCAATTTTCATTTAATAGAATAACTTTTAACATACAATGAAATGTTTTTATGAGAATTGTTTTTCAAGAGTTGATAAAAGAAGAAACACAATGTTCTCTTTATAGACATATATTGACTTCATTATCAGTAATTTTAGTTGTACATAATTATTTTTTGTTATTTCAAACTTTTTTTCTATTATTTTTAAACAAGTGGTTTGGTGATCAATATTTTCAGCAAGTTGTTTTGCTAAACAAGTTCAAACTAGCTGGATGACACCACTAATGACAGTAGTTAGTAAAGAATGAGCATCGCATTAAATTTTAACATGATTCATCAGGAATTTCTGGATTTCATTCACAAGCTTAAATAAGTCCATCTGATGAAAAGATTGTGTTGTTTTACCTCTGAGTGGATCTGATGAAAAAGACTGGGTTAGGTTGTTTTACCTCTCAGCAACTCTGAGGAAAAGGAGATTAGGCAACACAAAATATGCATTGTAATAACTTGGCTATATTGCAAATCTTTATGCTTGATAAATGAGTATCAAAATAGTTACTTTAAATATTGTAACTATTATTAAACAAATTTTTTACTTTAAAATAGTTGAATAATTTGTATCATTACAAATGAAAAATATGGATGTTAATTTTTTCTTTTTAAATGGTCCATTTTTATTAGTAGTATCTTTCCTTTTGATTTAGATGCTGCAATCAGCAAATGCAATCCATTTAAATATCTCTGGGTCACCAGAATTGAAAGAGTGGCAACTACTCATAACTCCTCAAAAGAATACTTTATAAACCTCAACTAGTGTTTGGTTTTAGGACTTTAGCTGGAGAATTTCAAGACTGTTGTTTTATTTGTGAAAAAAAAAAATATTTGCTAAAAGAAGCTAATTTTTAGCATTTTTTTAAAGTGATATTGTTTTCATGTTGGCATTCATCTGTTGACACTGAATTTTGTTTCCAAAGATGAATTAAAAATTCTTTTGGGCTTGAATAGGTATTAAATGAAATTTTAGGATTCATTTTCCAGTTCTCACAATAAATAAAATAAATATAAATACCCCCCTCAAGCAGCTGCTTGCCACAGAGGTCTGACAGGAGCCTGTCAGTTTATATGCCACAGTAGAAGATCTGAGAGGATGGCAGGACCTCAGCAGAAAACAACACGAACATCCATGTCTTACCTGGGGCTCGAACCCAGGTCCCGTAGGTCAGTAGCCAAGCACACTAACCACTCAGCCACAGGACGGCTATTCTCACAATAGCTTTAAATAATGCCTACTAATTCTAAAAAAAGTTTAAAAAATTGCAAAGGAATATTTTAAACAATCTGTGCTACAATTTTTGTGTAGAATGTGATGGTCAAGAGGTTTATATTGGCAGCAATGATTTGCCCCAGGTTTTTTTTTCTGGAACTGCATAGGTACTAATGAAATATTACAATTCACATTTTTCAAATCCTCCAGTAGTTTTAATTTCTATCATTAAAGGGCATTAAATTTAGGAAATGGCAAAACCTTAAATGAATATTGAAAATTATCTGTGCTGACAATCTGAAAGTTTGGTAGAATGTGATGATCAAGCAGTTTACAATGAGAGCAACAATTTGTCACCTTAAGGAGTGGGGGAAACAACTTCAGTTAAACTAAATGAAAAATTCCTTTTGCTTTACAGGTAATATTGCTATTTGCATTTTCTAGTCATTCATTAGTTCAAATTTCTATTGTTAAAGGGTGCAAAAGTCAAAAAATAAAAATTTCACTTTCTTCAAAAATGAGCATTTATATTTGCCAGAGTTAGTTTTCTAGTTATACTGTAAATTACAAATTTACTTTTCAGTTATAAGGAATTAAAATTTTTTACTAGAAACTTACTTGATTTGCCTAGGGATTGCAAGCAAAAAAAGTATGAGGAAATATTTTTAATATTCCAAACAGCACTAAATTAAGCTTACTTTCTAAACCACTATTTCAAAACTACTACAATAGTTTTACAAAAGCAAAAATTCCTATTTGGCACAATTTAATTATTGCAATATTTAAGAATTCATATCTACACATGCTGGCTAAAAAGTTAGAAACCTCTGCTATAGTGTGAACTGTGTTGCAATATAAATGTAACACATAGCACGAAAAGGTTAAAAGGATTAAAAAAGTCCATCTGATGAAAGGACTGCACAGTGCATGCATATAAAAGATGAAAAATCAAAATTCTGAAGGAAATTGCCAGATTTTGTGAATTCAGTACATCATGGCAATTACTGAAATGTCAAAGTTGCAAAACACATCCAGTCAGGAAAACTGTGGCAAACATCTTCTGCTTCAAGGAAATGAACTGAAGAGCATTGATCAGAATATTACACTGAAACAGGCAGTCTACTTTGCTGCAGCCAACTGTCATTTTCCATCTTACATAACATTCCTGTAAAAAAAACGCAAGGTTAAGATAATCTCGTATCCACCAGGACCTTGCAAAGGACCTGCAATTTGATAGTGTGATATGTACCCCACCTGCAAATTTCTCAGCTGTCAAATAAAATTGACTGTGGTAGTGAAAATATTTGCAAGTGGACTGACTGAAAAAAGTGCTAGAGTGCAATTCACACTTTTTTTTTCTATTTTGTGGAGATGGCAGTTCATTGAAGTGAGGCTTACATTTAAGCCTGTGGATAGAATTATGGTGTAGGGGGGTAGTTCACATAACTTTGATTTCTGTCAGTAATGAATGCAAAGCAGTAATTTTAACCTACACAGAAGTTACTTTTACATTAACTTTTTCTCTTATCTCTTAAACTATGTTTTCCCAAATTTCAGACAATTCCTATTATCTATTATTGCCAAATCTGTGGAGTGTCACAAGACTCCTTCCAAATATGTTTGACAAAACCTAAATCCAGTGGAAGTATAGCAGCAACTTACATATGTATAACATGGCCTAGACATCTTATCTCCTTGATGAGAGAAAGAATGTTAAACATTACACCTTTACAATGATGGAAGATGACAAGTATCATTAGGAAGACATTGCATAAGGCTCAATTTTTTTTAAAGGAAGATGGTACTCCTCTATACAAAGGTGGAGATAGCCTAAAAAGCTCTATTGTGTTTCTCCTGGTTTCTCATACAACATATAAACATATATACAGGGACATGCCTACTGGTCTAATAGTCAGGTACACTAACCATTAGACCAGGTAGGGATTGGGTTTTACCTCTGAGTGGAACTTTTTTGCACACCATGGACTAAATGGCCAGGTCACAAAGACTCCTAAGGCTCAGAGAAGGTTGGGGGAGGGGATCCACTGGAACAGCTGTTGGGAGACAGATGGTAGCCTCCCGTCAAGGCCATCTAGTGTGTTCTTTAACATGCAAGGGTATGGCATTATGGTATACCTATAAGTAATAAAATATTTTTCTTTTTTTTAGATTTCAAGACCAGAATATAGGCTATTGGTAGATGCAACAGATGAATTCAAGCAAAATGAAACTGTTACATTATCTGTGCCTGTCCATTACCCAAGAACTCTTGCACTTGTTGAGATTTTATTGAGGTAAAAACTTAAACTTGGGCAAATTATCTCAATAGGTTTCCCCTTTGATAACCTGATTTTGAATCCCAACTGAAATGATAGCATATTTAACAGTTAAAACCTGAACTCAGAAAGTTTGCTATTCACAAGTTATACTGCTAGTGAAAATCTTTTTGCCCAAATTAAACACAAGAAATTTTTTCAAGCCCCAGGTAGGTGGCTCAATGCTGAGCAATGATATATTTAAAAATAATTCCCACATGGATCATGACACAGGATTGGACAAATTTACTAGATTGTAATAATTAGCTTTATGCAGTGCATATATGGCATGAGAGTATATAATTTCTTTTAATGTACTAAGGTCACTCTTTAAGACAACGTACATTTCCTTCTCTAGTTCTAAATAAATGACAGTAGTAATGACATTTTTCTGTTTGTACAAATAGATTTAGCACAAATGTTATAAAGAAAAATGAGAGCAATGATAAAGTATCATTGATCATAGTTTCAGTGAAATTAAAAAAAAATATCTGAATACACTAAAAACAGATACAAAACAAACAAGGTGGAAGCATGATCTCAAAATTTAATTTCTATCTAGAACTGAAATATTAACATATGAAAGATTAAAATTGCAATTGCATTTTACTGGTGGTGTTTTAGAACTTAAATGGGTCAATACTATGACTTCAACAGAGTTTAATTTAAAATGCTCAATTAAAATATGCTGTTATACTTACTGGTGGATAAGATCGTGCTGGATGATATTGATTCTTTTCTAAACTAAACTGGTCTTCTGTTGTCTTCCTATAAACTGGATTATCAAAATTCATACTTGTGACATTTCGGCGTAGATATTGCTTATAAATCAAGAAAGTCACCTAAAATGTGAAAATATTTAAAAACAGTTCACTGATATATATTAAAATGAAAACTTAATATTTACTGTCTGTATTATTGAATTTCAAAATTAAAGTATAAAACTATTGTAAAAATATGGTTTGGGAATTATTAAATTTTATTTTTAAAAACTAAACAGTAAAGGCTACCTAATAACATTAACCACTGAATTATTTAAAAGAGAACTTTTAAACAAGTGCAATGCATATCAATGATTTAAAGTAGGAATTATCGAAAGCAGTCAAATATTAATATATATTAACATCCTAGTAAAATAATGCATGGTTTCAACAGTTCAATTCAGAGGTTGCCCAACTGATAGCCTGCAGGTTGCATTGTGTGTTGTGATGTGGCTCCGAGTGGCATTTTGATGTACACTACAGGCTAATGTTCAGGTCACAAGTACCCCAAGGGCTAAGATGAGATTTGGGAAAGGAATCCACTGGACAGCTGTTAAAAAATGGGTTGGGTGTTTCCCCCAAACCATTTTTATTGGAGCAAACTAGTTTAGTGTTCATTATTTTAAAAAATAGTCATTAATGAATCAAAATGATGTTCATTAATTGATTTTTAATCACATTTTTCAAATACACAATTAAAAGGACCTTCTTGCTCAGAAATTAATAAAAAATAACTTAAAATTCTCTGTCATTGAGCAATAAAGTTAAAGTTATTAATATTTATCAAATATATTCATATAAAAAGAAACTAATCTGTGAAATATATGGCTAGGCATAATTTCAATAATTTTACTTCTCTGAATCGCATTTACAAGCCACAACATAGAGCCAGTTCCAGCAAAATGAATAGTAAAGGTGGTGTGTGTGCTATGAATTAGTGGGAGAAAAAAAATTAACCAGGAGAAATATTTTCATTTACTACTATATTTGCACACTGCCCTATCAAAATATTAAGAGAATTTCTAAGTCTAACTTCAAAGTAGTATAATTTCTAAAATACACATTTAATGGGAAAATAATACTTAAGATAATGATTATAATGAAATCTACTTAAATCTCAAGTTTCAACAATATTCATTCAGTATTTAAACAATTATAGAAGCTAGAGTATTTTGCAACAGAGAATGCATTATAAAAATTTACCTCAAAAATTAATTGAAACCTAAATAAAGTTTTTTAAAACTATTTACTGAAACATATATACATTTTTAAATTTTGTATAATAATTATTTAAATATTAGAGATTTATGATTTTTTTAAAATAAAACAAGATAATTTATTGTTAAATATTCCAGGTTTCATAACTCCTTAAATATTGAATAAATATTGTTTAAAATCATGATTTAAATAGATTTAATTGTGATCTTTAATTTATTTTAAGAGCAATTTTCCTATTATATGCACATTTTAGAAGTTAGAGAGCTTCGAATTTCTATTTCCATCGACATAACATGGAATGGATCATCCATAACATGGGAATTCCCCAATATTTTGGCAGAACCAAAAAAGTAAAAAAAAAAAACAAATTAATGCACACAAAATTAAATTTTTCAATGCTTAATATAATTCTTATCTGATTTCTATAATTTACAGGAGGGAGGGGTTCTTTTTGAAATAGTTTGTGAATAATTTCCAGATTTTGACAAAGTTTAGAAAATCAGATGCTGCCACACAATTTTATCAGTTTTTCTCTATTAAAATCTGTATTTTTGATATGATTTTTATCTAGCAATCAATGTGTCAAAAGTATTGAAATAGGTATTGAAATATTTATAAGCTCTTCTCATATTACTTCTACTTTATGCCAACTGCAGCAGCATGGTGCCATCTTTTTTCTGAAAAACATACAGTAGAACTGTTCCAGTGCAAACTGCTTTGGCACGATAGTTGAACTGGAATGAAATGGCGCCAGTCACCACAGAACTAGCACCAGCAATCCATGTCAGTGTAAACTAGACTTTAGTGTATATTCTTTATTACTGCTATACTTTAGTTTAGTAAAAACAGGCTTTACCATAATTTAGCTTACTATAGCATTTTCAGAATTACATCTACATTAGAGTTCATTGCATTTAAATGCTAGCTTACTAATGAAGCATTTAAAATTAAAAATCATTCTAGCACTTGAGTCTATTGGAAGAAAAGTGGGTATGAAAAGAATTATCAGTTGCACTTCACTTTTCATATCAAATTTTTAACATATGATCTATTAAATTACAATCTACAGCTAAAAATTCAAAACAGTGCCAGCTAATAAAGATGCTTACACTTTTTGATAAAGATAATCCATGCTATATTCCTTCCTTTTAAGATTAAAGAATTTGACAAAGTCACTGAACTAATGTTAAATTTAGGTACACAAATTACCTAAGCAAATTAGGAAAAAAGTTCTTATAAAACAAATAAAATTAAACTGCTTTGTATACTTTTATTGTAAAAAGCTGGATCCAATTTTATATTTACCCCCTGGATATCTTAATATTATGAAAATAAGTCAAATTCTAAATGGTGTTAAGAATAATTTCAGAGTTTTTTTTTTCACTCACCAGTACAATTATTACCACCAATCCTACAATGGCTCCTATTATTATGCCTGCCAATCGACCAGTGTCTCCTTCACTTTCATTATAATGCTTGGGTATAGAAACTTTACTATTTGAAAAGTTTTGCCTCGAAGTTTCTGTCTGTAAAGTTGTATACTTGGTTGTTGAAGGGCCTGAAAAGATATTTTAAATTAATACTGAAGGATAATTTGTACATTATGAAAAATTTATCTCTCTGAATGAATATTTTCCATAATATTCTTAATCAATTAACAAGTATGCAATGTTTGCTTAAGATTAAAACAGCAATCTAAATTAACTCTTTGATGACTTTTCTGCTACATACAATTCAGTAAGACTTAAACACCGATGAACACTACACACTGGAGAGTTCACCAAAAGGATACAGAGCATCCACACAACAATAACATGATCATAGTCCATGTAGCCTGTTCTGTTGAATGTACTGATATGTTCATATACATTAGAGGGTCAAATGATGCAATAGTTGGCTGTTAATGTAAATGCAGTGTTACTTCAAAACTATTGTATATGGGAACTTTTGCACAATACATAAAATTGCTCATTTTTGAGCTACATCTACAGCAAAATCTCACTTTACATTTTTATCATTATACTAGTTATATATAGTGGCATACTCAATGGTGTGTACAAAAGTATGCATTGATTGCGAGAAGGCAAGTGACTAGATTTACCAGAATAGAAATTCTTTTTTTCCACAGAAATCACTTTTACCAAATAGTTCAATTTTTTCTTCTTCTTCATTCTAGTGACCATTCAAGAAAATATTATATGCAATTTGCAAAACTATGTTTGGTATTTTTTGCTTACATTCTGGTTATTAAAATTCTTCATGGGAAGGGCTTGATCTGCCTCGGGAACATGAACCCACTACCAAGAAAATTTTCTGGCTACTTTTGGAAATTGTTAAAGTTATTGCTACTATGAATTCAGATTTAGCTAAAAACTAATATTTAACTCAATTTTACTATTTAATTGGAACCTAGTTGTATATTATTGATAAAAGGCACACCCTTATCTACACCCGTATTTTAATGAACATATTCAATGATATTTAGGTTACATTAAATTTGCTTTTACTTTTGAAAACCTTTGACATTTTTTATTTGCTTAACTGGGGGGGCAATATTAGCTATACCTAAAGATTTTTTATGAATAATATTGGAATTAGTGTAGTAAAGCAAAAAGAGTGTTCCACTATCATCTTGCTGCAATTAACATTAATGTTCAAATATTATTTACACATATGACAATGCAATACCAATTTATCTGAATAGTCATAGTTGAACAATTAAAACAAAACCACTCTGGATTTTTTTTAATCCTTATGTTTTACCTGAATATACACTGTAGTTTTAGTCAATTCTGTTTTCTTTCATTACCAATGTGTTCTTACATTTATATATATACATATACACACACATAGTAAAGAATGCTAGACTATACTGAAATTTGTCTTCGGTTATTCAAACAAATCTATTTTCATGAAAATATTAGAGAGATACCCCAATTTTTATTTGTTGTAGTAATGGTCAGACCTTATAAAGTTTCACTGTGCAGTTTTTGATTTTTATTTTACAAGTGACAATTTTAAATTAGGTTATTGGCCAAAAAACATTGAGACTTTTTATAAGAATTTAAAAATAGAAAATATGCTATTTCTCATAATAACAGTTGCAATAAATAACCAACAATTATGTTTCTACCCAGAGACAAATATAGAACATCAATGACTGGAATGCTAAGTAGACAATATAGGTCACTGGCAAGCCTCCCAGTGTTACAAGGAACTTGGCAATACTCTAAGAGTTCAAACAGGCTGCAGTGGGGATACCATACACCTTAACTTCTTAAAATAAATCTGCCACTATTTTAAGGTCAATGATAAAAACCTGTCACATTAAACTTATCTAATAACAAATTATGAACTTATAAAAAAAAACTCTCATATTATTTATCATAAATTAATTTCGATTACATATTACCAGAAAATATTTTAACATAAATTTGGCAAATGTGTTGAAGGATGGGTTTCAAAACATTTGATGCAAGAGTGGGCTGTGCAAGAAAGGAGAAATATAAGAATACTAAAATAGAATGTTACTATATCAAGATTTTTTAGTTACATTTAATATATTATATAAAAAATACACATTTAAAATTAATAAATTCACTGCAAAATCACCTTACAATTGTTTTTTTTGGCAAACTGTTAGTAATGATCAATATAAAAGATGCATAATTAGTAACATTTTAACAGATCAATAAAATTGAAGCAAATTTATGTATACTGTTCAGAAACAATATATCTTTCATTGACAAATTTAACTTAAAAGTCATTTTCTCAAAACAATGCATTTGCAGCAGAGCAAAAAAATTCTAAAATGCAATGTACTTCAAGTAAATATTGCAATAAATAACATTTTGCTCAATAATTGAGTACTAAATCACCTTAACTATAAAATATTTCTTGCAAGATAATTTATTTCACTGACAAGAAATAGATCTTGCAGAAAATCTTTTCCATGGACAGGAGTTCTAGATTTGAGGTGCAAACCTCAAAAATTTGCAATTTTTTGAAAAGATTGCCATTTAATGAGAAATTCTATGTACATGCAAAACATTCAGCAATATACAATACCATCTCAAATATGTCTTGTGTAAATCTAATTTAACTATTTCATTAATTCCACCAATAGACAATTATAAAGTACATATTTTGCAACTAGAATTTAAAAATTTTAAAAATAAATTATTCTTCAAGCAGCTTATTTGCTCAGAGATATGAAATGAGCCTGTCAGCAGAAAATATTCATACTTATCTGTGACTTGAATGAACCTGTCTTTCACTCTTTCAGTCAAGCACATTAACTGCTCAGTCACCAAGATGGTGCATTTTTAAACAAGATTTATAAGATATTGTTCCTCATCTTTCTTTGAATAATGTTTTTGCATAAACATTAACTTTGCCAGTTAAAGGTCATCTCTATAGAAATGTGCACATTTTCAATAGTAATTTTATCTCAAATTTCGATTTTCTTCTGGATGGCAACTAAAACACTATTTTCAGTTGAAGTCAGTGGCTTTTTTGCACACAAAGGGTTAAATGGCAGGTCACAAAGACCCCAAGGGCTTAGCAGGTTAGGGAATGAGATCCACTGGACAGCTGTTAGGGCAGAGATGAATGCCTTCTGTCAAGACCGTCCAACATGTTCTTTAACCTTAAAAAATAGGGTTAATTTGAAGTGTTCTCAACATGAAAACTAAAAGAGTTGGAGAACTTTATTCTGAAGTACCTAACAAAACTTGGTAATGTTATTGTAAAGAATATAATGAGTTAGTTTTCCACTGTTAATTTAAAAAAAAATTTAGTAGTAATAGTAGTAAAATATTTCATCTAGTTAGGCTTATCTAATGTTCATATAACAAATATGAACTATATATTTTAAAGATTTAACAAACCCAAAATCTTTTTAAATCTAAACACAGATAACCTGAAAGCTCTAATAAGCTTGTCCTGGTTTCGCATAAAACATCCAAACACTTATACAAGGGCAAGCCTGCTGGCTTAGCAGTCATATGCTAACTACTACACCAATTATGGCTGCTAAACAGTTTGAACACACAGTTACAGTTGAGTATACATGTTAATGCAAAAAAAAAAATGCCAAATATACCTAAGTCAAAAACTTCAGTGGACTGAAGAGTATGTGACCTGGTACTGTCAGAGGAATTAATATTGTCAGATGGAAAGTCAATTCTGGATTCAAGCTTGGTAGTATCATTTCTGGATTCAAGGTTGTTAGTAGTGTCAGTCACAGAATGGGAAGTATTCATCAAAGAGAAAGTGTCATTAAGAGAAGAAGCATTGGCAAAGTCTACAGAGCAAAGGAAGAAAAGAACGTTAAAAGAAACAATTATTCTAATAAAAAAACATGAAAAAAATGTTTAGTGACGAGTTGAAAAAATTTTAGTCCGACAATGGATATTTTACATTTTATTTCCTGTAAAATACAAACTTCTCATTACATGTACAACTTTTTTGCACATTTTTCAATTTGTGGTTCAGTTAATAGAATGAGTGCTAAAAATATTTTGCAGTAGGGAAAAAATAATTTTTTTGCCAATATTTAAATCTGAAAATTGCTATGACTGAAAACACTTGGTTAAACTAAGTTTTTCAAGTTTAACTGTTTGATAAACTTTTACAGTGCAAATTTCTGCAACAAGTGCAAAGTTGGCAGAAAAATAAGGAGATTAGACTGGGATACAAAACCCGGATTTCTCTTATTGCATGCCAAATGCTATTAGTCACTGAGCTATCAAGTTATGTGGCTTGATAGTTCAGTACGAGCACCAAACTTGGGATCATGGGTTCACATCCCATTCAGGTCAAAATTCAATTTTTCTCCCAACACTTTAAATATCCTGTAAATCTTGGATTTGGTTCGGTTAGGTTATTTTACCTCTGAGCAGCACTTTTTTGCACACCATGGGCTAAATGGCCAGGTCACAAGGACCCCGAAGGCTCAGAGAAGGTTGGGGGAGAGGAGCCACTGGAACAGCTGTTGGGAGACAGATGGCAGCCTCCCGTCAAGACCAGCCAGCACGTTCTTTAACATGCACAGGGTATGGTTCTCCCACACACAGGGCCATGGCTTAATGCCCCATCCGATGGACGGCAGCCTTTTCAAGCCCATCGGTGTCCCCTACTGACCATGGGCAGGGTGGGATAAATCTTGGAATAAATAATCATTTTACAACTGGATTTCTGCAACAATTTACCACACTGGTCAAATAAGTGAAAAGGGGGGTGGGGGTGGCTCAGTCGGTAGCACACCAGGCTCGTAGTCTGTGGTTCCCAGGTTCGAGTCCCAGCTAGGTCAGCATTGAGATTTATCTCCACAAAATTACCTGCCCACGGTCAGCAGGGGACATCGATGGGCTTGGAAAGCCTGCCATCCATCGGATGGGACATTAAGCTGTGGCCCTATGTGCGGGAAAGTCATACTCTGTGCACATTAAAGAACACTCTGGATGGCCTTGACAGGAGGCTACCATCTGTCTCCCAACAGCTATTCCAGTGGGTCCCCTCCCAACCTTCTCTGAGCCTTCGGGATCCATGTGACTTAGCCATTTAGGCCCAAGGCGTGTGCAAAAAAAGTGTTGCTCAGAGGTTAAACAACCCAAGTGAAAGGAATCGTCCAGACTAAACAGAACTGGATGATCATCCTTTTCATAATTTATATTCCCTCCCCCAACCTTTTGCTTTGATACAGATGGATAGGAGAGAGGAACTTGATTGAGTAGGTATCTGTTGATTGAGTAGGTACCTGTTTGATTGAGTAGGTATTGTTGAGAGGTACCTATGTGCACTTGAGTTGTCCAGCCAGAGAATGCGTGAACATGCTGAGATGACATATGGTAAAAAGGTCAATTTGTAGTCAAAGATGAGACTGAGAAACTTGGTAATGACAGGAATGATGGAATCCCTGAGCTGTAGCTTGGGAATCCAGATGAATACATTAGCAACAAAATGCATGCATGTGATCATCTGTGAGAAGAACTGAAACCCATACACTGTTGCCCAGATAGATTGTTCAGGGCAATTTACAGTTATATTTCAATGACTTTTATGCTGGATGAAGAGTAAAAAATGCTATAATCAGCAACAGAGATGGCACTACCTATAGTTGGTGGAAGTTGTCAAGCAAGAAAATTAATCTTGAAAGCAAAAAGCATCACTCAAGATGATACCTTGAGGAACCTTTGTTTCAAGGGAAAGGTTGAAGCAGAGTGTTACTGACACAAAGAGCACATGATAAAAAGCTGGAGATTAGAAAACAGGGTGGAGATTAGAAAACAGGACCTTTCCCTACCCTACTGGCCCAAAACAATGCAAACTGCAGGTAAGAATAGTATTGATCAGACAAGTCCATCTAAAATCTTGATAAGTGTGTGTAGATATATATACAGGGTGTCTCAAAAATATACAAACTTTTAGGGGAGGTAGATAACATCTAAAGGAATGAGAATTGCATAGGAACCCATAACCAGAAACGTCATGGGAAAGTGGTAGCAGAGGTACAAGATCTGAAAGGACAAGACAGTGATTAATGGGAAAACATTTATTGGACATAATTATTACAAATGGCATACTAGATGATACATTTCATAATGTGACGCGATGAGTGCGTGGCACATTATTAACCACCATGAGACGTGATGCATGCGTGACACCGACAGAGCATTGATTGCCAGACACAGTCGAACACACCTGGAGTTTCTTTGATAGTAACAGCAGCGCAGACGAACCTTGCCACGAGATCCATGTCAGACTCCACAGGCGATTCAGACACGGTAGCTTTGAGGGCCCCCCACAGAAAGAAATCAATGCTCGTTAAATCAGGTGTGTGGGGGCCAGGCAACTGGTCCAGCACGCCCAATCCATCGTTGCCCAAAAGACATGTTCAAATGTGCACGAACACACCTTCCATAATGGGGAGGCACCCCATCATGTTGAAACCACATGTTGTGTCTCACATTTGCTGGAACATGGGCAAGTAAGCCTGGTAGAACCTGTTCCAGAAAGATCAGATACTTCGCAGTCATGTGGGATGGTAAAATGTATGGCCCAACTAAGCAGTCGCCGACCAAACCTGCCCACACATTTACTGTGAAACGATGTTGTGCCACATGGGTGCGCACACCGTGGGGGTTCTCGTGAGCCCACAAATGCGCATTGTGCTGATTGAATACACCATTCCGAGTGAAACTGCCTCATCAGTAAACAAAACATAAGCTAGGAAATTCACATCTTGGGCACTTTCTTGGAGATAACACTGCGCAAAAGGCACACGTGCAGGATGATCTGCGGGGAGAAGTAACTGAACCCTTTGGAGATGAAAGGGGTGTAAGGACTCGCCTTGCAAAACACGCTGTAAACTGCAACGAGACACTCCTAAGGCAGAGGCAATGGCACGTGTACTGGTACTATGATTAGTCTCCATGGCATCCAACACACTTTCTTTCATGGCAGGAGTACGCATCAATCGTGGCCTGCCCTCACTTCTGCTACCTCTTAATGACCCATAATCGCACAAATTTTGATGAGCACGCGCAAACAAATGGTAGCCCGGTATGTCTGTGTGGGAAGCGTTATTGATACATTCGTTGAGCGGCTCGTCCGTTGCCCTTAGCTATTCCATACACTAAGTGCATGTCTGCCCGTTCCCTGTTTGAATACCTTTGCATGCTCTTCATCAGCCGACTACCGCTCAAATGAGGAAATCCGAAATTTCTCCTCTAGCGCACTGATGAACAGCGCCGTCTATTGACTTATGGTGACGTTTCCGGTTATGGGTTCCTATGCAATTCTCATTCCTTTAGATGTTATCTACCTCCCCTAAAAGTTTGTACCTATATTTTTGACCATAATCGCACAAATTTGACCATAATCGCAAAAATGGTAGCCCGGTATGTCTGTGTGGGAAGCGTTATTGATACATTCGTTGAGCGGCAAGCTAACTTAGTCAGGCTTAGAGCCTTTCATAATCCAATTTTGTATTGTGACCCAGAGTTTGAGAGTCCTGATATATCAGGTTTTGTTTAAATTCAAAAAGTTCATTATGGGTGAGTATTAGCAGTGTGTTAGTCTATGGATTTAAATAGTAAATTATTTGTTTTTCATTCAAGTTAATAATTTTGCTCATACATCATTCTCCAATAACTGAAACCAAAAATTTGGTTGTTACACCCCACACACAGGCAGCAATTTTTAATACACAATTATCTAAATCAGGACTCTCAAACTCTGGGTCACAATACAAAATTGGATTATGAAAGGCTCTAAGCCTGACTAAGTTAGCTTGCAGGTAGTGCTATTATTTGAGGCATAAGTTTAACCTCTGAGCAACATTGTTTTTTTTTTAACACAATGTGCTAAGTGGCCAGGTCACAAGGACCCACTGGACAGCTGTTGGAAAAATGTAGCCTCTGGTCAATACCATCTAGCATGTTCTTTAACATGTGCATGGTATGGCTCTCCCACACAATCCCATCAAACAAATGGTGGCCTTTTCAAGACTGTTGGTGTCCCCTGCTGACCGAGAGCAGGGCAGGGAGTTTTGTGGAGATAAATCTCAATGCTGGCCCAGGTGGAACTTGAACCTGGGAACTACAGTTCTGACAAGCTACTGACAGCCACCCCTGCCCTTGGGTCACAAGATGAAAGGGAATTTGAATTTTAGGTCACAAGGTGAATGGTGATCAAATTTTGGATCATGACAAAAAAAAAGGGGGGATGCTGTATGTATTGATTCCAATGATCCCATGGCTCAGAAAAGGATTTGGTTTGGGATTTTATGATGCACAAGCAACAATGGCTGTAGTGTACCAAAGAAGGTAAAGGCACTAAAATCCACATAGTAAACAAAACAAAAATGAAACAATGGTTATAAAGAACCTATGCAAAACATAAAAATTAAAAATGATAAATGAAAAATTACAAATTCAATGAAAATTTTACTGTTACCACAACTAGCACGGAATTAAAAACATGTTGTATAAAAGGGTCATCCGTTAAAATATTCCCATGTGTAAGGGTGTTCAGATGGACAAATAGGGAGAGCTAACATAAGACTGTGATAAAAGCTGAACAATCTATTAAAATATGACAGAGTCACAGGAGTGTTTAACTGAGAGTGTGAACCCACCATCTCCTGGAAACACATCAGGTGCTCTACACCTCTAAGCTATCTCAAGCTACATGATTAATGATTAAAATGGTGTGTGTTTTGTTGAGTCTAGAATTTTTGAATAATGTTATTTGTTTTATGAAATAGTTTTGACTATTTTTTTCTCTTGAGCAGAGTTTGTTAAATTAGATTAATGTTTATTTATTGGACAATCACTAATTTAAGTTCTTTTCTGCAGTAATGCAATCAATAAATATAAGGACCCGCATTTATTTGGCAAGAGAAATTGACTGCTGCCTGAACTATCTGGCAACATAAACATACATTTTGGAACATTACAAAGGCTTTACCAAATCAAAGCTTGCAGCAAACCAAGAATGTATGTAGATCACACACCAACAATGATGCTCATCCACTATGTGATTAAATGTCAAGAGTGATAGCATGCAACTGACAATATTGAGGTGAATTTGGCCTATGATGGAAGCACAACCTACCATGGTTGATTCAATCAAGGTTTTGGGTTGGGTTATTTTACCTGTGAGCAACACTTTTTTGCACACCATGGGCTAAATGGCCAGGTCACATGGACCCCGAAGGCTCAGAGAAGGTTGGGGTGGGGACCCACTGGAACAGCTGTTGGGAGACAGATGGCAGCCTCCCGTCAAGGCCATCCAGCGTGTTCTTTAACATACACAGGGTACGGCTCTCTTGCACAAGGGGCCATGGCTTAACATCCCATCCGACGGACGGTGGCCTTTCCAAGAGCATCGGTGTCCCCTACTAACTGTGGGCAGGGCGGGGAATTTTTCGGAGATAAATCTCAACACTGACCCAGCTGGGACTTGAACCTGGGAACTAAAGATTACGAGCCTGGCACACTACCGACTGAGCCAACCCCCCAATTCAATCAAGGCCCCAGAGTTTGAGCCACCTGTGATGATGGCAGGAAGTCTGAACATGCAGCATGATAGTTTATAGTTGCTAGTACAGAGTAAGGCAAAATGCCTTTCCTGTTCTGCAAAGGGAAAGAAATGCAAAACCATGGTAGGAGTCACTTGACTATCAACTAGGCTTAAGAGTGTCCCATTAAACAGTTCTTATATGAAAAAGCTTTCTGTGAAGTTTTTTATATATGTAACTGGATGGAAGTAAAACATATTGTGTTGTTTCAGAAGTAATGTCAACTTTATCTCAAAATAACAAAAATTCTATTCAAGGATTTACGTTGTCAAGAATCTATTTTCCCCCTCATCTAAAATTATTTAGATTTTGAATAAATATGAAGGCAGTCCATTCAGTTTTGATAGAAAAAAACATTCAAGCTAGAGTCTATCAGTGATTTTCCAAAACTTCAGAATAAATGGCAGTTTGGTAGTGCAAGGTCTGGCAAAAATAGCAGACAACATATTTTCAAAACCAAGCTCCTTGATTTTGGCATTCCTAATCCAAGTTGTAGAGGATGTGCCTTGTCCTGATTAAATAAAATATGCTTTCTGACTGGCCAGAGAAGGGAATTCTTGTTGCAAAGTAACACTCAAATGAAGTTCCCAGAAACAGACATTAGCTGTGATAATTTCATGAGATTCATTACATAAGATTCACTTCAAAAGGGATATGCATATCTGGCGATACACACTGCAAAACTTTCATGGGATGCAATCCTCTTCTTGGATATGATGTAGCCAAATCCTTGTAACTAAGCCATTGTAAATACTTAATGTTATGGAAAAGAACCCATTTTCTCATCCCAAGTAATAATTTGATTCAAAATTGGTGATTAAAGATGGGAATGCAATGAAAGGCAAATGTTTACTCATTGTTGAAGATTTTTTGGAAACAATACGGAACCCATTTATCCAAGTTTAGTAATAAGGGTATATGAAAAGTTCTTGACCTCCATCTGCGGAACAAAAACCATTGCACTTACCTCAACAAAATTCACTGTTTTTTAAAGTACTCCCCCCTCCAGCATCTATGCAAAGTTGCATATGTCAGACGGTTGCAAATCTACAGACACATGTCAAGAGCTTTTTGAACACCCTCCATAATTTCCTCAATTGCAAGTTTGCTGAATTATTTCTCGAGTTTCATATATCAACAGGTAATATGTATTTACTATTGATTGATTATTTCCCAGTCATTTTAGGCGGTAATGAATAGTGAAATGGAGGAACAAATTGAGTTGCTGAGCAAATTGCTACAGTTGGATTGGATTCAACTATAGCTTTTAGGAAGTCACTATTAAATTCAACAGATCAGATTGAATTATCAACTATGCTGTGGTCATCATACCTAAAACTTCACAAACCATCAGCAAACTTCTTGTTTAAACATTTCTCTACAAACATCTTGAATGCTTCACATTACTTTATTTGTGTTATTCCCTTTATGCAGTTTTAGTATGACTAATGTGCTCGCCCGAGGCCACTGTATTGTTTTGACCATTAAAAACAAATGCAATACTCTGTACTAACCAAAAGTTTCATGTAGGTTGACTACTTGCAACACAAACCTGCAATACTCATCTTCTAATGCATATGCAAGAAAATAGATCATGCAATCTTGTCAAACCTTAAAATGGATATCACTTACAAGAAAAATCAATAGATACATAACCAGAAGCTATTTTTGTTTCAATGAGCATAATTCTTAGCAAAAAGCAGTCAACTGGAAAAAAATCTGTACATTAGCACAGTTAATTCAAATGGTGATCCATCAGGTTAAGAGCATGGCCACTACTATCCATGCTGCGTTGTGCCCCTTGGAACCAGGATTGTGATTTTGAGATAGGAGTGAAAACCTGATTATGAATGAAGTTTTGCTGCATATTTAAGCAAAGTAAGCAACCATAAATCTCCCAGATATAGTTACTCAAGTACTTTGGCCTAAAGTTTACCAAAGTCCTTCAACAAAGCATAAAACTGCTCTACACATATGCAAAAACATTGAGTATATTTAATTGCCATTTTGCTGTCTTTTTATTCTACTTACTACAGTTTAAGTTTTCAGCTATATATTTTAATAAAATTCACCATTAAATCCATATTAAAAACATTTAAGATAAAAATTTTAAATTCTTGCCACACAAAGCTCTATTCTGCAGATGGAAAAACATACAAAATATTTAGCACTTTGTATAAAATGTATAAAAATAACTTTTAGCAATATCGAATTAATAAGCATTTATTGTAATGCACTATTTAACAAAGAAATTATTAAAGCTCAGATGTTTAAATGCTTGCTAATTATGGAGATGTTTAAATCAATGGTGCACAACTTTTGGGTCAGTGATGTCATTTCCTTTTAACTACATTAATTATTTTAATATTGTCACATATTTTGATTAATACTGAAAATAGCTGGTAAAAAGAGAACTTAAAAAATGTAGCGATTTTGTGGTGCAGTAAGAAAAGCCTTAAAATTGCAGATCTGAGGAAGAAAATTAGTCATGTTAAAAACATGCCCTAGGAAATAAATATTAATTTTCAGGTTAAAAGCAAGTTAATGAACAGATTTT
Source organism: Ryuthela nishihirai (assembly GCA_038380435.1). Classification (NCBI taxonomy): domain Eukaryota; kingdom Metazoa; phylum Arthropoda; class Arachnida; order Araneae; family Heptathelidae; genus Ryuthela; species Ryuthela nishihirai. Next base: position 64,205,263 of record JAWZYU010000028.1, on the reverse strand, counting down.
ACTTTTCAATGGATGAATTTTTATTTATCTACATATAAACAAATACTTCAAAAATATATTAACAGACAAATTTAATAGTTCAACTTTTAGGGTTAGTTCTGTATCTCTCATTTATAGGCTGGAGTTAAAAGAATCATGCAAATTTCTCCACAGTTTAGAGGATGAATAGAAGTATAAATTTAACTGAATTTTTATAACTTTAAAGCTAGAAACCTTATCAAAAATATATGTTTAGACAAGAAAAGGGGATTCATAAATTTACCTGAATAAGATACTAGTGGTACTTCAGTTATGGCAGTCCACAAAGGGGTTAAATAGGTAGTAGGTGCAAGAGCTGCAAGCAGGTGACATAAGTGAAACAATGCAGCCTTTATAAAACAACATGCAATAATATCATGCAAATACCATTACCGTTGAGACAATGTATGCACTACTTAAAGAGCAAAAATAAGCTTAACTTCTCAAAGCATTAAAACTTCTCGATCAAAAATAGAGTTATAAGTATCAGCATGTAACTGAGAACAGTTGGTTTCTACTTAAGAAAAAATTAAATATTGCCACTGTGACAGTGAAATATTTATAAGTTAGTTTATCAAGAACGTGTGCACTTTTATGTTATCTATGAAAAATTTCCTTTGTGATAAAAGAGTATCGTTGTTATTGCTATATATGTAGCATTCGTAAGTAATTTTATCACTATCAAAAGCACTTTACATATACATATATCATACAAAATTTAAGTCTAAGCATTTGGAAAGATCACATAATCTTCCATACACAAAACAGTATTGATACTGTCTCAGAAAACAAATCGCAGCTTATATTTCCAAAATTTGGGGAAGGGTACATTACAACTGCAGTTCATTACTTTAATATCTGCACATGTTTGAAATAACATAGTCCATTCCAAAATTTGGGGAAGGGTACATTACAACTGTAGTTCATTACTTTAATATCTGCACATGTTTGAAATAACATAGTCCAAGTTTTTCCCCTTTGCTAAAGTAGTAAGTATACAGTTAAAAGACAAAATGCATAAACCAGCAATCTCAAAAATCCTGTTGTAAAGCATACCAAAATATATACATTTGATCACAATGTACAATAATCCACAAGCCAACACTTAGGTATTGTGTTACAAATCACTTTTCAACGTACTGATATTACCATAACTTTACAAACTTCATAATTTTACACTGAAAAACTTTGGTATATGATGAAGAATCCTATCTCAACCTACTTAGTTTTAACTTGCAAGTAAACTTGTTCTTTTAATCCAGAAGCATACTGTTTTTGAACATGTGTCATCCTTTGGCTGTCTTTGACTTAATGCACTTAAAAAGATTATATTCTAAACAAAAATTTTTGAACCTTTTTCAACACAAAATCCTCATCAGTCATGGGCTATGGAGGTCCTACCAGACTGTGCAATTTTGTTTCCCAGACATGTCTGCCCTGAGTTACAGCTGTTCATTTGGCCACAGTATGACAACTCTAGCAAGGTCATGTTTAACACTATCTGCCCATTGCATCCTAGGTCTCCCCTTTTCCTGAGTCTTTAGGCACATTGTTTACAATACTATTTGTCAATCTGCAGCTATGCATATGAGCAACATGGTCAAACCAGCAGTCTCTCTTTGCACAATATGCTGCTCAAAAGAGGTTGCTGACTGCTAACTTATCATTGCTTACAAAGTCAAACCACCTAATGCCCAAGATACTGTGTAAACATCTAGAATCAAAGACATCAAGATTCTTGTTATCCTGCTTATAAAAGATCCATATTTAGCCACCATAACTGACCTTGAGGACAACGTCAAACCAACCTAATGCCCAAGATACTGTGTAAACATCTAGAATCAAAGACATCAAGATTCTTGTTATCCTGCTTATAAAAGATCCATATTTAGCCACCATAACTAACCTTGAGGAAAAACCAAACTGTTCTAAAGACTAAAATTTGGCTGCATATGTCCAGCAGCAAATCGCTATTCTTCTGTTTGTTTCATGCTGCACCAGTTATCTGTTGCATAGTTCCTGAGATAATTAAACTGAGACACTTACTCAAGAGTGAAGCACTATCTGCTTGACCAATTTTCATCACTTTGGTTTTCACTCTTTATCACCAAACCTACTCTATTACCAGTCTCATCAACATCAGCCAACAGGGCATAATCTACATAAGAATTTTTGAAATCTCTAGACCATTTAAGGTCAAAATGAGGAGTTCCAAAGGATTCTGCATAACAATTAATAACCAAATTAAAATGGAGACAAAATGCATCTTTGTCTAACTCTACTAGCAATAGTAAACCAATTGGTACAAGCCTTATCAACGCTCACACGACTTATTACAGACAGCTTTCATTATGTTAACTTGTCAGATATTCCATATGATCTAACAATCATCCACAAATTATGATAATCAGTAGAGTCAAAAACCTTTTAGAAATATAGAGAGCTGGTAACTACAGATTTCTGAAGCTCTAAACATTTCTCAAGAATCTGCCTAAGTAAAAATTTTTTGATCTATGCATTCCCTATCACTTCTGGACCCACATTGTAATCACACAGTTGTCAAACTAAATTTTTAGTTCTATTAAGCACAATCATGCAAAGACTTGACCTAGAACAGAAAGCATACTAATTCCTCTATAATTATCACAAGAACTATATCACCTTAAAGAAAAATAGGAATAATAATAGCTCTAGTAAAATCTTTAGGAACAACATCTTTATCATAAAAAATATTCACGTCAGTTATATGACAACAAATATTCCCAGCTCTAAGTACTTCAGTAGTGATTTCATCCATCCCTGGGGTTGTTTTACTCCTGAGCGGCACTTTTTTGCACACCATGGGCTAAATGGCCAGGTCACAAGGACCCCGAAGGCTCAGAGGTTGGGAGAGGGGACCCACTGGAACAGCTGTTGGGAGACAGAGGATAGCCTCCCGTCAAGGCCATCCAGCGTGTTCTTTAATGTGCACAGGGTATGGCTCTCCCGCACATGGGGCCACAGTTTTACATCCCATACGACGGACGGCAGCCTTTCCAAGCCCATCAATGTCCCCTACTGACCGTGGGCAGGGTGGGGAGTTTTGCGGAGATAAATCTCAATACTGACCCAGCTGCGACTCGAACCTGGGAACTGCAGATTACGAGACTGGCATGCTACTGACTGAGCAACCCCCACCCCTGGGGATTTATAGTTTTAATTTAGAGATGGTCCTATATCACAATCTGAAGTTGTTTTGGCCAACATTAAAGCCAGTAATGCATCTATCATCAAAAAAATGTGAGTAAACCTAACCACATTGTTTAGAACATATCTGAAATGAATAGCCTTCCTAACCACAACACTCTTCAACCACCTTATATTTATCCCTCAATCTCTGTGTACCTGTCCGTTTTCTACCACATAAAACAGTAACTATCTGGTACAGCACTCTGCTTTTGTGCTGTCCAGGTACCAACTGCTTCCTCTATTTTGTCAGTCAAGCTATCAAGGCAAAGATTCTTATCAGCAGATAGCAGATTCTTTCCTCATTTATTAAGCTCTTTTTAATGATGTCCATTAGAAATAGCATGATAATTTGAATTATTTGAGTAATAGCCTTATCACTCAAATAACTTCCTTTTTTACCCAAAATAGTATTGTTAGTTTTAAGAAAAGCCTGTTTAAACTGATTCCACTGGGAGACAGATCTGGATCTTTCACAGCTTCAGTGTTAAAGATAATTCTCTTAACTTTAGCACAATGGTTAAGTTTCGGTTGTAAAAAAAAACTTTGGATCAGGTAATAGTCAGATGCAATTTCAACTCCCTTAAAGGATCTGGTATTACTAATAAAACTAGTCTATGTGCTGTTAATATATATAACACATCATATTCTTCTGAAATTTATCAGGTGAAACCCATGTGTATCTATAAATGTTCCAGTATTTGTAGCATATGTTACTTATTCTCAAACCATTAAGTTTACTTACCTGTAGAAGGGTTGGGTTGTTTTACCTCTAAGTGACAGTTTTTTGCCACACAATGGGTTAAATGGCCAGGTCACAAGGACCCTGAGGGCTCAGAGAAGGTTGGGGGGTGGAGGTGAGAAGGCCCATTGGACAGCTAAGATGGAAGCCTTCCCATCAGGGCCATCCAATGTGAATTTTAACGTGCACAGGGGACCCACAGCATAACATCCCATCTAACAGACCATGGCCTTTCCAAGCCCATAGGTGTGTCCCTGACTGTGTGCTGGGTGGGGAATTTTGCAGAGATAAATCTCAACGCTGACCCAGCTGGGACTCAAACCTGAGAACTGTAGATTATGAGCCTGATGTGCTACCAACTGAGTCATCTCTGCTCCTATCTGTAGGAGACATTCCCCATTGCCATTGGAATGAATAGTACCAAAGAGACCCAACACCTCTGCAACGGTCAGAGTCAGTACCAACTTTAGCATTGAAATCACCTAGCTCAAGAGAAATATCTTTGACAGAATTCAAAATATTCTAAAAAACCTATCTTTTCTCCTCATCAGAATCTTCTGTGGGGGAATAACAGATAACATTCAAGTCTTATATTTTGTTTTAAATTTAACTCTTAGAAATTTTTCATTAATGCAGTCGCATATTAGAAGGGCATACTGGCATGTCTGCCAAGAAGCAAACCTACACATCAGAAATGCTTTCCATCCTCCCTTACTGAAAAGAGAAATATAAAATTTTTAAGCATCTGACTTTTACCTATCGATCTGGTCTTGCAAGCCCAGGATATCCAAGTTATAATGCTGGAATTCCTGTGTAATGATGTCGATAATCTCGAGGCAATATCCTCACATTCCATCTGCTTGTGAACAGAAAATGATTAATATTTTTTTCTTAAAAACGTTTATTGGGAGAGCCAACAATAATTAACAAGGCCAACAATATCAAACAGCCTCTTAATTGCAGGCATGGGGCAAAGACCCATTTCCCTACTACTACAGGCTTAAACACCCATGCTGGTAGGAATTTCAAGCACTACTTTTACAAGTGGACCTTTTCAAGAACCAGAATCTAGAAACTGACTTGCCTGAGACATTAATGTAGGATTGACAATGCCCAACTAGCTCAAATAAGGGTTCAGGTATCTGTGATGGCCTCGGATCAGGATTATCCACCAGCTGATATAAGGTATCCCATGCCTCTAATCACTTAGGATTAGCAACAGACAAACAGAAAACACAGCAGCAGATTCTCCCTCAACAGAGGCCCACCAATGCAGCATCCAGGATCAATAATCAGGCCCAAAGCCATAAATCAGTCCACTAGGGTAAATGGCCAACACCAGAACCCTGTGAAGATCACCATTTCTCAACAGGATGGAAAAAAGAAGAAAATAGTCATAGATGACAGGTCTACCAGATCAGTAGGCCAAAATGATTTGGCAGGCCTTCACTTCCATTCCCTTCAAGAAGGGAACGGATCTTTTGAAAAATACTAACAGCCTGCACAATGAGAAGGTTTGGGTCAGACATTAGGTGCTAGGCCTGGCCAGTTCTGTGCATTAATGGGGATTGTTACACAGTTCACCTTCCAGTGTATGCTTAGCTATCATTTACCTTAATAACTTTTATTTTGGCAAAAATATAAGGAAAAGGTAATGCCCCATACAAGGTTTTTTTGATATTTAAATGGATCAATTATTATCTACTTTAAAATTTATATCATCACAAAATCTTTTTAAGCCCACATTGATCAGCTAAACAAGTAAGCTTTTGAAGGAGGCAGATGAATTCTTGTTGACATCTAAAAATACCTAAATTACCTAATCTATAACACACCAAAGTCACACTAGCTGTCAGTTGAAAAAGTTTGTAATACTATTAATTTTAATATATTAAGAAAATTTTTTTAGACTAAAAGTTAGTTCAGAATTAATAAATGCAGCCCTTAGAATTAAATAATAGGTTTCTTCTAAAAATGTAGTAAATGAAACAAAAGTTTTGAAATATTACAATATATCTTAAATTGCATTTTCTCACAAATCTCCACATATAAAATACTTAAATTTAGAATATTAGAGTTTTATGAAATTATAAACAAAATTACTTTGTTTTTATTGCTTTCTCTGATCCAGCAAATATATGGATTAAGACAAGAAAAAAAAATTATACATTTTTTTCGTATTACCTTTGCAAAAATATTATTTCATGTGGTCATTAATTGCTGGATTGTTTATAATACAGTCACAATAATTGTTCAGCAATTTTTCATTTATAAAATGTAAGTTTTTGAAGACGTTTCCAATTTTTTTTTCCAATAACAAACTACTTTGTAAAATAGCTCTATTTAGCAAATTCACAAGGTGGAAAGTAATTATATTCCACCTAATTAAATCCTTTCTAATAGTATCTATGTGGCCATGTATATAGTGTCATTAGATACAGTTGAAAAACCTGTGTTTTAAAACTTCAGCAAAGAAATTTTTTTTACAAAAAAGTTTCATTTGTACTAAAAAAAAATCTACTAGTGACTAAAATATTCTAGTACACTTGTGTCATCTCATAAAAGGTGAATTATCTGTAAATCATTAACATATTTCCATTTTATGTACCTGAACCCGAAAATTAGTTTGCAACAAAGCATTAAAGAAATATGTTAAACTCATCCAAAAATCAATATAGTGAACAGCTATTTAATGCATTACTTTCATTTATTTACTTTGTGTTTAATACAAGCTTAATAAATTCATGTAATATTTTTGGGTGTTCCAAATTGGCCACAACAAAAAGTATGAATTAAGATGTGTTTACATTTAGAAACCTAAAAGATGAATGAAACCAAATAGCTGTTTCCACCCGCTCATCTCCACTTCACACACTATATATATGAAACTAAAGGGAAAGATTTAAGACAAATGAGAAATAGGTTTGGTCAAACACTTTGCCTACTGCAGAAAATAAACTTTAGGAAGGCATGAAAAAAAAAAACTATTTTTACTGTCATGTTTTACCTCTTATTAGGGATTTTCATTACAGAAACTTTATTACAAAATATATTATAACAATCATTTTTGTGTTAATTTAGGTTTCATCACGGTAAATTACAATTAGCAAAATGTTCGTACTGGTAAAATTCTGTTAACTTACGTCCTGGAATACATGTATGGCTATTTTCAGTCAGCATCATACCATCTGGGCATGCACATGTATATCTTGCTGAATGGATTGTGATGTTTGGTGATGGTAGACATAAATGAGAGCAGTGGCCATTCATATTCCTACAGTAATTTGTACCTACATATAAAAAAAAATTTCAGTTATATGTAAATCCTATCTTTAATATATATATTCACTGAAAACTAGGCATTAAAACATAAATTACTTTAAAAATTAAGCTTTCTTATAGTTGGTCATCCTCATGAAAGTCTGCTGACATTTACATAATTTAGAAATGACAAAATAAGACTATACATTTAAAAAGCTAGGTGTCCTTGCCTTAAGTTAAAAATGAAGTACCATTAAATAGAGAGACCACCTGCTTAATGCATCTCAGTTAGCATGGATTTGTTATGATGAAGTGTAAAATTTTCCTCCCCTCAATTTATCAAAAATTTCTTAGGTACAGATAAACTTCACTAGTTATGCTCCATTTTTCTATAATATGAATTTTTCATAATCTAGAGTCCATAAAAATGTTGCGTATTGAAGGCACTATCTTGGCATAATCAGTGCATGACTTTGTTGGAGTAGCATGATGACTTCACATGAATTAGTACCATGAAACATGGTTGCAAATGCTCGAGTGCTACAAATACTGAATACCAAGAGAAAAATCCAAACAGTTGATCCTGGATTCTTTCAAGCAAAAACCAAGTTCTGAGCATTAAAGTGGTTAAGGCAGTGACTGATATTTCATTGCAAATTTTTTTTTTCCATCCAAAACTTTTACTATTGCTTTGTTTGCTATGTTTCATTGTATGTGTGTTTATGTTTCGTGATCTATATTTGAGTGCCTTGGGGTGTCGAGGTTGGGAATCCCCTGTACACTAATTGAAATGCTATACCGCAACCAAAAGTAGATTTCACTGCATATTCCAGTATGTTGCAATTTTTATATCTACAATAAAAGGTTTACTCATTGAAATATAATAAATTCTTTTGCCACTTTTTCTTGCTAGTTGTACCTTTGCTCAATATTGCAATGCTATAATTAAAGTAATTGTCACAAATTTAAGCCAACATACACTTTTCAAAATTTGATATTAATGGAGAAAGCTAATAACATTCAAATTCAGATGTGTGTTCTATAGTTTAAAAATGATTTTAAAAAAAGTGGACTTTTAGCTTAGCTCCCCCTTATTTTTCATTCAGAAGCACTCCTAAAACTAACTTTCAAATACTGCATATTTCTACAATTGTTAATCATTGATCTATCTTAATGGCAAGGCTTGAAGTATAACATTCTATGCAGGAGTTCTGTTGGGCTTCAGGAGAGAAAAGGGGGTTAAAAAAAGCATTGCCTACTACATGTTGGGCAGAGTTCATTTAATGAGAGTTGGACACAACTTAAAAACCAAAAATATAATTTTTCTATATTATAAATGCATATTAAAACTAATTTTATGACTTAATTAGGGTACTTTCAGAAATAAAATTAATACCATCTGGCTGCTTGTAATGGTGGTAAATGTGAACATCCATTGGGGAAAATATTCCAACTGCAACATCTTTCATTTCATTTCCATTAAACTTGTTTATTCTGTGAATGGCTTCAGATTCCCAGTCAGTCCAGTAGACCCAATCCTGAAAGAAAATTATGTTATTATAAACTTGTCCAATGTAAGAGACTAATCATATAATCAAAAGAGACTAGTGAATAAACATTTATATTAAAATAACCAAATTAAAATATTTAGTTTATATTGCAACTGTGAATTAAGAGTTACATAAGGGAAGTAATTAATTGTAAATGGTTTAATCTTATAGCTAAAGAACATTTCTAACATGTATTAATTTAGATCAATTCTTTCAACCCTTAAAGTCCCAAGTTTTTAATAGCTTTACATGGTGACAAGATTAATTCCTGAGGTTGATTGGTTGGTTACCTGTGAGAAGCATTTTTTCTGAACAGGGAATAAATGGCCAGGTCAAAGTTCCGAAGAGCTCAGAAAAGGTGAGGAAAGAAACCACTGGATAACTTAAGACTGGCATGGATGCTTCTTACATTTTACCAGATCCCTTTGCATTAGGCAGTAAAGAACAGAAAGCTAAAACACTGAAATTACCCTAAGTGTTAAAAGTGCATCTTGCATTTGAACAATTTTTTCCCCATAACTGATTGTTCAAAAAAATATGGATGGGTAAAGCTCTTTTTCATAGCAAATATGAGAAATATGCAAATTTGATTTAATACATCATAGCTCAGTATACTGTTGAAAATTCCATGTCGCAAGAGAGCAGTGCAAGTTTTTAAAAGATGCTGCAGTTATAATTTATAAATACTTGTTCAACTAACATTACAAGCCTTTGATTATTTATAGTGGAAAATCTAGATGCATTATTCTGATATCAAAGTGCCATATATTAGTAATGAAATGGCAAAATACAGCATACTGCATCAAGAACCCATTTTAAAAATTAACAAGTTGTAATTAACATTCATAGATTAATTATGGCAAGCTATGCAAATAGCTGATTGTACAACAGCATAGAACTACATAAAAAAATCCTGAAAGAATTTTAACAACTTAGAACTGTTGAGACAGACCTGAAACTTATGATAGTATATCAAGGCTAACTGGTTGAATGAAACTACTAGTATATATTTAAATTGCAATGCATCCTAAGAAATTAGATCAATTCCACTTTAGAAAAAGCATCAATGAGCAAAATAGTCCATTTTTATAAAAAAGGTCTACTCTAATAAAAAAAATTTGGACACTATACCAGCTGCACAGTTTGCTACAGAGAATAGGGTCAAGACTGAATCTGATATGGCATGAGACTTTATGGTGAAGTTTTGCCTTCCTCACAGGTCTTCGGGAAGCTAAATCTACAGTGAACAGATAAATTAACTCTTTCCCTACCATACTGGCCCAAACTGCAGGTAAGAGGTAGTGGGGGAAAAAAAAGGGATAACACTGATGAGTCTACTTAAAATCTGTGCCATTTTCAGCTGTAATGGTAGTTATGTAAAGGGTTAAAGTGCTGAAAGACACTATAGTTTCCAGAGCCAAATGCAGTCTCATACCTATTGGGAAGTACAATTCCCAAGATAATATGCTGTTACTCCCCCCCCCTCTCTCTCACACACACACACACACACACAGAGACAGACAAAAATTTGATATTTTGGTGAACATTTTTAAATCAATCCTGAAAGTTTATGAACTAAATTTGATAATATAAACCTAATAATGTAGATATCCAATCAAGTTGCAAAAAATAATGAAAATATTACATACTTCCATGGCAGCCATTACTGTGATTTTTTTGCATCCAATTAATTGGTAACATTAAAGGAAGGACGAAAACAAACTAAAGTTCCATGGAGAGTACCTTTCAACTCTTGACATTAAACTTTTTCTTCGATCTTTTGAAATTCTCTTTAAAATATCCTGTATAATGGATTAGTGGTAATTGTTGATACTGCAAGTACATAATACAGTAACTTTGACGAAGTAGTCATCAGTAGCGTAGAAGAAAAAAATATTCTATTTCAGGTAAATCTGTTTATTATTTAATTTTTTTTCCTTTTAAGAGACCATGCCATATTCTTCTATTCAATGGTTATTCTAGAATGAGTTCAAATCCAATGAAATTATTCCTTTTTTTGCAATATTGTTTGAAATGAACACTTAAATATGATTGCCATTTTTCTCAAATGGCATATTTTTGTCTATTAGTTATTTCAGCATCAGGTTCTAGAGGTTTTCTGCTGGAAGCACGTTAACTTGACTATCCAAGTGAATTCTGCTTTACAAACCCAGCATATTATAGGGTAGCATGATCTAAGATTGGTAGGCTTTAATAGCATGGCAGCAAGCAAGGCTATTATACATAAAACAAAGTTTAGGAAATAAGGATGCAGAACTCCCAATTAAATATGATGAAAGGCACTGAAGAATAAATAGTATATCTGTAAATTATTCCTAATAAACTTCGTAATGTGAACATGATGTAAATAATGCATACATTAACTTACATGATTCATCTTTACTAACTATATGCATACCATAAATTTATGGCTGCTTTCAAGCTGAATACCTTGTAGCTCCATCTTTTGTCCATAACACAAAGAATTTAAAAATAATAAAAATACCCCCTAAAGCAGCTGCTTGCCACAGAGGTCTGACAGGAGCCTGAGTTTATATACCAGAGTAGAAGGTCTGTGAAGATGACAGGAACTCAGCAGAAAGACAATAACAAACATCCATGCCTTACCTGGGGCTCAAACCCAGGTCCTTATATCAGTAACCATGTGCACTAACCACTCAGCCATGGGATGACTACAAAGAATTTAAATAGTTGATACTTAAAATTAAACTTATAAATATCAAAACAAATTAAAAATACTTTTCTACTCCAAACTACTCACTTCAAACACATCTAGAGAGAATGGATGTCTTAGGATGACAGGAGATGATAGCACTACTCTTCGATTATCACCATTATAATCAGCACTACTCAGAATATGAAGTTTCGCATCAACCCAAAATATTTTACGAGAGACAAAATCTGAAAGAATTATAGCCATTTCAAAATACAGTTCACTTTAAAACTTACAAAAGACAATTAGTTAATTAAGAGTCCTTAGGATCACATGACTAGATAATTGTACTCAAAATTTACTGACAGAAGGGTGCTTTTTCCTGCATTAGGGAGCGAGTTTTGAATTTTTGGCTTTCACTGACTGAAAGCAAAGTTTTATGAAATAGTTTAAACACTCATTTTTTATAATTTTGCACTTCTTTTTCTTCAAGGAATACACAACTATAATATGCTTCATATTTCAGCAAAAATACAAAGAAACAGAAAAATAACATTTTTGCCTCCTGTGAGTAAGGAATACTCATATTTAAAGAGAATGAAATTTGTATATCATCAATTTTTTAGCATACTTGAACAGTGAAAATTCAAATTAATGATTTGGAAAGGCCCAAAAATATATTTTATGTTTAAAAACTAGGAATTGCATTTTACCATTACCACCCCCTGTGGATAATCAAATCTGATGCCAATGCAAATCTCTTTACCATTCAAATTTCTAGCACAAATAGATCATTTAATCAATTCAAGTTTACTATTTTTACACTTTTAGTAACTTCAAATACTGTGGGATTCAGAAAATGTAATCCTAATATTTTGTCAGTACCTTTACAACAAAAATATTTTTCACTATCTCTAAAAACAAAAAGCTCAATATGTATAGAGTGGAAACAATAGCTTATTAAAAAAAAAAGTTAAAGAAATTCAATTTTGTTAAAAAAAGTTTTAAATCTGACATATACCATTTTAATACTTTATATGTTTCTGCATCTGTAGGTAATTAAAACGTACTTTAAAATTTCATCCAAAAAATATTTTCATTACGTAATTGAAAAAGCCTACATAGGTGTAAATACCACCAATTTCAATAGGCTCAATAAGTTCTGAGGTGTTTCTTAAACTTTGGTGGCTAGGACTGCCAAGTTTTCAAATCAACCAACTACTTCTGAATTACATTTCACTTCACAGACTTTGCCAATAGATTTTAAAATATTCAGTGTTCATTAACTGATTGTGTTCCCTGTTGGCTTGAAAACCTATGAATTTTTAAATATTTAATATATTTTACTTTGAACATTAGGTAAGTAATAATTTGGCTTTTCAAGGTCCTTTTACAAGACAGAGGTAAAGGTAAAAATTTATTTTTTGTATTTTGTGGAAACGAAATTCTTGTTTTTGCATTTTTCCCACATTTTCTACAAGTTACAAAATGTATTTCATGTGCTATCTATCAATTGAAGCTTTCTGAAAGTGATGCGTACTAAAATCATTAGAACTTTTAAAAGCAACATATCAAATTAATTAAAACTTCACCTGAAGGTTAATCAGAGTTGACATGATTTGCTATAATTTTTAAACAACTATAACTTCTTATATGAAAACTCACCAATAGCCAGTCCATTGGGCCACTTTAAATCAGTTGTAATAATAGCACTTCTGTGACTGCCATCCATTCCAGCACGTTCAATTTTTGCAGGTTCACCCCAGTCTGTCCAGTACATCCACCTTAAACATTTTACAGTTGAAGTCAACAAAAACTCAAGGTAAATGTAATTGACTTTAGAAGCTATATAAAAATGTATTTTAAGCATTACTACATAATAAATAATCTACAGCTCTTTGAAAAAAATTTTTATAGCAGTTGATATACATATTACAAATACAGTTAAAGCAGCTTTACAATTTTAAAATAATTTTGATTTATATTACATTAAATTATTATTCTTATTTTAACCCTTTAATGAAAGGTCCAAAGAAATTATGATTGCGAAGTTGATTTTTGAGTTAAATACTGGTGCTATAGCTGCTAAAGTGCATTGAAAATATGTAAATTCATGTTTAGTTCATCCTGCAAACTTGTTCTCTGTAAATTTTCATCATTTTAGCCACTAGTCTGTGCATGTATATATAAATTCAACTTTAGTTCAGCTGTGAAATGACAAATATTTTACCTAAAATATAATTTGGGGGAGAGGGACTTCAAGTTATGCAAGGCTAGGAGACACCAAAATTACAGATATCTATAATAAAAGAATACGTCTTATCCAAGTGTGTGTCTGTGGCAGAAAATAACTCTAGATGCTCAGTTTCTGGTTGTCATCTGAGTTGCAATGCCAAATTTCAAGTGGAAATTCTGAAAAGAAAAAAAAAGGGGGGGTTGGGGGGTTGCTAGAAGCAAAAATATTTACCATGCTATTCCTATGGGAAATTGAAGTCGCTGTCAAATCATTGTTGCCATTATTGATCCCAAACTGTGAAAATATAAATCTGCAGCCATAGTTCCTATATCCCCAAAGGCATCCCATTACATACAGAAACCTGAACTTTTTAGCTCAACACAGGGGAACCCATGTACAAAATTAAAGATCATTGGGTCAAGTATAACAAGAACCACAGAGTAAAAAACTGTTGAAAAAAAAAACCCCTCTGGTTTGCTTAGATTTGAAACCATGGGCTATGAGAACATTCACTGATGTCAACAATGCCATGCAATTCTTCATGTTGAATCTGTGTGGTGAGAGGTTGCAGGGGAGTGGGGGTATTTACAAAACTATGTGAAACTAAGTATAGTGCAAAGATACATATTAAAAGTGGGACCCAGGCATATTGTTCAGCTAGTCAACCTAAAGTTTAAACTACCAAATGTCCTGGTGGGTGTGAATAATGTTTGACTATGGATTTCAGTTCATATCTATACAAATCATTAAAATAAGAAATGCTGAATTATGAAAGGTGACAACTCTTAAGCCAACCTTAATGAGTACAATCTGAATAATGAGAATTGCTCAATATTAAAAGATTATATGGTATAGTGGATAAGTGCTATAGAGAGAGAAAGCTGTAATGACACGCTATTTGCAGCAAGCAATTATACAGTAAGGATATGCTGAAAAAACTTATCACAGCAGAGTGAGACTAAGTATAATCTTTGGAAAGAAAACAGACCAAAGATAAGAGCTTTACTTGTGGTAAAGATTGTAGCTTTATCAACTGTAATAATCAAATGTAACTTGAGATACAATTCCCCTACCTCTAAAAAATATCCCAAAGAAAATTATTTTGTACTAACATCACCATATATTATGTTTAGCCATAAATCAATTTTCCTGAGAATGTATTGGTTCCAATCTCTGCTTCAAACTGGTCTAGTAATGGCTAAAAGTATTTGTCAGTTGTGATAAGGTCACAGGTCCATATTTCATCTGATTGACATTAAGAATTTTATTGTTGAACAGAAATTTCTAAGTTTATTAAAATGGCAAAATACTTTAGTTGAATCTATTTATTGTCTGAAGAAATAAAAGCTTACTTAATCCACTAATGTAGCTATTCTAGTAAAAATTCCACAATGTTTTTCTTGCATAAAACGTTTTTGCTCATACTAACTTATACTATAGAATTTCATTTTATACTTTTCATTAGTCATGAAAATAGAATAAGCAAACTTACCCATCCATAGGGTTAAGCACAATAGCTCTTGGCTCATCCAAGTCAGTTTCAATCAGAGTCTTCCTCATTTTTCCTGTTCTATCAGATATTTCTATGGTGTTCTTTCCTGTATCAGTCCAATATATGTGTCCATAAATCCAGTCAACAGCAATACCATCTGCTGTAACTATACCTTCAGATACTATGTTGGTAACTGGAGTCCCAGTGTCAATAGGTGCACTGCATCAAATAAAAAAAAGATTAGGAAAGTTCATTTTTTTTCTTCTGAATTTTACTTTAGATTTCTGTGCTCCTGAATATGAATTTTAAAACTTGACCAACATTAAAACAATTACATAATTTTTTTTTAATTTCTCCTCCAGCCCATTTCTCCAAGATTTATAGCTGAGAAAGACATAAGAGAACAATGCCTGATTTGCAAAGCCATTTTAGATACTAAACCATGCATCACTATAGGTAGGAACTGGAATTTATAACCCGACAGTTACCCACTGGGAACCTGCACATCAAATCTGGAACTTCTTGGTCAAGTATTTGGAGAACCACAAGGTGCCGAAATCTGTTAGAGATAAAAACTCAGCTTGCATAGTAATTAATCCATCAGCAATGAGGCATGCACTAGAGAAGGGCTGTGCATGCACTAGAGAAGGGCTGTGCATCATCAGCATATCATAGAACAAATGTATTCTCAACTAGTGCCAATGCTACGGTTGTACTTAGTACTCATCTAACATTATTATTTATTATAGAGTACATATTAAAAATAAGTATTATCATTTTATTATGTATTAAATAACTAATATTTAAATATACAAAGGAATTCTTATTCAACCTTAGCTTTATACTTGTTCAAGCTATCACATTAATGCTTTTTTTAAAACCAAAGACCCCCTTTTATTATTATTTTCATTACCCAACCTCTAGCCCAACTATTCTCAACTTTAGCCAACCTCTAGCCCAACTCAGATTCAGAAACATTGATTTAAAACTAATATATATATTCAACAGATGCCTGGTTAAAAAAATTATCTTCAGTATAACATTCTTAATTTCTTGTACAAAGACATTTAAGGGAGATGAACAAGACAAAATTATACAATTAAAAAGACCTTCTTGCTCAAAAATTAATTTAAAATATTTAAAATTCCTGTCATTGAGCAATAAAATTTTAGAGTTTATCCTTCAAACTATTTGCATGTTGAAAGTTCTTAGGTCCTAAGAACTTTCAACATGCAAATAGTTTGAAGGATAAACTCTAAAATTTTATTGCTCAATGACAGAAATTTAAATTATTTAAAAAAAGACAAAATTATTAATTGAAACATAATCCACAATAGTACTGCTTGTAAATAAATATATGACAACTATATAAAAACAACAGCATCCACTGAACAGTGCTGCACTGATCACAATACAAGCTATAAATGGTTGCAAGATTTACATAGCCATCATTGGACATACTGCTTAAGTCCACACATAATTGTTGATCTAGGTTTTTTTCACAGTGCAGCCCTATTCAGTGAATGCTTTTCTTTATATATAGTTGAAATGCATTTGCAAACCCCATTATTGTGAATTAAATTTTAATTAATGTTATTACATTGTGATTAAACTTGTCTTACATGGGTTTTTTTTTGTGTTTATAAGACATCTGGAGCATGGAGTTCCAGCTACTTGTGCCTGAACTTAAGATACTTAGAAATTACATTAGATTTTTCCTTCTTCAACACACTCAAATTGCATTCATGGCAGAAAACTATGAGAGAATTTTAAACCCATAACAGGAATGTGGAAACTATTTCTTTTGCTCTCACTTTTTATCAGAAAGTTTATTACTTCCTCCAGATATATGCAGTCGAACTTAGAAAACACAAGCTAGGGTATAGCAAAGTTCCATATATATATATTTTTTTCTTATCCCCTTCGACTTTGTATATAAACAAAAATCTAATCTGACACTGCAAATGGATATTGATGAATCAGATAATGAAACGTGTACTTTTTTTTTACCAACTCACTGAAAAAAGCATTAAAAAATTTCCAAGACTGTCCAAGTCACAAAGATATTCATTTTTACTTTAATGGAATTTTAAGTTAATGACAAGGCCAAGTGGAAGAATGCTATTGTGAAGATGAAATACTAAATGGGGATTGGCAAAAAGGGAAGACATACTTATCTCTGAACAGAATTTTTGTGCACACAAGCTAAATCAACAGATCCCCAAAAAAAAACCTAGGGCTAAGAGTTAGGTAAAGGAACCAACTTGACAGCTGTTGGCAAACATATGAAGTATACATTCAAGGCCATCCAGCATTCTTTAACATGCACAGAATAGGAAATAGGAGTGACCCTTTATGTGCAAAAAGACCTACAAGGTCATGTGAAAATAATAAGTGTGAAAAGTAGCAGAATTTAGCATTCCAACCATATAATCTCCTAGGTTGCTTACAGGGGCGTAGCCCATAGCCCCAAAATAACTCAGAGTTGACAAAATTTGAAGCAACTTCGTAAAATCTAGATGAGTAGTGAAAATTTGTAATTTTTTTTCTCCAAAATTAAGGGTAGTCAAAATAGAGGCAACTTGGCAAATCTAGGGAAGTTTGGAAAATGGAGAGACTGCAAAATTTAGAGCAGTTGGCAAAATTGGGACAACTTGGCAAAATCTTGGGGAGTTGGCAAAATTCAGGTGAGATGTGAAAATTTGGATTGTTTTTCTGTAAAATTATGTCAATTTGGCAAAACTTAGTGAATTGGCAAAATCTAGGGGAAGTTGGCAAAATTTGGAGTGACTTGGCAAAATCGTGGAGAGTTGACAAAATTCAGGCATGATGTAAAAATTGGGATTTTTTCTGTAAAATTATGGAGTGTTGGCAAATCTTGGGGCAGCTGGCAAAATTCAGAGTGACTTTGCAAAAATCAGGCGAGATGTAAAAATTTTTATTTTTTTTTCTGTAAAATTGTGGCGAGATGGCAAAAATTGAGGAAACTTGACAGAATCTAAGGCAGTTGACAAAATTCGAATCCACTTGTTAAAATATGGGCAAGTTGTGAAAATTGGAATTGTTTTTGTGAAATTAAGGAAAACTGACAAAAATCGAGAAAACGTTGCAAAATATTGGGAAGTTTTAAAATTTTTAAGTGACATGACAAATATGGAGAGATGTAAAAATTAGGATTGTTTTACGAAATTAAGGAGAGGTGGTAAAACCGAGGCAACTTGGCAAAATCTACGGAAGTTGGCAAAATTGTAAACCACTTGGTAAAGTACAGGCAAGTTGTAAAAATTGGGATTGGTTTTGCGAAATTAAGGAGAGTTGGAAAAATCGAGAACTCTTGGCAAAATCTAGGGGAGTTGGTAAAATTCGAAGCCACTTGGTAAAACACAAGGGAGTTGTGAAAATTGTACCTTGTACAATTAAGGAGAGTTGATAAAATTCGAAGTGACTTGGCAAATTCAGGGAAGATGTAAAAATTGCAAAATTATGGAGAGTTGGAAAAATGTAGGGCAGTTAGCAAAATTCGAATCCACTTGGAAAATACGGACAAGTTATAATTTGGATTGGGTTTGTTAAATTAAGGAGAGTTGACAAAAATCGAGAAAACATGGCAAATTTTTGAGGAGTTTGAAAATTTTGAAGTGACTTGATAAATAAGAGATGTAAAGATTGGATTGGGATTGGTTTTGTGAAATTAAGGAGAGTTGGCCATATCAAGGTAAAATTCAAACTTGCTACCATTGAGACAAGATGTAAATATTGGGATAATTTATGTGAAATGATGATTAGTTGGCAAAATTGGTAGTGTCAAATGGGTCAATGCAAGTTTGTTATGTAAAATTGCATCAATCCCCCCCCCCACCACCACCAGTGAAAATCTAGACATTATTTGCTCAGTTGGCAAAACTTGATCTCCAAGTTGGAAAATTACTGATTCCCCCCTCCCAACCATAGTCCTTCGCTACGCCCCTGGTTGCTTAAACCATCACCTTCACACAGCCAAAATAAAATTCATAGTGTTCCTACAGAATGGCATTGGATGAAAATGTATGGTGGAAGAGCTTTAGAGTGTTTTGTTCCTTTAAGTTAATGCATCTGAAAATGGGAGTAAAGCTGATAAGCAGGTGCCATTTGCTTAGGGAACACTGTTACAAAGTACGACACATTCCCTTCTTAACTGAGATAGCATAAGATCATTTTCCCTGATCTTTGATATCCAATGTTTATGCAAATTTGTTGCTTGCAGTTTGTGGTATGCAAACGCTACTTCAAGTATATATAAATCATTAAATTTTGAATAAAAAAAATTTCATGCTGAGTGGAGAAAGATGGAATGGTTGCTTGAAAGTTTTTATGGTACATCACCAGCTGAGGCTAATATGCATCACACTAGAATGGAGAGATAAAAATGTGACATTGAAAAAAAAAATGCCATTCCTGAAAATTCACTGTCAACAATTCTGTAAAGGATAATATGCCTGATGAAGTTAAAAAAACTGACCATATATTTACCAAGAAAAAAAAATAGACAACAGACAAATGTATATTTTGAAGTATAATCTAAAAAATAAAAAATGGTAAAAGCTTTATTTCAAACTTTAATATTTCTGCTTTAGCATCTTTAACTCTACTGATCTTTTCTCATAACTTCATAATTATGTCCTTTTATTATTGTACAACACAAAAGTTGATATTTTATGCAAATTTCAATTATTACAAAGTTCACAATAATAAATATATGCTTTATGACATTTGAAATTGACTTTTTGACATTGTTATATCATGTTAGAATGCATAATCTTAACATTATAAATTTTACAATACTCAACTTTGACTACTGAAATACTGTTTCTTTAATATATATTAAACATGCAGTTTTCTGATAATAATTTTGTTCATAACCCTGAAAATGCTTATAACAGAAATTTCAAGCATTACTTTTAACAATAAATTAAATTCACAATGTTTGGGTCATTAATGTAAGAGTGAACAACTTGCATCATCGTAGACATATATCACAAATAACATTAAATTTAGAACTGAATGCTGTTACAAATTATTTTTATTTGTACATTTCATCATGATTAGAAGATAATGTAATCACCTCTTTATGGCTTCTTCAACTACATCAGACCACACTATTGTGCCTGTTCGGAAATCATAATCAATAGCGACAGTGCTACGAAGTTCATCAACTAAAGATACATATTCATAGGTTTCAAGATCTATCTTTCTAATATCTTGTCGATTGGCAAACAAGAGTGCTGGATGGCCTTCTGTAAGAAAATTTGCAAACAAAAAATCTTAATAATGAAGAGCATTAAAATGTAAAATATTGTACAACTTTTTACGCCACATATTTTACACTATATAGTGTGTTGTAACTGCATCAATAAGATTTATTACACAGTATCAATTTTACACTCTAAAAACCGACAGTTTTTAAATTCTTCTAAGAAGCAAGCATTTTTCAAGAGCATGTCACATACTAAAGATAAAATAATTCTTACATTGAAGCAGCTTTGCAATTAAGCTCCCATTGGTTAAAAAAGTCAAATTGTTTATATTTTAAAGAGTTTAAAAAATGTAGAGAAAAGTTACCTTTTGCTCGGCACCTATGGTTATTATTAGGCTCCAGCATATATCCTTCTAAGCATTCACACTTGTATCCTCCTTTTGTGTTGAAACAAAGCTGGGAACAAGATCCAGGTATTTCACATTCATTAACATCTGGAACAGAAAATTTAAGTTAGCAGAATAAATATTGATGAGTAAAAATTATACTTAAGTGTTTAATAAAAACAATGCTAAAAAATTTATGATTTAACAAGTTATTCTAAAAACTTTTCAGCATTTTATA
Source organism: Ryuthela nishihirai (assembly GCA_038380435.1). Taxonomy (NCBI): domain Eukaryota; kingdom Metazoa; phylum Arthropoda; class Arachnida; order Araneae; family Heptathelidae; genus Ryuthela; species Ryuthela nishihirai. The sequence continues at coordinate 64,184,208 of JAWZYU010000028.1, read as the reverse complement.
AATAATATTACAGCAGAAAACAAATTACAAAACTATTACTTAAGAGAGTAAAGTTCTAATATTTTGGATAATTTTTTAATATAGCTTTGTTTAATAAACAAAAAATTAATCAGCCCACTATTAAATATGGTTACAACAGCTTTTAAAATATTCACTCATTTACAAATTTAATTCTGCATTAACTTCTACAAAACCTTACTTTACATCACTCATTTGTCTCATCCAGGGACATCTTAAGCCTTCCCTGGGACAATAGGTAAAAGTGAAATATGGGCCCCCTATGCAGAAAATTTCTCACTAGCTACAATGTGGTAATGAAAATGGCCCCAAAAATTGTAGGCCCCCAAGCATTTGCCTATGCCAAAAGATGGCTCTGGTCTCATCACGTCAAACATTTTTACCAACATGTGCAAATTTGAACCATTAAGTGTTCAATATATTTTTTCAATAGGTGTTAATGAAATAGAAATAGTTACCTTCACATGTTTTGTTGTCAGCTAATTTGTATCCATTATTACAGTCACACTTGTAACCCACTGGGAGATCTCTGCATTTCTGAGAACATCCACCATTATTAATTTTGCATTCATCTTTATCTAATGGAAAGGAATAACATCAGAGACAAAGTAGTGAAACTGTTGGATTACATCTATATTTTCAGTTTCTACTTAAAGTCTAAACTAAAATGAACAATAGTCTTGGTGGTTCAATGGTATTACACTGGCTTGCATGGATGTGGTACAAGAACAAACTACAAAAAGCTTCAATATTTCTCTGGTGCTGGTACAAACTTGAAAAATGTCCGCAATTTTTTCACTACACACTGAAAGAAGTATCAACTATATTCATTAACATTAAATAATGAAAGAAACTAGACTTATTTAGTATCTACTAATAAATTACCACTTTGAAATCTATACAAATTTTTAGAGGAAAAATTGTCTTGAGCCAGGTGGGATACGAACCCACAACCTCCTGATAACACGTTAGGTGCTTGTGGCTAGATTGCCTGAATAGCACTTATATGTGACATAATAGAATGTTCATAGTGTTGATTAGAGATCTTGATTGGCGGGCAGTAGCTCAGTGGTCCAGAGCACCTGACATTTTATCAGCAGGTCATGGATTCACATCCCACCCGGCTCAAGACAATTTTTCCTCTAAAAATTTGAATCGACTTCAAAGTGGCAATTAGTAGATTCATTAACATTACTAAGGAATTTCTTTTCAGACCAGTCTGAGAAAAATGACCATTTTAGGAATGTTGCAATACCCTGATGATGTTTGAAGACACATAACATTTATAAGTAAATTTAAAAATTATGCATCTTGATTCAAAATTGAAAAATTTCAGCTTTAGATATAAAATGTTTTCTTAACTTTTTAACAATATTCAGAAGGCTATTTCAAATGATCAGCTAAATTTTTTTTTAAATACAGTAAAGCTCTCAACATTTGTGAGGATTATATTCCTGTAAATTCCCTGTGAATATGGAATTTGCCGATGTTGAGACTATAACTCAACTGAAAATGGGGAATTTGGTTCATGGTTCGACAAAACTTAAGAGTAAATAAGAGAATAGACAAAAATAATAATAATATATGCACTGTATTGCTGGTAAGGTCAATCCATATCAAAGGATAGTGACTAACTGTTGCTAGCCAAAGCAAAGGATTAAGAATAAAAAACTGGTAATTTGTTTACTGTTGTTTTCTGCAATTCATTTGGAATTTGAATGTTGGCACAAGATGCGGCCCAATTTCTCTTCAACTTGATGCTTCTCCCCCATTACAAGATCACATCCCACTATTTTATCAACTCCCACTGCAGCTTTATTATTTCATTCAGAGCACCCATTGCAGAAACTTTTCCTCCTTAATGTTCTCATTAATGAATTCGATAAGATCAATTCCTTGGTATGCGATTCAATCTTTTGTAATACACTATGAATGCACCTATCATTTATTGTGCTTTTATATTAAAAACTATGCACACACAAACTATCAAAAAATATACTTCAGAAATGATTTACAATTAGATGGAAATTATTTAAATGAAAATTAAAAAATGATGAAAATTAAAATCTCATTAAACTGTGAATATTGAGGTTAATTTATTAATTTAGATTGTAGATTATTTTAAAATTGCTGCAGAATGCAGATTACTTGAATTATGCAAGAATGAAAGTAAAATTCTCTTTTTCCATTACACAATTTTTATATGGTTTACTAAACAATCTAGTATACAAGAAACAATGGAAGAAAAAACATCTCTATAATGAATGAAATTTAAGATCATTTTATGTTTTAAGATTAGAATGTTCCATAAAAAGCACAGCATCAGCTGCATAAGGGAGAAAATTTGCATTTTATACAGTTTGAATATTTTTCAGTTCAATCTTTAATCATAATGTAGAATAGTAATGGTAAGAGATTTGACACAAATTGATTCAATTTAGGGGGAAAAAAACTAATCAAAGTATTGTATGTTACTTATATATATTATGAAATGTGCAAAATAAGTGATTATACATATTTTTTAGATTTACTCTAGTTTAATAATCAGATTGGTTTTGCATATCATTTTGGTACAAGCATACACAATATATTTACTATTATTGATAGAATATCAATATTTAGGTACCCATGATTATTTTTCAGACTAAAGTCCAAAAAAGAAAAAACTGCCCATGAACTTAATGTAGTGCTTGAAAAACTGATCTACCCTAATACAAGATCATATATGATTTAATACCTGGAAAGATATTAAATAAAAAATACATTTTATTTACACTGAAATTCAATTTTTTTTTTTTGGAAAACTTACGACAGAGTTCTCTTGGTTCATCTTCCCACTCTCCACAGTCATTCTTTTCATTACACACTAGATCTAAGGAAATGCAATGATTTTTTCCACAGTCAAACTGTGTTTTAAGATCACATGCTTTGGGATATATTTCTGGGGAAAAAAAAACTTTAAATTAAACACAAAAATATTATGGAAACATTAACTATAACTGACTGAAGTTTAAATGTATTGATATGAACATTACTACTTGATAACACAAGCTTGAAACAGCAATTGATCACCACTGAAATCTTATAACAATCAGTAGAATTTAAAGGATTTAACCTTTTGCAAAGCAATTTTTCTGTTAATGTTGGCTGTCATGCTCCTGAGAGTTAAAAAAAATGCTTCTCATGTGTGTATTTTGATGTTGGGGTTTTATGGCAGTTTTATTTGAGATATGGATAAATATAATAAATAAAAAATTCAATACATATATATCCTCCCATATGCACCCTATAAAAAGTAGAAAATAAAATTAAAGCATATCGATGGTACAGTCAATGAATTTGCATTCACTTCAAAGGATGACAGGATGCTGGCAACCATGTTAAGTGGGTCAATCAGCACCATATCATATCTTCTTTTGAAGTAAATATGAATTCAGTGACTGTATCATCGATATGCTTCAGTTTTATTTTCTACTTTTTAGGATGCATATGGGAAGATAAATTACAAAATATGTGTTTTTAGTGGCAAAAAAAAAGTAACTTCACTTTCATTTGATATACAGCTTAAGCATCGACCTTATTTTCCCTCCCTGTTTTCGGTTCTTTACCTCTGAATGGCACTTATTTGCACACAATGGCTAGATGGTCAGGTCATAAGGACCTCAAGGGCTTGGAGAAGGTTGGGGGGAGGAGAATCACTGGACAGCTGTTGAGAGAGAGATGGTAGTCTCATGTCAAAGCCATCCTGTGTGTTATTTAATGTGTAGAGGGTATGGTTCTCCCATACATGGGATCATGACATAACATCCCATCCAGTGCTGTTTCCAAGTACATTGAGATTGAGGGCAGAGCGAGAGTGTTTTGCAGAGGTAAATCTCAATGCTGACCCAGTTGGGACTTGAACCAGGTTGGGTTGTTTTACATCTGAGCGGCACTTTTTTGCACACCAAGTGCTAAATGGCCACACAAGGACCCCGAAGGCTCAGAGTAAGTCAGGGGAGGGGACCTACTGGAACAGCTGTTGGATGGTAGTCTCCCATCAAGGCCATCCAGCATGTTCTTTAACGTGCAGGCAGGGTGGGGAGTTTTGCAGAGATAAATCTCAAAGCTGACCTAGCTGGGACTCAAACTGGCAGATTACAAGCCTGGAGTGCTATTAACTTAAGAGATAGTAATCCAAATGGTAAAAAAGATTCATTCTCATGCAATTAACATTTCTCTCAAGGTTATCAAAAAAATTTCTAAAATCTATCAAATAGCTGTTCCATTTCAAATTGCAATTGGGATACATTTCCAGATGCAACAGAATTGTGAAACTTTCACAGAACCCTTTCAAGAACTTTTCAGTCTCATGGAACCCCAGAAAGCTTTCATTAAACCCGTGGATTCTGCAAAACAATTTCAAAACCTCCAATTGCATGAAAATATTTTCTTTTTTATTTTATATATGGGCGATATAAAAGTTTGATGCTAAAAGGTACAAAAAAGTGAATATTAAGAAGTGCTCCAGGGATATGTATCATATTTCAGAGTTTTATTAGATTTTTATTAAATCTAAAGTCATGTACACTTGTAGGGTTTGACAATGTGCATTTCAGCTGGTTGAAATTCCACACTTATGAGATTCATTGAATATAACTTGAGGAATTTTTCGTGTTTCTACAAGTTCAGTGTAAATTAAAAAAAATAGTTGATTTATTAATTTCTGAAAAATCAGTTATTACATTGATTTATGATAAATCAACTATCAACTAAATTATATTATACATAAAATGCAAGAATTATATAAAAAAGAATATTAAAGGCATTCAAAAAACTACTGACATGCATCCTCAAAAAACCATTGCACTTACCTCAACAAAACTTTTAATGTCCTACAAAGTACTCATCTCCAGCATCTATGCAAAGTTTCAGATGTCTACACCAATTCTGGAACATTTCGGTGGCACTCCTTTTGGGGAATACTCTGCAACTCTGAATGAATGCATTTTGCAAAGTCTTGCACTCTTAAAAAAGGCTTCCTAGCAAGTTTCTTTTCAATTTTTGGAAACAACCAAAATATCACATGGTGCAAAATCAGGTGAATATGCAAAATGGAGTAACAGATATTTTCCTGCTCCAGATAGCCCATAACTTGCTGGGTTTCGTGAGCTCTGCATTGTCATAAAGAGAACCCTTGACATGCCTGTTGTTGACATTGTGCCATATCCTTAACCATTTTAGGCAAAACAATGTTGGTGCAGTATTGGTCATTTATAGTATTTTTTTCAGGTAAGGTGTCCACAGCTACCACTCCTTGGGGATGTGGTTCATCTTCTGCAACTCAGACAGTTGTTGATCTTTCTGGGAGTTGTATAGTAATAAATCCATGTCTCAACCATTTGGGGCCACTAGATTCAAACATTGCCAGCATCTACTTGCCTGAATCTACTTCAGCCTTTTCTACTGATCTGTCAGTTGTGGGGGTATCCATTTAACACAGAACTTTAAATGCTGATGAATAATTGTTTCCATGCTACCAATCAATGAATTGATATCTAAACTTATTGCCTGAAAGGTGAAAGTTTTCCTTAACAAGTTCACAAACAGCAGTGATGATTCTCTCACAGCCTCTTTGGTCTTCCTGCATGAGGAAGGTGTTCGAAACTCTGTCATCCTTCTCTTAACAGTGCCATATGAACAGGCATAATCATCATATACTTGTGAAATATAGGTATGAATTTTTTTGTGTCATTCCCAAGCAGCATCCTTGCAAAAATCTAGTCTTTCAGTCTTTAATAGGCTCCATAGCAATAATGCACAGATTTTGCAGACCAAACTTTAAAGCATCACCAGCAAAGAGTGAAATACGAACTTTGTTTTTAACACATAATTACAACTTTAGACAAGTTTTCAAACAAGTCATGGCTTATTAACTTTAGAGGAATGAATGAAAAGCTAAATGCAATGTCAAGAACTTTTTGAATGCCCTATGCATTACACCATGAAGAAAACAACTATTTACAAAATAAACTTACTGTCACAACCTTCTTCATCTGAATTGTCTGGACATTCATTCATTCCATTACACTGTAATTGCCCAGGTATACATTGGAGGTTTTTGCACTGAAACTGATCTGGTCTACATGTGTTTGTACCTGAATAATAAAACATTAAAACTGCACTGAGTTTTCATACAAAGAAAATTCAACAAAATTCAAACCTTTTTGCACACAATGGGTTAAAAGGCCAGGTCACAATGATCCTAAGGAAGGTTGGAAGAGAGGACCAACTGGATAACTGTTAGGAGATAAAGGGGATAATCCTGTCAAGGGTATCCAGTGTGTTCTTTAATATGCATAGAGTATGGTTCTGTGCACAAGGGGCCATGGCTTAATGTCCTATTCTATGGACAGTGGCTTTTCCAACCCCATCAGTGTTCCTTTTCTCACTGAGGGTAGAGTAGGGGTTCAGCAGAGATAAATCTCAACACTGACACAGGTGAGACCAACACAAAGGATTAATCTATAAACTTTGTGTATTTTCACACAATATAAACCAATTAAAGAAGAACTGATTCACATCATAGTAAGTTTGCTAGCCCAAAGCTGCTTAGGCTGTTTGAAACCTCAACAAGTATTCAAGATTCTTTAAATGCAGTCCATTAAATAGAAGTTTTTACATAGTATAAAGTGGTGGTACTCAACATATAGTGCACAACATTTAAAAAAGCACATAAAACACTTAAAGACAAAAAAAAAAAGATTGCTTTTCACATTTAAATATTTGGTGCATATTTTTTATTTGGCAGAAATGTAAACATAAAATAATTTTGTCATATTTATTGCAACCTAATTTAAAGAAGGAATTTAAACTTTAAAATTAAAATTGCTTTTATGGTTAGATATGCTTACAGAATTTTCAATTTGAATATTTTGCCAACTCTACGCATTACAATGCACGCCCACTATTACCTCCAATCAAAACGAAAGAGTGAAGGTGGAGTTTACACCCTTCCTAGTAATACTTGCTGTATCTGAATGCTACTTAAGGACATGTGAAAATTTTAAAATGTGAACTTTTAAATTTTGTGATGCGAAGTTGTAAAAATGTATCTGTATTAATTCACTGTGCCATACCATGGCTGAGTGGTTAGCGTACTTGGCTACCAATCAAAGGGACCTGGGTTCAAGACCCAAGTAAGGCATGGATGTTTGTGTTTTTCTGCCATACTCATAGACCTGCTAAAGTGTATAAACTGACAGGCTCCTGTCAAGACCTCTGTGTCAAGCAGCTGCTTGAGGAGGGTATTTATTATTAATAATTCACTTGGATCAGTGATGCATGGCAATGATGAAGTTGAGCACCACTGGTATAATGTATTTTTCAAAGGTAATGCTAAAAATACTTTCCAGAAACTTACCAAACTTCACTCAATGTTACATCTGCTAAACTTTATAAGCAGAATCCCAATATTTGCTGCCAAAAAATACTACAAAAATTAAAATGTAGTCTGTTGCAAACATTTACCTTCAATTTAAAATATATATACATAAATTTACATCCATGAGTATTTATTACACAATACTAAAGTATTCAAGTTTTTTTAATTGTTTGCAACCAAATAATTTTACTACAGATTCACAAATAAAATCCATCTGCAAATTCCAGATCTTTTGCAGCCATTAACTGCCCACTACTACAGCTAATCAAAGCAAATTCCAAATATATTTTGATAAATGCAAATGATTGCATTTATACATTTATTAACTCTCAATTAAAACAAATGCAACATACACTATATCTATATAAAGGATTTCAGAAGGTGGTCAGCAAGGTCAAGGCACTTGCCTTCACAATTATACACTATGCCACTAAAAGTGTTAGGACACTTCATATTATGTGAATGGAAAGCCACATTTAGAGCTCTAACTTTGAAAATAAGCTTTTTAGATTAAAATGTCACTGGAGATAAATTGATGATCTCTCAAATCTTAATTTTCAACATTTAACACTTAAAGATATGTAAAAGCAAAAATATTCAATAGGTGTATTGTTAATCATAATTAACTTCAAAATTTAATTAAAGCAATTGTTATAAATCATTCACCAAAATTAATGTAATCTTAGAAGTTGAGTAATGATTCATTTTTCATAAACATTTTCTTCAAAGCATTTAGAATGAAGAGTACAGCAACTTGCTAACTATTAAAGCTTCAATAACTCTTTAAACACCAAATAAATGTTGTTGAAAAATTGAGATTTATTGAGAGATAAACAAGATCTTCAATTTTTATCCAGTGACATTTTCCTGTATAAAGTTCCAAAGTTTTTTTTTTGCCAGATAGCTTAAACCCTGGCACATGGCAATTAATCTTGCCAAGAAATTAAATAAGGGTTTTTTTAAAAGAGTGCAAGACAAAAAAAAGAAATTAAGATTGTTTTAGAAATATTTAATTATAATTTGGAACAAAGCTCTGCTCAAGAGAAAAAAAATCCAAAAATCAAATACAAATTTCATAAAATTAAACAAGTTTATTGGATTCTAGATACCAATAATACTTAATCAACACATCGCATAAAAGTCATCACTGTGACTACTTCAAAGTACACTACACAATCACTCCTCCTTCATCTCCATAAACTACATTGCCATCAGCTACAACTAACTTCCATAACTTGTCCCTTAGCCACACTCTTGCTTAAGCTAACGTAGCACATGCAGACATCATGCTTGGAAGCCACATTTGCATACAGTGATTGGGTGCTAATGATGTAATCAGCCATCAATCAAAACAGTTGTGGAGTCTGCAACTCTATGGGGAGAATTGATGATTCAAGGTAAATGAACACCCTAAAATAATAATCACAGCGTAATTACATTAAAACTGGTTAAGGAAACTTAAAAGTGAATGGGTGAACCATCACAACAGTAAAAGGATTAATTTTGAATATGGCTTTTCAATTCATATAATATAGAAGCATAAGGAAACTGAGGGAATGGAATTTATCCCAGTATCTATTAAATATAAGTCTATATTATAATTTTAAGTATTTTTCAGACCTGTGTGCTTTATGTCACAATACTCTCCTAGAGTTCCAACTGAATATTCCTCAGGCCATGAATGGTTCATCATAGACATGAATAAGTTTTGCTTATCAGTTGGAAGTGGTCAAAATTCCTCTATTAAGATTGATCCACATTAGTATGTGCAACTTGCCCCATCTCATATTCTGAATAGTATTGCTGCACTAACTTGTACAATATTAGTGTTATTTCATTATTTGGGGTATATAACTAATCTCAGATAGCATTAAAATACCCTAGATATTTTTTGCATGTATGGAGTCATTAAAATAAAAAAATTAATAACTAACTGTATTACATATATGAACTTTGAAAACTATTTACAATTAAAATCAAAACAATAAAATGCTTTCTATGTTATATTATTTAATAAAAAATGTATTTGAAAAATAATTTGAAGAACAATATCAATACATATACATGAAAATTAAAACTGCTAAAAGGAATTAATACTTACAGTTGCTTTCATCTGATCCATCAGGGCAATCTGTATCCCCATCACACTGCCAGGATATATGAATACAGTCTTTCCTATTTGCACACATAAATTCTCTAGAACTGCAAACTGACACTCCTTCAGTTGGACAGTCTCTCTCATCTGATCCATCAGTACAGTCCACACCTCCATCACATCTCCAACGATCAGGAATGCATTTTCCACTTACACACATGAATTCAGTTGTTGAACAGGTAACAGTTGCTGCAAAACAGTTATATTAAAAGATATTGGGCAAATCAGTAAAAAGTTGGTTTTTGAACTGCATCTAAAATATTGTAGTAATTGAAATGTTAATAATTTGCATAAAAACATTCTTTGGTTCAACAAAAAAAGGTAAAGTTGGAAATAAGCAATTCAAATGGAAAGCATAACTTGCATGGAAATAAGTTGCAAATTTCACTATGGCTGGGTCAAAATTAAAATTTTCCATTTTTAAATGACAGTTATAAAAACAAGTTTGAACACCAAAATATTAGAATTTTTTTCCCCTCACTGTAAAAGCAAAAACATTTTGCTACAGAAAAATTTCAGTTTTATTTTATAAAAGGAGATCAAGAGCATCAGACTATCAACTATTTTTAGACTCCTTTAAGGAGCTAAATTTTATTATCTATTTATTTTGGCAAAAAATTGTAATAGTGAAAAGAGCAGTAGACTGAAGATGCATACAACTAAGAAATAATGGTAGATACGAGTTGTTTTATCTTGAACCCTTCAGGGCACTTGTGTGCACACAGTGGGCTACATACACACAGTACAGCTAGTGAGATTAAAAATATTTCAATTTGATAAAGATTAATTTTACCTTTCAAAAATAATAAGATACTCACGACAATTAACTTCATCGCTTTTGTCCCCACAGTCATTATCTTGATCACAAACCCATCTTTTAGTAATACATTTATTGTTGCTACATGTAAATTCCTCTTCTGAGCATGTTATCTGGTCTAAAAAGTAGAAATTTTTATTTCAGAATTACACAGTTTAACAAATTTTTACATTTTGGCCAATTAATTGGAAAATAAACACTTGTACCTATTAGATATATTTCACTATTTGAAGTTGAACAGATTTATATTTTCATAAAAAGCTTTTTTTAAATACATAATCTTTGAACTTTTTTTTTACTACAAAATTCTCTCCAAAACATTGCAATTTTATCTCTTAAAAAATCTTCAGTTCAAGGATACATTTACCACTATTATAGTCATCAATACTTTAAGGGTCATTTAATTTAATTTTTTGAAAACATGTTCATGCTTCTATTTATTTTTTTCAATGAATTTGTTTTTTTCATTATCAACATTAAATGCATAATCATTTTGTGTGTAACAAGATCTATGTGTCATTCAGGATAAGATTCGAATATTCTTTTTCTGTAGAAAAAGATAACACTTAACATAGGTTATAAATGAGTTTATTGTTCAAAACTTAGCATTTTAAGAGTTATAAATATATTATTTATTTATATCACTAACTAGGCAAGTATGAAAAAGTCAACCTCCCATGTCCCACTAGAGCATTGGATCTCCTGGTATATCCCAGTTGCTCTACCAGTTGGCTATGACAGTAGAAATTTACATTCACTTAACACTTGTCCAGTTGCTGAAATTTAATGTCCCTCAGGGTTATCACAGAGCTAAGTTCCATTGCTTTAGATATAATTAAGTTTATTTGAATGATCTGAGAAATCAAGCTTAATAAAGAATTATTTAAAGAAAATTAAAGTTAGTAAACTCTTGTTGTGACTGCCATTTGTAGTATTCAACATTGTAGAAATTAATTGCAATGTATAGTTTTAAGGTAATTTTAGAACTTAGCATTTTCAATGCTATTCTAACTTATCAGTATAAAAATTTCTAACTCTGTGAGATCTGTTTTAAGCTACATCATGGAAAATATTACATATTTTAAACTTTTGAATGATCTGAGAAATCAAGCTTAATAAAGAATTATTTAAAGAAAATTAAAGTTAGTAAACTCTTGTTGTGACTGCCATTTGTAGTATTCAACATTGTAGAAATTAATTGCAATGTATAGTTTTAAGGTAATTTTAGAACTTAGCATTTTCAATGCTATTCTAACTTATCAGTATAAAAATTTCTAACTCTGTGAGATCTGTTTTAAGCTACATCATGGAAAATATTACATATTTTAAACTTCTAATGAATTTAAGCATTATGTTTGCTAATGTTAGGAGAAAGCACTTAAAAGCTGCATAAATGCTTTATAGTGAAAAAATATTTGTTTAATCTACTTATTATCCAACATCTAAAACAATTTAATTTCTATGCCTAGCTCAAAATCTAAGCAATCATTACATACACTGGCAGAAACTGAAAAAAAAAAAGAACACCCAGAAGAAATTCCTTTAGGAACATCATATTATAATATGTTAAAAATTAAGGGCAGCAGAAACAGTGACCCAAGATTGAAAGTCATTGGATGAAATAATGATGTTGTTGAGGACAACATGCAAATGTATGCAGCACATATTTAAGGACTAGGGCATGAAGAAAGTTATTCGTCTTGTGTTGTATTGTTCAGTGCTCTTTGAAGAAGCTACCATCCTGGACGACGCCGGAGTGCAACATTTATTCAGTTAATGGAGTTTGAGCAAGGTCATATAGTGGGTCTTTGAAAATTCTTTTCATCAAATTGCATACCACATTGGACAAGAGGTATCAGCAGTAGTATGATGGTGGCATCAATGGTCAGAAGAGCATTCGCACACTCGCAGACATGATTCCGGGCAACACAGAGTTACCGAACACACGAGAGGATCGGCGTATCAGGAGGGCGACGGTGGAAGAGCAGACGGCTATGGAGTCACAAATTCTATCCTCTGTCATACCAAGGGTGTATACAAGAACAATGCACAATCATCTTTTGGAAGCAGGACTATGGGCATGCGTGCCGCTGGCACAGTTAACCACTGTCACCTCATCGCTGTCAAGCACGTTTGCAGTGGTATCAAGAACGAGTTCATTGGAGGGAAGAATGGCAGTCTGTGGTCCTGTGAGGAAAGCCAATTCTGCTTAGGAGCGTCTGATGGTCATTTACGCATTCAAAGGCGACAAGGTGAGCAGCTTCTTCCATTGTGCATCTGCCAGCAACATACAAGGTGCATGCCAGGCATCATGGTGTGGGGAGTGAGTAACCATAACCCTCGTCGTACTTGTCTGGTGTTTGTACAGGGTATATTGAATAGCAATACATATATCAGCAAATTCGTACAGCTATCTGTCCTGCCATTTTTGAGTGTAATCCCAAATGCAATATTCCAGCAGGATAATTCCCACCCACACTCTGCCCAGACAACTCAACATGCTCTTTAGGCAGTGCACCAACTCCCTTGGCCAGCAATCTCTCCGGACTTGTCTCCAATCGAGCATGTCTGGGACTGGATCAGACTCTTCTGCAGACCATGGCAGGCAATAACAATCACTAAATTATGCATCCAAGTTGAAAGCGCATGGAATGGTATACCCAAGCATGATATCCAGCACTTGTACAACTGATTGCATGCCAAATTGGAAGCTTGTATTGCTGCTCGAGGAAGTTCAACACCTTATTAAAATGTACCTTCTGTAAAATGTAATACTCATTAAAAGGTAAAATAAACATTGAATCACTTCACATGTGATCATTGTCCTTTCTCAACAAATTGTTTCTACTAAATAAATCTCATAGATTACACCAGTTGTTTATGGTGTTCTTTTTCAATTTCTGCCAGTGTATAAATTAACACCAAATAGCTTATGCATTTCACTGCACTGTGCATAACTGACTATAAAACCCAAAAATACAGAAAAACTAAGGAAGTTAGTTTCTGAGAAAGAGAAAAAGTCCTCTACAAATAATTAGTAGTAATCTCTCAAATAAGCTTCCTGTGACTTTTGGGTATTACTGGTCCTGGCCACTATATTCTCCATACCTAAACCAGCATAGTTACTTCTTATGGGGATATTTTAAAGAAATGTTTACAGAAACAACCCCTAAACGAATGTCAAAGCAAAACCTTCAGTTATCAGCTTCAATCAAGACATTTTTGCCTAGAGTAGTGGAACATTTTCAAATTATGATTGCATAGGGGTAATGGATGCTAATGGTTCACAGATGATAAAAGTTTTAAATCAGTGAAAACATTTGCAAAGTATCCCAAAATTTGTAACACCAATATCATTTCTGTGTCATGCATTTTAGTAAACAGAAATTTTAAAGTAGTGCATCTTTTGGAATAACCTGTATATAGATTATACCTTAACCCTAATTTACTAGAATACAAAACTTCACATTATAGGTGACAATTAAAACTGTTTCAGATAAAATATATCCATATTTTATAATTAATAATCCATATTTTATATTATAGATCAAGAAATAATTTTATGGACAAAATGATTTCTTGAATTATATGTCAAGATATCTGTGATTATTAACATATTACAGATGTTAACTAAGGTACTAACAGTGCTTAGAAATAGTGGAATTGAAATGGATAATTTATTTCAGTGTATGTGTAAATGGCATCAACATACGTTTTGAACCCCAGAGAGCAATCTTGAATTTTTTTGATAATAAATAAAACAAAACATTAATGTTTATGAAGTACTAATAATTTTAATACTAATGCATTGCAAATGTAATTTCAATATAGACTTACAACAGTCATCTTTTTCATCAGAACCATCAACACAATCTTCTTGGCCATCACAATGCCATGTTATAGGAATGCAAACTCCTGCTGGGCTTCTGCATGAAAACTGATCAGCTTGACAAGTCTTGTTTTCTGAAAGCATTTAAAAATTTAAAGCTTTTCATAACATTTTAGTATACTGCACATAATTGATAGCTTTCTTTTATTAAAATAATTCTTATAAGTAATTATTTTCTCTAGACAAGTTTTGTATGAGATTTTTAATTTGTTTTTAATCACTACTGTGCACAACACAAAACATGCTAGGCTTTCTCTCAAAAGCTAGCAAATTTTTAAAGGTCTAAAAATTCCAATTGTTACATAATTAAGCAAACATAAGTCTTTTAGAGCCAAACAACTAAATATGTAAAATATTTTTGTAGTAATAGAAATTTCTAAATATTTAAGTAGCAATGTTTTTGACGAGAGGTGAAAAGTTACCATTCCTTTGTAGATTTAGAATAGAAATTTGTAACTGTACTGTAATAGCCACACAGCTCAGTGAGGTTTATGCATATTTATGTGGAATGAGAATTTTTATTGAAATTTGGTAACATTTTGATATACTATATACATACACTACTATATATATTTTCTCAGGAATTTGCTCAAAAATTTAATTATGTGTACATCTAATAAGTGTTTAATATTAATTTAGTCTACATTGGGAGAGCTAGTCATTGGGATAGATTATGAATATGATAGGCAAGGCCAAAAGAAATTACCCATGGCAGAGTGGTTAGCGCACTTGGCTACTGATCTAAGGGACCTGGGTTCGAGTCCCGGGTAAGGCATGGATATTCGTGTTGTTTTTCTGCTGAGGTCCCGCCATCCTCTCAGATCTACTTTGGCATATAAACTGACAGGCTCCTGTCAGACCTCTGTGGCAAGCAGCTGCTTGAGGGGGTATAATTAGTCATTTATCCCAGTAGATCCACCCAAGTGTTAAATGTGGCAGTTGAGGCACTTTTCCAAAGAGTGATGCTTACTCCCATAGTGAAAGGTCCCTAGTGGACCAATAGGAAACAGACAGGAAGCAGTAAACATTGGGTTTACTTTTATAATCAGAACTCTGAAGATCATCAGTGTCCCCTTTCTCACTAAGGGCAGAACAAGAGTTTTTTTGGGGGAAGGGGGGTATAAATGCAGGCCTAATGGCAACTTAAATCTGTCATCAGATTATGAGCCTAACATGCCATGAACTGCCCCAAGAAGTAAATGACTTTCAGATGGCAATTTACTTATGGAATCAAACTTTACATTGGCAATGCTTATGTGCTGAACTTTTATGTCGAAATAAAAGGCTTTCTTGTTAATTCTTAAAAAAAGTTAAGTGTAGGAATAGTCGAGGCAACCAGTGCAGTTGCGATTTCTTGTGTAAATTGTTTTCTGCCTAAAAGTAGGACAAATGGTCTCAACTATCAGATTGGTATAGGTTAGAGCAGACACAGGAAGTCCTCATTAGTGTGTAACAAATGCAAGTCAAATATGCAGCAGATGCTTCATGGCATATCAGACAAAGCAACTGTGCAAAAGGACTTTTGTGTATACTAATTAGAAATAACCACTGAACTTCTCAATAACAAAGTGACTTAGCTCTGTCCCAGCAAGTAGCAGTTAAAGATTAAAAGAGCAAATTCTGAGCCTTATGATTGGTAATAAATTAATTTTTAGAACACACATGAAAGGAACCATTTGAACATACATCCACACAAGTCTTTAGCTCCACTGCATAAGCCAAGAGAAACCAGAATAATCAATGGCCACAGAGATTTATGACAGAATGGCTCAATGAAATTATTCAGTTGAGTCTATGAGCATCTATCCCCTATTTGTGAAATGGTCATTGACAGGAAAGTCTTACCACCAGCAGCACTCATCAAGGAGCAACAATGTCTGCATTTACCTCATCACCAATAAGCAGGAAAAGGCAAGCACTTCATGTTTTATATGGATACTGAATGATTGAATAAAATTACCATAATTATGACATTTTTATAAACCTTCCTAGTTTAACTTTAAATTTTATATAATAACTGATAATCAAATACATAGATGTGAAATATTTGATACTGTTATCTATTCTGCGCTGAAATAATCACTAACAAATAACTAAAACTGTAATATAATCTGATTTTCAAGTACCACCACTTGAAATCATGTGTGTCAAGTTTATAACTGCAGAAGTCAAGGGCATCAAATTTAACATGTTCACTGCTATCTTGATACTCATATTTAGAAGGTCACTGGGATGAGGGAGATTTATCACACACAGACAACTTTAATCTTAAGCTGAGCAATACCGAGACAAGGGAGAACATGGCTATGTTGACTTGTTTCGGACTGCCAAGACTGGATGATACGAATCACATGACACATAGAGCACTAGATGGTTGGGTTATTTTCCTCTGAGAAGCATTTTTTTTTAACACAACCAGTTAAATGGCTAGGTTACAAGGATTCTGAGAAAGTTGGGGAAGGGGACCCACTAGACAGTTATTAGAAGATGAAAGCTTTCTGCCAAGGCCATCCAGCAAGTTCTCTAACATACAGAGTACCATGCACATGGTACAACTTAACATCCCTTCTGATGGATGGCAGTCTTTCTAAGAATGTCAGTGTCCCCTTTCTCACAGCAGGAAAAATTTTAACATTGACCCAGTTGGGAATCGAACTTGGGAACTGCAAATTACGAGACTGGCATGCTACCAAGTGAATCCCCACCCCAGCATAATGCACATGTGCATCAAGTGGCATTGAATGTGTTCAACAAGATAAAGTTGCAAACTTTTGACATTTCCTTCCACAGCAGTCAAACAGTGCATTCATCAGAGCAGTCAGAAACATCCTATCTCATGCAGACCTGGAAGCTATCAAGGGCAGCAAATCTTAGACAGCATATTTTTGATAGTGGATATGTTCCAAGATAGGAAATTATACATAAGTTTGACAGCATCTTTTTCCACAGTTAGATCCACAGTTAGAACATGTTAAATTTTATAACATTATAAATTATATTTTTAGACTTAAGAACTCTAGATTAGCAAAAAAGTCTACTAAAAAATAAAATACTGCAATTTATTTTCATTTGATTGATCCCCCCCTCCCCCATTTGATAGGCTTCTAAATCTTAATACTTCTAAAAGCACATAAATTTATAGTATGCGATACTTTTGCAGAAAATAAAGTTGTCAATATGTGGCACATGAACCCACATTTGTTACAAGCTGGGTTTTCTAACCACTAAACTAACACCAGCTCAGTCATTTATCCATTAATGTAGCTTATAAAATCTTCCAGACCTTGTTGCCCATGGTACCATCTGTGATCAGTAGAGGCTTTGATCAGGAGAGACTTCCATCATAGATGGTGACATGAGCAACAAGGTTGGGAAGATTTATAAATCACATTAACAGAAAAATAATGGAGCTAGTTTAGTGGTCAGACTATCCAGCATCTAACCAAGAGATAATTTTGTGTCCCACACATCATTGACAAAACATTTTTTCTGCAAAAGAATTTATTGAATTCTATGTCAACAGGTAAAATGTGTATTTGCTATTGATTATAGCATACAATACATAATATAAGCATTACAATACTCAAAAAAAGGTAATGGATTTCTTCATTTTTTTTTGTTCAACGATCAGGAAATTTTCACTTAGTTTACTATCAATATCAATTTTTAGATGAAAAATTGCTAAACTGGGTGGGATATGAACCTATGACCTCCTAATAGCATATCCGGTGCTCTGACCATTGAGCTACTGGCCACCGATCAAGATATATTCTATCTGATGATATAAACTTTCTACCTACAGTACATGTTTTTCAGTCTCGTGAAGGCAGTGTCCTCACTGCTCACAAACAGCCTCACAAAGCAGATGATAACTTGATATATTTGCCATCTTCATGACATAATTGTCATCTGCTTTGTGAGAATGTTTGTGAGCAGTGAGGACACTGTCTTGCAAGACAAAAAATGTGTACTGTAGGTGGAAAGTTTATAACATCAAATAGAGATCTTGATCAGTGGCTGGTAGCTCAGAGGTCAGAGCACCTAACATGCTACCAGGAGGTTGTGGTTTAATATTGCACCCAGCTCAAGCAGTTTTTTCTCTAAAATTGATAGACTAAACCATGTAAATATTGAACCATTAGATGTAAAAGCCCTGATACGATGTATTAAATAAGTGTCTACATAGATTAATTTTGATATCAGACAGGGCTTCTGTCAATACATTGTTCTAAAATTAAAACTCATGCTTAACAGATACTTACGACACACAGATGGATTTTCATCCGACTTATCTCCACAATCATCCTCATTATCGCACTGCCACCTACTAGGAACACATTTGCCATTGGCACAGCTGAATTCTGTTTCTGAGCAAGTCCTTGTTTCTATAGGGAAATAAAAGGTATGACACATTCAATAAAACTTTTGATGTAGAACATACATAAAACTTCCATTAACAATGGTTTAGAAAATTCACTTCAGTGCTATTTTTGGCATGAAGGCCAATCAAGTAGTATTTGTTTTTTTTACATTGAAGTAAAATATATATAATTTTCCAGAAGAAAAAAAAAAGAATTAACAGTTTCAGCAAACCGTATAAAATAAAAAATATCAAGAATAGGAATGTGTGGAGAAATTCCCTCTTTTTAAAAACTGACCAGCCAACAATTTTTACCACAGCTAAAATAAAAACTTATGTATACTTCCCAAGGGGCAAATTTTTTATGTGAATTACAAGGAAAATGCAGAAATTAAATGTTACACACACCCCCACCAAAAAAAAAATGCTGTTGCAATTTTCCTAGCTTGAAATAATAAGACATCAGAATATCCGCTTGCCAGTTGCAATTTTCCTAGCTTGAAAAAATAAGACATCAGAATATCCACTTGCCAGTTGCAAATAGATTTCCCCAGTCCCGTGAATAGACCATACAAAAATCAAGGAAATTTGAATATTTTTGAAATATCACATCTTTATGCTATCAGAAATAATTTCTATTGGAACAATGAATGAGGAATCTACAAAAAGTATAACCAGTGTTGTTATACCACTTTAAAACTCTTGTAATACCAATAAGTCCATCCCAGTGGCTGAGGGATCCAAGTGCTTGGCTACAGATCAAAATGCAAACAGTTCAAGCTCCAGATAATGCATGAATGCTGTGTTGCCTTTCTACCTTCTCTATGGTGTATCATACAGACTCCCTGTCAAAATTCTGTGGCAAGCAGTTGCTTGAAGCATAATTTTTGTTTTACCAATAGTCTCTTCTAAGATGTTTGTAAAGAAACTTCCCCATTAAGGCACATTGTGAAAATAAGTATCTTAAGATTTACAATTTTTATCTGTACTGTCATTCAATAAACAAAATGGAAATTTTTCAAGCAGCTATTACTACAGATTCACTCTTCCTCTGGCAAACCTGCTACAGATACTTGCTACAGATGCCTGGCAAGAATCTTTCAGTAAAGTCTGTCAGAGAAGATATGAGGAAGATGCAAGACCTCAGCAGAAAGGAATCCTAAACATCTAAACCTCATCCAGGATTCAAAATTTCTTTGATACAGTCCCTGAGATGAAATACAGGAAATATGGAATAAGATATCTAGAACTTTTTGTATATTTGTGAGTTTACAAATAATTTATTTCTCTGTACTTGTTTCCCAATATGGTAATAAGTAATATTCATATGGGAGGCTCCTCATTAAGTGTTAAGTGGAGGGAAAAAAATAATTGAATTTTGGGAAATTCCCTTTTAGTGATTGAAGGTATTACTTTTTCTTAGAAACTGTTTTGGAACAAGTGAGCTGTTCAAATAACAGTACCTTCAACTCCTATATACCAAAATGTTTCTGGAAAAAATAGACAAAAAATTCTACACAAGTGATTAATTTTACAATTCATTTTATTGCACAGTGACATGGTTCCCAAAGGAAAGTGAATCACTTAATGTAGTGATCCAAAAAGATATGTATAAGCACATGTGCGGCATGCAAGCAGCCATATTAAAAGGGCAGCAAAACATTGTATTTTGAGATATCACATATTGTGCATCTATGGCCAAGTTAGTGAGAAATTCGATATTAACAATATTTGTTGTTCTTAAGTGCACCATGATCAGTATTAGAACTACTGATAAGGACAATTGCTACTTTACAGATGTATCTCTATTCTCAAAGTAGAAGCAGCTTACTTTTCATTTTCCAATCTGTTAGTATGAATTGCTACTGTTAAAAAGAGTAGAAAATCTGGAAAATGAAAAGCTCAACTTTCTTTTAAAAACAAGCATACCAGTCACCAGAGGCAATGTCATTCTTTTAGTTTTCTTGCACAGACTGCTAAAGTTTCATCAGTCACTAACTAAACTGTTCACTTCTGACATTTACTACTGGTGTCTGGCTTAATTCTGCATTCATTCTCATTATATTCCCTCAAAATTCTCTCAAATTCCCTCAAAAATAAAGAAAAAGTTGAATGGCAAGGGTTCAATGAACACTCAACATGAAAATTTAGTATGTGAGGTCCTGTTCAATTATGTATTTCCCCCTCCCTCCCCTTACTTTGTTGGTTTTGTTGGTAGGCCATATGAACTGCCTGTGGGACAGTGTCTTTTTCCATAGTCTTTGGTCAAACTGAATGTTATACTTAAGATATACAAAAAAGTGAAATGTCAGAATCTACATTTAAAAGATTGTAATTAGTAATGATCCTTGAAATGAAAGTTACTGCATTTTAACCTTACTTTTTCTGCCAGTTTTGTAGTTACAAATTGTGTGTGTGTGGTAATGTTCTAGTCGATGCCATATTCAAAAAATGACAAAATTTTAATCAGCTCAGATTTTTTTATATCTTATTTTCTCAATTTTTGCATTACTTCTTGACAGACTTCCATGCTGAGATTTCTGGGAGGGGAAAAATAGATCATGGATTTTTCCCAGTTTCTAAACATGGTTTTTCCATCCTTTGGCTGTAGAAAAACCTATTTCGAAACTTATTACAACTATGTGATCAAACAAATGCTCAAGTTGTTACGAAAATCTATACAATTCCTCCCCATTAAAACTGGGAAAGTTTTTTTCTGAAGTCTTTATTGCATAATCCTATTTTTGTGTTAATTATTCCTTTCACTTCATTCCAAAGACAAGCTTCAAGTTCAAAACTAACTCCAAATATGACATCACTTTTTGAGTTTCAGAAATATTAAAATGCTTGAACCTGACAAATTTTAGTTAACACGTGGCGTGACCTACAACGTTCCAACAATACAATTCAACTGCCAGGAGCAAAAATAAGTCATTTGGCACACTTCCAAAAAGCAGAATCGTTTGCCGCGTGTCATGTCTCCTCCAGCATCGTCGCGAAACCGGCCGAAAAGTCTTCGCTCGAAGCCGCGTAAACGCCACATTCCAGATCGACGTGTTACAAATGACGTCATATCAGGCGTTCCTCCTCGACCAATGAGAAACAACTGGAGGTGTGTCGCGATTCTCGTTACGTCTCCCCGCACACGCGGTCGTTTTCCTCCGGCCTCTTCACTAGAGGCCTGGCTGGTAATGTGTTTTCTGGCTGAGCAGGTTGAGAAGGTCATCGTGTGCGTCACTTGCGGATGTGTACCTTCCGCTAAACCGATGACGAGATATTTTCGAAATCGTATAAAGCAGAAAACAGGTAGATCGTGGATATTTAGGGACCCGGGAATTTTTTTGTGGGGAAGTTCAAAAACAAACCTCGTTAATCTGTCTGTATGTCATAACAAGCTAATAGTAGCTTGTTATGCCATAGAGAAAACCTATAAGGACGGTGACACTACAGCAGAAACAAAACAGAAGAGCATTCTTGTTCTCTCCGACCCTCGAACTCAGATCCCCTTTACTTGCAGCCAAATCACGAATATTTAAAAACTAAAAATAGCAAATATTACAAAAATATTCTGCATTGCTTTATGCTTATTAAAATAATTGATTATCATATAAATCGGTGAATTTATGATATAAAGTGTTAAGAGTATCAGAACAGACCTATTCACTGTCGAAATAAGAGTACAAAAATTCATTGACTTGAAGTAATGAATTTCGGTATATATTAACTTGTTTTCAACTCATTACTACTCATATACAAGCTTTATTAGAATTTAAAATAATTTACCTGCATCGAATTTTTTTTCCTACTCACACCGACATTTCAACTTTGTCATCCTTTCAAACAAGGCCTGGTCTTGTAGAACAAATTTATATTAATATAAAATTACCATCAAGCCCAAAAACTAATGTCATTTTCAATTTTTTTATTCCATCCTATGTACAGAAGCAATATCAGCAAATGCACGGGGTGTACATAAATACTTATAACAATGAAAGAATGCGTTAACTTATTTATGTTATATAAATATTGAATAATTTACTCGCGCGGATCAATTGCAAAAACAATCATTTTGAAAATTTTATTAAAATATATTAAAACACTAAATGTAGACTGATATCTTTAAAGAACACGTTACGAGTTCGAGTCCTCGAGTTGCTGATCACAGTAATGAAGCTAACAATAGTATCAGTCGTCTATATTCAAAGTTTGAAACAGCGAGATCTGGACTTGCGACTGAAAGTGAACTGTTTGGTGTACTATGACTGCTTCTGGCTGTTAAGACCGTATCGCAAAACACTGAGGCATTGACTTTTCGGGATATAGAAAAGCCTTCAGGTTTAACATTCTACATCCTCGGCTTTTCCTTGCGTTAGGTTTGAAATGTCACAGCTGTGCCATAAAATAAGTATTGCTGAACACACTAGAAACTGCAGATTAGATTCTTAAAACTATCTCCTAAAAATGGAACAATGCTTTAGCAACAGTTGTATATATATAGGAAAGATAAATGACGCTATTCAATTTTGGATTTTATTAGATAACTACTATAGTACCAGATGGTTATTATTACCAATGGAATTTATTAGATAACTACTATAGTCCCGGTCCATGGCTGGTACCGAACCCAGCCATGGACCGGGTTCGTTCGCGTGTTTTAGAGAACGCCATGTCTGGGGTCTGCAACCACAGCGAAGTTTTTATTAAATTCAAAGTGGCATCGATTGACACCCGAGACATGGCTTTGGCTTTTGACAAATAAATTTATAAACATTCACATTCTAGAAAGCAGTAAAAGGCAATGGATAATTTTCCCCAATCCTTTTCTAGCCGTGAAACATTTTATGCAGTGGGCAGTTAGCTATTGCTCTTCTACCTTCCTCCTAGAGGACGCCCGAATAAATAAGATTTATGATGTTTTTTAAGAGCCTTCTAAAATTTTTAGGCCTCTTAATAATTTACCCACAGCGAAGTTCCTCCCACACACACAGAATCATAATGAAGTTTTGAATTTGACTTTCCGCTGATGCAGAGTTGTTTTTACCTCTCAGCGAAGCTTTATGCATATATTATGCTAAATGGCCAGAATCTACTGCACAGCTGTAGAAGAGTTATTCAAAGCCATAGAGAGAGTGTTCTTTATAGTGCATAGCTCTCCTAAATTCGGGACTACAACATACCATACGATTGATGGCGGCCTTTACAAGCCCACGGCGTCTTCTTTCCGACTGAAGTCAGAGCAAATTTAGCGGAGAAAATCTGAATCCAGGGAGAATCTTGAGAGCCTGGTTCCATAATGATTGAGCTTCAGTCTCTTCCAGTGATATAACATGAAAACTATTATGATCAAAAGAATGAAATATACGAGAATAATGACGAACGGCGAGTGCCTTCTGTGTACAACGGAACACCATGAGCCAACAGGTTTCTATTTAAAGCTCAACGAAGCTCCTGAGACCTTCACGACACGTGCAATGCCATGTCTGGGGTCTGCAATCACAACAGATAAAGGTCACACGTGGTTTAGGTATCAGTCTGCATCCACTTCAGAAGCCATCGATACTATCAGGTGTCAAAAGACTGATGGAGTTCATGTTTGCATAGGGGTAATAAGTGGGGAAGAAGACTCATTCTACAAGCTTGGAGGTTAAAAGGGTTATCGGCCACAAGGCGGCAGCGTGCGAATCTTCTGTTTCTGGAAGCGCGACCTTGCAGCGGTCAAAGCAAATAGAAAAAGATAGTCCGCCGGACTAAACGTTTAGTCTCGAATAATTCTCCCTTCCCACAACAGAACTGTATTTTGAGACTCGCCAGACATGCTGTAAGTAGTTCACCTTCACATGAAGAAACAAAGGCCGTGGCCTACAAAACACATGTACAGGCGACCGTTTCACGAGCAGGTTTCTTATTAGCTTGTCTCTTTAAAACTTCTCTTTGACCTCATTTCACGAGTTCAGAGAACGCTCTTTGACAAAATAATCCTTTACTACTTAAATATTTGATTAAATTTTTTGCTCGGCTTCAATGAAAATCGGATTACTTGCTTATATGCAAAACGTTTTCCTACAATTCTTACGTCTTAACCTGGGCCATAGCGAAAGAATATACTTGGGACACAATTTTCCAACTCAAATTTTGCAAACTCTGAAAATAACTGTTTTCCAATTAAAAAATAAAACGCTACGCAAAAGGCGCGTTTTCGCGAGTCTTGAAACTTTTCAAGTAACGTCGTAATTTGATTATTTAAACTACGTTTCTTAATTTTAATAAAATTCGTTAAAATTTCCATATTTCGCTCCAATTTTGCTAACTTTGACTTCCCCTGGCAAGGGAGACTCACAACCCAAAAAATATACGCTTTTAGTCTCAACCACTACTGAAATGGTAAAACTGCTTACCATTCACGTGGTTAAAATTACTGAACGACCCTTATTTCTTTGTACGCTTATTACAAAGGATTCTCCTGAGGGTTCAAAAAAAAGTTCAAATTCTAAGAATATGATTTGGGTTGTTTTACCGCTGAGTGGCACTTTTTTGCCCACCATGGACTAAATGGCCAGGTCACAAGGACTCCGAAGGCTCAGAGAAGGTTGGGGGAGGGGACCCACTGGAACAGCTGTTGGGAGACAGATGGTAGCCTCCCGTTAAGGCCATCCAGCGTGTTCTTTAACGTGCACAGGGTATGGCTCTCCCGGCCAAGGCTTAACGTCCCATCCGACGGACGGCGGCCTTTACCAAGCCCATCGGTGTCCCCTACTGACTGTGGGCAGGGCGGGGAGTTTTGCGGAGATAAATCTCAAAGCTAACCCAGCTGGGACTCGAACCTGGGAACTGCAGAGAGCCTGGCGCGCTACCAACTAAGCCACCCCCCGCTCCTAAGAATATGAACTAGCAAACTATTCAGATAAGAGAGCGGAAATGTTAAAATGGGGTAGTACCTTAAAAGGTAACGGAAACTTCTATCAACGGATGCGAGAGCCATTTCTAAAGTAAACTAGGACTTATTTTATATGACGTTGATAAGGTGGCTAGGTGAATGACTGACGAGGGGTCAATAAAACTTTAAGCGTTTCATTTTTTTTTTTCAATAAGTGCAATAGCTAGAGCTGGCCCCCGTCCAACCTGAACTTAGTGAAGAACCACGAGGATTGGATTGTTTTACCTCTGAGCGGCACTTTTTTTGCACACCATGGGCTAAATGGCCAGGCCACAAGGACCCCGAAGGCTCAGAGAAGGTTGGGGGAGGGGACCCACTGGAACAGCTGTTGGGAGACACATGGTAGCCTCCCGTCAAGGCCATCCAGTGTGTTCTTTAACGTGCACAGGGTATGGCTCTCCCGCACAGGGGGCCAAGGCTTAACGTCCCATCCGACGGACGGCGGCCTTTCCAAGCCCTTCGGGAACCACGAAGAAAAAACTATACTGTTATAGAACAGAGGGGGATTTTCTCTACTTAAAAGAGAATATATATATTTCTAACTTCTAACGAATTTAAAATGATTGCTAAAAAAAACGAAGAAATGAGCCAGATTCAGTTTACTGATTATTTGGTTTCATGAACGTAGAGGTTTCAAATATTTTTTTTTCAATTTGGAAAAAGAAAAAATTCCCCCAGAAGTCTTCATAACATGCAAAATATCACTTTCTCCAGTTACAACAGATAACACGTGCGTGGCCTTTTTGATTACAACGGTTTTCCTTGATATTCATTACTCGGTACTTGTCACGTCACCAAAATGAAGAAATCCCTAACAATGACGTTTCCCTAGCAGATTCAAAATACTTTATCAAACGATCTGTAATATACTAGACTGAATGTCAATTTTCACAAACAATGCTGAATACTGTTTTCCGCATTCGGTATTCATGTGCATATTCAGAGGGCGTTTGAGGTTGGAAATATGCCAGAAAGGTAATCTCTTCAAAACCTAGAAATTTCCCTGTTCTCGATCACGTGTCTATCTAATTGCTCATAAAACAGAAAAAAATTCAAAGCAAGTAAAATTTAATACAAATCCAAGACACAGAGAATGTGCTAAGTTTTGAATTTGGTATTTAGTTGTAATTTCCTGATAAGTTTAACTGCTAACACTAGCGGGCAATAATTTCTCATGGAAAATGGAATGAATGAAAATGCAAAACAACCCAATCCTCTTTGGGTTGAATTGGATTTTTTGCCTCTGAGCGGCATTTTTTTGCACACAATGGGCTAAATGTCCAGGTCAAAAGACCCCGAAGGCTCAGAGAAAGTTGGGGGAAGGGAGCAGATGGTTACCTCCCGTCAAAGCCATCGAGTGTTCTTTATCGTGCACAGGGTACGGCTCTCCCACACAAATGGCATCGCCTTAATGTCCCATCCTATGGATGTCATCTTTTCCAAGCCCATCAGTGTCCACTTTGACCGACAGCAGGGAGGGATTTAGTGGAGATAAATCTCAGCGTTGGCACAGGTGGGACTCGAACCAGGGAACTGCAGATTATGAGTCCGGCGCATTACCGACTGAGCCATCTCTATCACCGTTTCCCCTTCGAGCAGTACACTTCTATGCACACAGTGGGCCAAACCACAAGGACTCTGAAAGGCACTTTTATTTTGCAATGGGCTAAACGGCCAGACCCCAAAGGTTCAGAGTTGAGTAAGGAAACCCATGGGGAGCTGTTAGAAGACAGTCTCCAGTCAAGGCCAAAGTTCTTTAACCCTTTGAAAGCCATCCGTCTCTTTGCCGGCCCTCGTGCAAAACGCCAGTCCGGACGACTGTAGCATCAACTCTCTCCTGCTTGTTTCCCCCCCCCCCGATCAGAGGCAGCCGCTAATTGAACAAACCGCAACGCCACTCCTGTCCGACCTTCAGGCAGAATTCTTCCCGTCTCCCTTTCCCATCCTTTTCGATATACAGAAAGCTCCGAGAATAGTAATGTCACGTGTACGTCTTCAAAACTACTTTGATGTGTTCAATAGTTTTCTGTTTTAAAACCTTTGCTTGCTAAGGTAGATCTCAGTGCTTATTTCAGAATTATTTTCATATTTAAATTATTATTTGGCGAAACCAAACAAGTGATTATCGCTTTGTTATGACTTTTAAAACGAAAAACAGGTTTATCAGAAGTTTAGATTCATAAATTATTTTTAGTCATTTTCATATGTCAGATTCTGAAACTGCTAGATAAATCTGAAAAATATATCCACAGATTTTAGTAATTTAGTCAGATACAGGTATCATGAATCACAATTTCAACGAGATAAATTATAAATAATTTTAATCGTATTATTTGGAAATGTTATATTTTTATGTACACCGGTTTTATTAAATCAGTCACTTGTGACTAAATTTGAAAAATACTTTAAATATTCTTATTCACAAAGAATAAAAATATGATGCATTCGTTTTGAATTCCTTAATAATGGAAAAAAAGAATCTTAATTATTATTTTTCACATTACCCTAAGCAACTAGAAATGTACTAGGAAATCGTTATGAAGGACTTAGAGGTTAAGATCGAGAGGGGGATGGGAATAAAAATATACATCAGGATTAATATATTTTATTTTATGTAGGGTTTATATTATAATGATTTACAATGGAATAATAATAAACTTCTTAAAACTAATTAATACCCATGAGGTGGGAGGCAAGTGTGTAATCCTCCCCTTTCAGAAGGGTAACAGAGGCAAAATTAAGGGTATAAGAAATAAAAAAAGAATGATAAATAAAAAAAATTAATGCCTTTTAAAGACATCTAAAAACGGAGGGAGAAATTTCATATTGCAATGGAAATCCAGTAGGCATGCTTTTTATATTTTCCCGGTTCGATTGAGTTCACTCCTCTCGATTTTTTTTAGATTCAGGCATGCTCACGAAGGAGCCGTCCCTTGGCCGAGTGGTTAGCGCGCTTGGCTACTGATCTAAGGGGTTCGAGCTCCGGGTAAGGCGTGGATGTATATGTCGTTTTTCTGCTGTGGTCCTGCCATCCTCTCAGACCTTCTACTATGGCATATAAACTGACAGGCTCCTGTCAAACCTCTGTGGCAAGCAGCTGCTTGAGGGGGTATTTATTTTATTCTCACGAAGTGTGGATTTCAGGGATGGACAGAAGAGAGCCAGCCGCTACCCTCTTCAGATCGTCAATAACACGAATGGTGAGAAAAAATAGTAAACCTATAAATATAACATATTTTGAAAGAATATTTTTTAAAAGTTCTTTAAAACGGAAGAAAACATTATGTACTGGCAGATGGGCGACCTTCCCAAGCTCATCGGTGTCCCCTTTCTGACTGCAGCTGTTTTCAGTCAGAAAGTGTGCGGTGAGGTTCCAAAACTGGTTTTGGAACCTCACAAAATTTTTTTGTCTTCAGCTTTTTTCAGTCTGAAGCTTACTAGATTGGTGATTAACTCTTAGACACCATTAAGAGTAAAAAAAAACCATAATACAGAATTCATGAAAATGGACAAAACTTGAGACAAATACTTAAAATGTTAATTTCAAAATATCTCAGAATCGAAATTATAGTGGGAAACTACCAAATTCACGCCTGGATGTTACAGAGGTCAAAACCGTGACTGCGAAGAGATATAAGCAAAAATCCCCACGGCGGCAAAAGTGGATGCTGAGGGGGCAGTAACACCCAGATCAACAGGAGCGTGATGGTGCTCAGTGAACGAGTACCAGACAATGCGCGCGCACTGTGGAGACAAGGATGGCGCCATTCGGCACGACACGCAAAACAATCAATAGCGGGGATCACCTGACATCGTACGATGCTACGTCATCCGATCGTTACACGGCAGTTACGTTGGAAGGCGTGGCTTCACTTATATTGGCCTCACTTTCCTCAAGACAAAAAAAAAAGGAAATTTTTTCCTGTTTTGAGGAAATAAAATTAAAAAATAATTCCACTAGATATCAAGTGTCGCTTCAATACCTGTCTGGACTTTAATCCTAAAATTCTTATATTGCAGAAGTTCGTATTTAATTAATGGACTATTCAGGGCCTGATGAATGAATTGTCGAAGTGATATACAGTTACCAAGTATCTCTTTCAACTAATTGATAGCATAGGAAGAATTATAGAAAAACTAGCACATTAAGCACGCTGAAACGGGCCCTAATTTTTTTAGCTGGGTTAAACTTTATTCAAAATCTATTCTTTTAACCATTATGACCACGCTAAAGTTCTCTAATCACAATGTTCCGTGTGAATACTCAGAATTAAAAGAAACTTACGAATGATCAATTTGTTTTCCAGCCTGTGTATACTATTTAAAAAAAAAAACGCATCCTGGAATAGGACTTTCTAATGCGAGAGAACACAATATTTATGTTTCTGTGAAAATAATAAGAGACTTGTGTTCAAAATCTGTAGTAAAGGGGATTAATGTTGAAGATGCAGTGCGTTACATAGATAATGCCCAAAAGGCAGAATAAGCATTGTAATTTTTCGCTGGAGAAAACTATTGTTAAATAATTTCCGACTCTCAGCTCCTCGCTTGAAATTAATCAATTTTGATGTTGGCAGTCCGTTTAATAGAATCGGGATGCTTTAGAAAGAATGTAAAACGAATTCCGTCTCAAAATATACTAGCAATTAGCTGATTCGAATCTCACTTAAATATCCCATCACTAATACTACTTTTAACAATAGTATACAAACAAAATTATATACAAACAAATATATACAAACAACAAATCCCGTGGCCGAGTGGTTAGCACGTTTGGCTACTGATCTAAGGGACCTGGGTTCGAGCCCCGGATTAGGCATGGATGTGTGTGTCGTTTTTCTGCTGAGGTCCTGCCATCCTCTCAGATCTCCTACTGTGGCATATAAACTGACAGGCTCCTGTCAGACCTCTGTGGCAAGCAGCTGCTTGAGGGGGTATTTATTATTATTTTTATTATTATTATTATTTATACAAACAAAAAGGCAGTGAAATGAAAGAGAATCAGAATCCTTTACATTTAGGTTAATAACGGAAAATCTGGAGTTTATTGTATTTTGTTTTTCTACAATCTTTTATACTATGATATTAACAGTATACACGGCCATTTAAACGATGTATTTAACTCAAAAAATGTCAAACGACAAAAGTGGGAGGCTTAAAAGATTGTGCACAATGTCAAACCGCTACTAAATGCCAAAATTCTTGTAAGAATTTCAAATGTTACAAATTTTTACATTAAGCCCTACTATAGAACTAATCAATGGATTGTTTTCCGAGAAAGCACATCTGTGTATACAATGGACTAATGACCAGGTTCACAAGGCAATCAAGAACCCGAAGCTGGGTAAGGGAAAGTGGATTCACTGTACACCTCTTAGGACGCCTCTTGTCAGGATAATCCAGCGTGTTCTTCAAAATGTACAAATAATAATATTGTCCATGGCTTAATATTCCATACGAAGAAAGCGACCTTTCCAAACCAATTGGTGTCTATTCTAACAGAGGGCACAAGGAGAATCCAGCCTGGCGTAATAACTGGCTGATATAACCGTCGACCGAACCGTTAAAATAAACAATTTCTAGCAGTACACGCATTACAATAAATCTGAACTTGTCTTCCAATGATGTACACTAAAGCCAAATTCGTGCGTAAAAAAAGTTTATTTTTCCTAAACGCGATATTCAAAGTCAGTATTAACCATTCAACATTTTTAAATCGAATTCCACTTAAGTCAAAACAAAGCATCGTATTTCGATACTACGTTCCACGTGCTGATGCAAAAATCGGTACTCTACAGCAAAAAAAAAAACGTGCTCCTTATAGTGAAGAAAAAATGCATATTCAGCAAAATACTATTCGAGAAAGCATCTAGCTTAGCCATTCCCAATAACGCTGACCTTCACTTACCATGTGACCTTCGGAATCTCAAGTTTTTCCAGTCACGTGGAACAATTTGTGCCGTGAAACAGTGAGTCACGGTCAAAAAGACGTCTGGACATCAGCAAAGTCTACAATTTCATTGGCTCGGTCGTTTCTGAATGGGCAAAGGATCCATTGCACTTGCTCTCTAGAGTTCAATGATATCTCTAGAATGTTTTGAACTTTTTTTCGCCTTACGTTGTACTTTATATCCTTACGGCCTTCGAGAGCTATGTGAAGGGTTCGCAGATTTGCTTGGAAAGAGAAAGGCATTTTTCTACTGCTGACTAAATGATGAGGTCAAGACACAAACGTTCGGATCTATAGTCTTGAATTTTGAACTGAACAGCACCCGTCATCATTATATACACGATACTCTCTAAGTGGGCGAGTAGGTTAAGGTGCTTGTGAACGGATGTAGGAGCTTGGGTTAGAGCCCCGGATAAGGCATGGATGTTTCTTATGTTGCCTTTCTGCTTAAAATAGTATTTATGTCAGAAATTTTTCATTTTATTTCTTAAAATAAAACATTCATTTTCCAGCTCTCTAAAGGTGGAAATTAAAACTATTGAAAGATTCGGGAAAAAAAATCAAAATTCTAATATTTCGTTAAGTACTTATTAGATAGGTTCTGACTCATTTTCGAGCCCGGGTTCCTATTAAAAAAAATAAATACCCCCTCAAGCAGCTGCTTGCCACAGAGGTCTGACAGGAGCCTGTCAGTTTATATGCCACAGTAGAAGGTCTGTGAGGATGGCAGGACCTCAGCAGAAAATGACATACATCCATGCCTTACCCGGGACTCGAACCCGGGTCCCTTAGATCAGTAGCCAAGCGCGCTAACCACTCGGCCACGGGACGGCTCGGGTTCCTATTACAGTTTTAAATAAAGTTATCTGCTTATGCGAAATAATATTACTCGAAAATAAAAGAAACTTGCAGGAAAATTTCAAGGTTTAACTTTGCAATGCTATTTTTCACAGATACAAAATAGATTATTTTTATTGAAATAGTCGGCCTCGAAAATAAATATCCCCTATACATAATAATTATATAAATAAATATCCCCTCAACCAGCTGCTTGCCACAGAGGTCTGACAGGAGCCTGTCAGTTTACATACGCCATAGCAGAAGGCCTGTGAGGTTGGGGGGACCTCAGCAGAAAAACGACACGAACATCCATGCCTTACTCAGAGGCTCCAACGCAGGTCCTTTTGATCAGTAGCCAAGCGCGCTAACCACTCGGCCGCACTAAAAAGAAATTATTACAACAGTATATTATTTCAACTCGCCGCTTATGTTTACAGGAGATATCGTATAAACATAGGGGGGGGGGGAACAAGAGGGGCTGGCAAGAAGAGTAGTTGCCCGTCACAGCACACGGGAAAAAATTTATCAAATAATTGTTTAATATGTTGTACCAAAAATGTTTTTTGTCCTTAACGAAAAATTTTGCGAGTTTAAGTTTTCTTTTGTTGTCAAAAGTATTTAATTTTTATTATTACGAAAAAACGTTTTTACGTGTTTTTTCAACAAGTTCATTTTTTAGTTTTGTTTTCACGATTCCTTATTCGCCACTGTGAACAGCTCGACAAATATTTCTATCTTGAAACATTCGATTTTTTGCCCACCCACCCCCGGCTGGAAATATTTTGCCCCTCCCTGAAAACAAATCCACCTCCCTCGAAAAATTTCTGCCCGAGCCCTTGCCTGTAAACATGGAGCTCGTGAGTTTCGCCGTGATCAACTAACTATTCAAGAAGTTAGTGGTTAGCCCGCTTGGCTATTAATCTAAGGGACCGGGTTCGAGCCCCGGGTAAGGCATGGATGTGTGTGTCGTTTTTCTGCTGAGGTCCTGCCATCCTCACAGATCTACTGTGGCATATAAACTGACAGGCTCCTATCAGACCTCTGTGGCAAGCAGCTGCTTGAGGGGGTATTTATTTTTATTTTTTTATTTTGCTTTTTATTCCCACAATTATGAGCAAGAGTGAATATTTAAATCATTACAGCCCGAGTAAACCCAAATCCTGTCTTATTTCAAGCCCGAACTATCAATAAGAGAGATCTTTGTATTAAAATTTTCTTTGAAATAAGTTCTTAGAATTTACTCAACTGTAGTTCAGGGCAGTTTCATTTACTACTGGACATATGGAAACCACTGGACCGTCCCATCCCAAGGGTATTGGCCTAGGGGACAATCCCCATTGACATGTATAAGTCGAATGTAACGTGAACTCCCTTTTCTCACCCCCCCCCCCCCCCCCCCCGATTCACTGTTCACTTGGACGCCGCTGAAAGGTCAAGAGACCAAATCTGAAGGTCAGTGTAGCAGGAAAGCACTTTTGGCGGGCTTTCGAGAAAAGAAACTAAATATTATTGAAGTTAGGCTTTAAAGAGGAAATAAGCGAATAGAGCTAGAGGCAAGGATTTAATTTATGCAAATATACAAAAAACGGCGAAGCATACTTTTTTTACAGTAATTTATATATTAATATTAATTTGGCGATTCGATACTAAGGACAGTCCCGGATCTAGCAAAAATAGTTAAGGAGGAGGGGAAGTGACTGGATCGAAGGGACGCTGAGTAATATTTTAGGTACAGTTCCATATTATATCAATAGTAATTCAGCCTCTTAAATAGGGGCGGGGGTGGCTCAGTCGGTAGCGCGCCAGGCTCGTAATCTGTAGTTCCCAGGTTCGAGTCCCAGCTGGGTCAGCGTTGAGATTTATCTCCACAAAATTCCCCGCCCACGGTCAGTAGGGGACACCGATGGGCTTCAAAAGACCGCCATCCGTCGGATGGGACGTTAAGCCGTGGCCACGTGTGCGGGAGAGCCATACCCTGTGCACGTTAAAGAACACGCTGGATGGCCTTGACGGGAGGCTACCATCTGTCTCCCAACAGCTGTTCCAGTGGGTCCCCTCCCCCAACCTTCTCTGAGCCTTCGGGGTCCATGTGACCTGGCCATTTAGCCCATGGTGTGCAAAAAAGAGCCGCTCAGAGGTAAAAACAACCCAAAGCCTCTTAAATAAGCTTTTTATGAACAAATGTGACGGAAAATCATTTAATGATTTTAATCTGGATTCTCAACGATAAAAGTTTGGTATTTCGAGAGCTATGGATAATGGAATACTTGAGAGTAACATTGACAGTTTAAATAATTACTCTGAAAAGTTAATAAAAAACGAGTTAAAACGAATGCTGTAACCGTTATTCTAAACTTTAGTAACACGTGTAAAAGTATTTTTAGCAGTTCACGTAATAATTATATAAATTTTCCCCAATTTTAAATTCTTCTTTTGCAGAACTAGCTAACTTTAAATACTGAAAACGTATTGTTAAAAATCGAAATTTAAATGGATTTCCCGAAATTTTTCAAATTATCTTTTGTCACATTTTTTCATAAAAAGCTTGACTATTGACATAACAGGAAACTGTACCTAATAAAGTGGTCGTTGATTATTTTTTACCCCCATTCCGGTTACTACTAGTATTCTCTAGAAGGGGAGGCATGGCACTTTTATTACCCTTACCCCTAGATCGTCCTTAATATCTCCAGATTCGTAATGTCCTAGCGCTAATAATGTTGGGTTGCAGTAAAAAGCATTTAAATTTTGAGTTAGGTCTGGATTTTTCTCTTGCTAAAATTAGCGCACTTGGTTACTGATCTAAGGTATCTGGGTTCGAGCCCCGGGTAAGGCATGCATTTTGCTTTTCTGCTGATGTCCCGCCACCCTCACACACCTACTCTGGTGTATAAACTGAAAGGCTCCTGTCAGTCCTCTATGTCAAGCAGCAGCTGCATCAGAGGATATTTATTTTATTTATCGTTTCACGGGTTACTCTATGTTTTTGCACACCATGGGCTAAATAGCCAGGTCACATGGACCCCGAAGGCTCAGAGAAGGTTGGGGGAGGGGACCCACTGGAACAGCTGTTGGGAGACAGATGGTAGCCTCCCTGACGGGAGTCAAGGCCATCCAGCGTGTTCTTTAACGTGCACAGGGTATGGCTCCCCGCACACGGGGCCACGGCTTAACGTCCCATCCGACGGACGGCGGCCTTTCCAAGCCCATCGGTGTCCCCTACTGACCGTGGGCAGGGCGGGGAAATTTTGCGGAGATAAATCTCAACGCTGACCCAGCTGGGACTCGAACCTGGAAACTACAGATTACGAGCCTGGCGCGCTACCGACTGAGCCACCCCCGCACTTACTCTATGGAGATTTACAATGACTTGTCGAATTATCTTGATCTCTTGTCAAATGGTTTCTCAGGACTGCCCTATAGTTTCTTCAAATTATCAATTTGTGTACACACTTTCGCATAACACTCACTACAAACGCTTATAATTTCTTGGAGCCGCAATAACAAAACGTACTTTTTTTCTTCAACAAACCATCTTACTAAATTGCTTTTACGATACATGCAGTCTTTATTCTATGGCGGCTCAATACATTGAGGCTCCCAAACTGGGCCAAAACTGCTCCACAAACTGCAACAGTTTGCAGCAAGATGGAAGCGCCTGGAATCAATTACACAATCTAGTTTAATAATACGTAATGAAAGAATTTGCCAAGGCCGTAACGTTCCTTCCGCAGTGATGACAACTTCCGGTATCTAGTTTTAAATTGCTTGCCTAGGATGCTTCCAAAAAGTGTTTCAGACGTTTGTAGTTTTTTTAATTCAGCATATTATTTCCAAATTGTGAGTAACCACCAAGTGAAATGAAAAAAGTTTGCATGCACAGCTTCATCCATGGGATACATTTTTGTGCTATACAATGGCTTCAGAGACAAGGCCAATAGGACCCAATGGCAAGCAGAAAGCCTTTTCTCAAGGCCATCGCGTATTTTCAACGTAAAGGGTTACCGTATGCAGTGGGCCTCTGCGATTCTGAGAAAGTTGGGAGGATCAGACCAAAAAAAAAGACTGGCACAACTGAACCTATAAACTAACCATCGAAATAGTTATTTGAAACGATAAATTTCAACCTAAATACAATCAATATCAGTCAATATTCCCCTTTTCATAACACTTAGAGATTATCAAAGATAATTTGTTATTAGAAAACAGCAATTTGTATCATTTCGGAACTTCCTACATTTAGAATTTTGGAGAAAATAGGAAGATATTTCCATATTGACTAATTTATCGGTCTAAAAACCCATTTATAATAGTTGAATATAAGATGAACCTGAATTTTCAGGGGCAGGGGGGTGATCAGTCGGTAGCGCACCAGGCTCGTAATCTGCAGTTCCCAAGTTAAGAGTCCAAGTTGGGCCAGCGTTGAGATTTATCTCGGCACAAAGATAGGCTTGGAAAGACCACCGTCCGTCGGATGGGACGTTAAGCCGTGACCCGTGTGGGGAGAGCCATACCCAGTGCACGTTAAAGAACACGCTGGCTTGACTTGACGGGAGGTTACTATCACCCAACAGCTGTTACAGTGTATCCCCTCCCCATTCTTTGAGCTCTTGGGGTCCTTGTGACCTGGCCATTTAGCCCATTGTGTCAAAAAAAGTGCCGCTCAGAGGTAAAATAATCCATCCCTCAATTCTCAAGTAAAATCTGAGGAAAAAAACCTAACGTCTAATAGATAAACACTAGTTAAAGGATTCCATGAAAAAGAAAATACCCTAATACAATTGCTATATAATATTAATAGGCAAAAATTGAACAGTTTTGAATGATTTATTAACATTGGTATTTTCTAAATAGCACTGAAGCCCCTATAGTTAGAAAAAAACAACAACATTAAAATCGGGCATTGGTGATATATGGCGAATGAGAAACTGCCGTAATGCGCCAAAAAGTGGACGGTTGAGTTTCTTTCTGCTAAGATCTCTCCTCTGTTTTATTTTCCAAAGATTGCAATTCATGACCTTAAGATATATTTGCGAAAATGCCAGAATCTTTCACTGCTGTTGAGAAAGCTCTAGAGATGACTTCAACAATATTACGAAAGTCCTAAAGTCGATTTAAAGTTCACCGAAAAAAATTCTTGCGCAACCTGATTCAGAAGTGATAGGGGGGGGAGGCAGAGGTTAGCTCGGCAGCGCGCCAGCTCGTAATCTGATGTTCCTAGGTTCGAATCCCAACTGTGTCAGCTTTGCAATTATATCTCCTTTAAAACTCCACCGTGTCCTTTTGCCAGAAAGGGACACGGTGGAATACGGCTTAGAAAGGAAGTAGTCCATGGGAGAGGTTGTCTGCAAAAGAAGTGTCGTTCAGAGGAAAAACAATGTGCTAAATGGTCACAAAATTCCCAAATATAAAGTTGGGGGAAGGGATCCACTGAAAGGCTATTAGGAGACAGATGGTAGCCTCCCGTCAAGGCCATCCAGCATGTTCTTTAACGAGTACAGGGTACAGCTCTCCCGCACACCGAACCATGCCTTAACATCCCAACCGACGAACGGCGGGCTTTCCATGTCCAGCGAATAAGACTTAACGCCTTAGCCGCGCGTGCAGATCTATTCCCTGTGCACGTTTGAATATGCTGAATGGCCTTGACGGGAGGCTGCCATGTCTCCTAATACCTGTCCAGTGGGTCCCCTTCCACCAACCCCGCTCTGAGCCGATGGGATTCTTGTGACTAGGCCATTTAGCTCATTTTATGCACAAAAGTGTAGGTCAGAGGCAAGATTCTTTGACATTTCTGCGTTAACATTCAACAAATCATTTCAATTTAGAATTAATAATTCGACACATACTTTTACTCAACTTTTATGACAAACTTTTAGAGTAATGCAAGAAAAACCATCATCAAGCTGCTACTTCCACGAAGTCTGACAGAAGTCTGTCAGTATGCCTCAGATAAACTATGCGAGGAAAACAATCGAGACCTCAGCAAAAGATAAAGTTCAATTTGGAAAAAGCTTTCAGAGTGCCTTAGGTACTTGGAACATACCGCCGCCCTGTACACCTTGTTAAAAGAGGCTGTCTTAATCAAATTCGAACCCAATTCTCTTTCCAAAACTACTTAGCAAACGAAACTTAGGATAAAATTAATGTATTATGCAAAATGTCCAAAAGAAAAAAATAAATGTCCTGCTCATAAATAGCATCATACTTACGATGCAAAGAATTGGTTAAGAAATGTTGCCTATCAGCAACTGCGACATATTTATATTCGTTTACATAATATTTCGTAATATAATGAATGGCAGAGCCCAGATGCTCCATAAATACAATGAGAAATACTGAATGTTCCAAGTCCTTAACCTAGTGACATATACAGTGGTATACGTAGACTGTGCAAAAATTAGCAGCCGCCAGCAGGAAATACACTTTCATTTGGCACAGACTCGGTGACAAAAATGTTTGAAAAAAAATTACGTCAGTCTGCAAGTAGATAAGAAGACCTTCCAGAGAAACTAGGAAGGTTTCCAAGTTCCCGTTCAACACGTCATTTCCTGAAAGAAGAAACTGAAGCTTACAGAATGAACACGATGGCTGTTTATCATTTGATAACGAGATAAATTTATCAGCGACGAAGTGTTCACTAGACTGTTTCAAACACAGCTAATCGCTGTTAATGATAGAACGATTAAAACAAAAGCTTTCCGTATATATCCGTTGTTGACACGATACTGTCAACTAACGGATACATGTGGAAATAATCGAAGCGATCAGTTGGCAAATGAGTACTTTTTCGTTATCACAGGTAAATATTTCTAGCTGGAACATTACGCTGAGAATCTCTTATTTTTGCTCTTGCCGCCTTATCACCAGAGACCTTTCGAACAGGTGGTGGGAGCCTTTTACAATTTCCAGATAGATGATCTAAAATGCATTTTGCCATTTCCACGAGTTTACATTGCCATTCTTTGACAAAACAAAATGTGGTCAACGATATTGTGTTCCAAAAGGGGGGCCATCCCCTTGGGTATGCGCTGAACCAGGGAAGTAATGGCGGTGCGCTCTCGTTAGACGCAGTGTGGTTGAAAACTGTGTTGCTATACCTGTGAGAGCATTTTTTTTAGGAAGAACTGGCTAAATAGCTCTTGGTGGCCTTGTGACCTGGCCAAGAAAAAGTTGGGGGAAGGAAATCCACTGAATAGCTATTAAGACAGATTGGAGCCTCCCATCAAGCATGTTTTTCAACATGCACAGGTTATGGATCTCCTACGCATGGAGAAACGACTTATTCCATCCGACGAACGGCGACCTTTACAAGTTTCTCATCGAAGGCAGGGTGTGTGTGTGTGTGTGGGGGGGGGGGGTTAATATATAAAAACTAAATATCCCTCAAGCAGCTGATCGGAGATAAATTTCAACTCTGTCGCAGTTGGGACCCGAACCTATGAACTGCAGAGTACGAGCCTGACGAGCTACACCTCGACCCTGAAAATTCAGCATAATTTAAGAAAGATGCATTGGTAAGAGTGCAGTTCAAGGGATTTGCACAGGGCACAAATTCAGTTGCACATATTTGGCTACGACGCTTACAAAGATTATCCAGAAACAGAGTTTCCGGAGTTTATTTCGCATCCATATCGTTCTCATTTAAACTGCCACCTTTTAAGATCAAATTCCAGCAAAAGCCATTAATTTCAGTGGCAGTATATACGGAAAAATTGGTCTGTGCCATAGGAGTATTAACAAGCTTTCTTTTATGGTTAGAAATTCTGTTTTTTCATAGTCAAATTAGTTTTGATTCCCCTTCTTTCAGATGCGATTCATACGCATCAGCGAAAAGGTATGAAGCTTTCAAATGACAGTCATCCATATTATAATTGTGCTATAGCACTATGTACATTAAATAAATAATAAATACCCCCTCAAGCAGCTGCTTGCCACAGAGGTCTGACAGGAGCCTTTGCAACTTTTAAAACATTAACTGATCGTCACATACTATAATTTACGCCATCAAGAGTCTAAAACGCGATTTCATTGCAATTTACGATTGTTGTGCAGTGTACGAAAGCAATTGAAACAGTTTTACCTTAGTATAAATCTTCAGCAAGTTTTTTTTATCCGATTTCTACATCATTGCGAAAACAATTTGAGATTTTTCTCGTTTTTCACTGTAAACAAATAATTTACTCTATATCTTCAATAATAATTGATCGTTTACAGTCTGCGAATTGCCACGAGTGCTGCTTCATTTGCAATAGCCACACTTTCTAGCAGTTGTACCCGTTTTAATCTATGATTTTAGCCGTATGACAAACTTGCAGAACGTGTAGGCGTATCAGAACCCGTTTCTATACATTTCATTATAACACATGCGTTGATAAGCCGGCATTGCTGTTTGTGCGGCAGAAAGTTTCAGCAAAAATTATATATGCGAAGATTTGAATGGATCTAAGGCTTCAGGGTTCTCAAGTCCCTCGAACTTTATGCAAAATGTTAAGCTCGGCTAAGCTTCTTTCTGAAACTGCGATAATTTTGATTGATGGAAAGGGAAAAGTACACTACATGCAGCGAAGGTCTGATATTAGCATTTAAGGATAATATGGAGTACAATATGTACTATAATACGTCAGCATAATAGAAATCTATTAGGAAGGCGGGACCCTCAGAAGGCAATGTACATCGTAAAAAATGGCTTATCTAAGATTTATACAAAGGTCTCTTTCGCTCCATAAACAAGCCCACTAACCATGCAGTCACTGCGGCCACGGAAAAACTTAACTCTTAGTGTTTGGCTCAGAGCAAGACATCACAGTTTGAATCTAGAATAAGATATAGATTTTTTTCCTGATGTAAAATTCTTTCTGTAAAGGTCCCGCCTTTCTTCAGTCTTCTTTGCTGCATGTTATTCTAACAGACTCCTGTCAGATTTCCGTGGCAAATAGTCTGCTTGATGAGAAACTTGTTTACTTACGTATATTAATGCAACGTAAGAATAGTGCGTAATTAGCATCCTGGCCCTCATATAAAGATCTGTGCCTATTCCCTCCAGTCTCATTGTTCTCTTTATAAAACATTTAATCGTCAAAGCATTCATTTTAGTACAAGTCTGAAAGTTTAATTTGGATTTAAAAACCCTAATTTTCTATTTTTGCATTTCATTCTGAAAAATGTAATTTTGACACCAGTCTAGGAAGAAACGCCAGATTATGGCATTACTGATGATGTTGTGGGTGCAAAATTTTATTTTGAAAACAATGCATGAAAAAATTATAAATAAATAAGCATTGAAAAATAAGGATATCAAAGATTGGTAATTGCTACCAGGATATCAAAGATTGGTAATTGCTACCTGGGAAATATTTTAATCTAATAAACAATAACCGAAATAATTACAGCATTTTCTCTTTTACGAAAAAATCGGCCAAACCATTCAATAAAAATTTTTGATTGCCTGATTATTGTATAAATACTTTTTACCGTGCCAAGTGAAACTACAATTACAATCGCAAGCAAGACCACTTCAAACGAAACAAAAAAAAAAATCCCTTGCAGGGAGGTAAAATACCAATTCTTTCTTATCAAATGAGCTATCTAATTTTCTTCCGATCTCCATTTATCTCATAATAAACTCATGTTGGAAGCATTTATTTATCTTTTTTCGATTATATCTGAAAAAAAAAAGGTTGATCTTATCTCCAGCCCTGAATAATAGAATGGGAACCCCAGCCAATGATATATTAAAACTAGCATATCTTTTCCTTCAAAAAGTTTTAATGCATACAATTAATGTTGTTACTAATTTATTGCCGTTTTCAATAAGTTACAAAAAAAATATAAAAAATGACATCAAACTTATCAGAATTTTCTCTTGGTTTACCAGTATCTCAAGACAGTACAAAAGGGTGGCAAAATTGTGATGAAACATCTTCCAGTGAACTCTTTAATGAGCTCCAGGCAGTTACTTTGCTTACTAGTATATCAAAACCAGTTCTGAGGGTGAGTGAAATTGGCATTACCTATCTCTTGCACTGACGAGTTACAATCACTTCCTATAACATTGTAGTTTATTGTGAAACATATTTTAATCATGACAGTATTCTTTAGTAGGGGTAGATTTAGTAGACTGCTGATCAACTGTTCCCTATTAACAGGCCTCGATATGCTATCAGGTGGTGGGATTGCATCTCACCCAGCTCACACAATTTTTTCTCTATAATAAAGATTATCTTAGTCATTAGCATAGATCTCAGTCAAAGGCAAAACACCTAATATATCATCAGGAGATTAAATTTAATCAGATAGAAAATTAATTATTTTACTTTGAAATTTTCTTTGATCTACAGGCTGATGAATCTCACATACAGACCTTTAAGCAATATCACAAAAGAAATTTTGCAGATCAGGATCTAAGAAAAACTTAAGGGGATGGGAGGGTTAGGAGGCAAGTGGCTGGATTGAACTAGAACAATATTTCAGTATTTCTCTCCCTTAATTTTAGTTTTCATTTAAAATATTCCTGCAATACATTTTTACTTTTTTGCATCTATTCAGAGTTATTTTGATTTTTAAAAAGGTGCTAGATCCAGCCCTGTCAGACATTTGAACAAATCACATCAAAAACAATAGATACTACAAATATAACAAAATAAATAGCATTTAAGGTTAAATTTTAGTATAATTCATATACTGAGATGCCACTTTATTAGGTACACCTACCTAGAAGCATATTGCACCTCCTTTGGTCTTCAGAACAGTCTGAAAAAACTTTGAACTTGTTGAATGCATTGTGCAGGAATGTTATACCATGCAGAACTGATTCTATGACAGTTGCTGCAATTTGGACAATTGCAAAGTCTCACTCTGAACAGTCTTTACCACATCACCCCAAAAATGCTCAACAGGGTTTAGATCTGGGAATCAATGTAGGCCAATGAAGCAAAGAAAACTCATCAGCATGTTCCTGAAACCATTCGATCACAATACGTGCTTTGTCAGCAGGTGCATTAATGCTGAACATATCCATCAGAGCAAGGATAAACTGCAGGCATGAAAGGATAACTTTGTCAGCAATGACATTCAAATGTGTCTTGGTATTCAGATGTCCTTCAATGAGTATCAGGGAACAATGTGTGCCAGGATAACATTATCCACAGCATATCATGACCACTCACCAGAACTGTTGTCACCAGACAAGATGGCTTCATGATCTCATGTTGCTTGTTCCTGATCCTTTCATCAGCACGATGAAAGCCCTCTGTTGCAGGGTGGGGGGAAAGGGTCCCGAAGGACCCAACCCTGGGGAAAATCTCGTGCTCCATATACATAACAAAGGAACCTAGATTTGTCCCACCAGGCCACTATTTTCCAGTCCTCAAGGTCAGTGTTGATGCTCCTGCACCCACTGGAAAGACACTTTCATGTTCTTCACTGATATCAGCACTCGACATGGTCAGTGGCTGTTGTGCCCATTCGTGATAATCTTGGATATGTGGTGCATTCAGAGATTACCTTCTACATATCAATGTTTAATTCTGCTGTGATTTGCCTGGTTATGACCTATCTGCTTGCACAATTCTTGCCAGTCTCCTTTGACCCCTCTGATCCACAAGTTGCTGTCCACAGGATCACTGGTAGTTTTTTGGTTTTCACACCATTCTCA
The DNA here is from genome assembly GCA_038380435.1 of Ryuthela nishihirai. Taxonomy (NCBI): domain Eukaryota; kingdom Metazoa; phylum Arthropoda; class Arachnida; order Araneae; family Heptathelidae; genus Ryuthela; species Ryuthela nishihirai. Next base: position 64,140,166 of record JAWZYU010000028.1, on the reverse strand, counting down.
GTAAATCTTTAAAAAGGTTGTGTGTGAAAAACCCAAGAGGACAGCTGTTTGAGAGATGATAGAATCAGCACTCCTTGCACTATCATGCCACGTTCAAAGTATCTCGGGTCACTAGTTTTGCCTATTCTGACAACCCCAGTGCTCAAATAGCTGGTCTGTCCAATATATACCACAGTCACATGGCTATTACATGTTGGAATGAACCATTCATGTGACGAAGGGTGGTTACCTAACGAACTGGCATTTCAGTGTATGCTCAGTAAGAATTATAACCAGGGCTCCAGAAATCCACTCCGCATGGGAGAGTTATCAGAGACAAGTGAATTTTGGGGGCAGAGCTTCCAAACCCTCGGTTTAATATACTATGGGAGAGTAAATTTTTTTTTTTCTGGTGGGTATATTTAAGTTGTATTTCTGGAGCCCTGATTATAACCCAAAATGTAATGGAATGCAAATTTAAATCAGAATGTATTTTAATGTGCAAATTACAAAATGTCAAAGGCTATTTCCAGTCTTTCCTTAAACTTAAACATGAGTTTCTAAGTCAATTTATTGTTTAATATGGAAAGCTACTTATTTAGGTAAAAATTTTCAGAGATTCTTCAACTTTCAGAACATATTCACTAATCCCATCTCATAATAATCATCATCATCATAATAATCCCCAATAAGTACCTACAGCAGTTTCCAATATTTTTGAGCTTTATGAACTGAATATTTATAAATTGCTTAACACATGCAATTGTATTCATCTATTTTTAAATCTATTTTTAGATCAAACTTCAGCTCTGCCAGAGCAAAATATAATGAAGCCGTAATCTTGACACCCACTTCCCCTGCAATTTGGAAAAGGATTTAAATGTATATGCAAATTTGATGTACTGTAATTATACTGTTAGAATAAAGAAATTTGCTGATTAAAGAATATATACATTCTTTAATTTGCAATTTTCAAAAATATTTAAAGAGTTCCAAAGTCTGATGACATATTACAATACATTTTTGCTTCTCCCCACAACTCATAATCCTGCAGACAATCCCCACTGTAACATTCAATTACTTATGCAATTGTTACAGTCAAGTCCATCACTTAGGCCATTTTTTAAAATGATTTCAAATACATACCTTAACCCTCCAGGTGGCTTGAACGTGTTCTAGTGGTGCTGACGTGGCAGCACCAATACACCTTTGATTAAGCCTTACTCTGGTGCTTACAAGGCAGAGAGAAGGATAAATGTGTAACACCAGGAAGGTTAAGACAACTAAATCATACTTCAAATTTTAAAGTTTCTCAATCAATTTCCTGCACATTTCCTGAATGGATTTGGTTTCAAGAATAAATATTACTCCATCACAATTAAATACATAGGAATTAGACTGATCACATATTTTAGTAATCTGTTTGTGGATTACAAGACAAATCAATTTTTCTGTAACAATCAGTTTTTGCAAATTATACATCCTTTGCTAAAATAATATAGCAAAATAGTTTGGCAGAAACAGACTGTTGGGGAACAAGTGACTGGATCAAACAAGAATTGATCAAATCATTCCAATATATTTTACTGAAAGAGGGGAAAAAAACAATGAAAAATACATTCAACATTTTTTTCTTCTCTTTTCCAGTTAACATCCTCAATAGGGACCTGGCCTCAAATGTTCTTGCTAAACACTAATTCAAAAGTCTCAAATGACTACTTGTGAACTGTAAAAAATACGAACATTTTTAAAAATCACATCAGTAACTTATTGCCTTCAACTTTAAGCAGTATTACTCATTATTTAAATACTGCTAAAGGTAAAATTATAAATTTGTCTCCCTGTTTAAGGGAGACATCATACCAACAACATTCAAAATTATGTCAGTGTGGCCCAATTCTGTCTGCATCTAAGGAAGTTTTCGAGTTAAATAAGTGGCTGGGCAATAACCCAAATATAATGCTAGGCCTACATTTTTCTGATAAGATATTAATTACCAAAAGTTATCAGATACTTTCATGTGAATGGAAAGCCACATTTAAAGTTACCTTTAAAAATGCCACTAAAGATTGAAGATTTCATTCAAAACTTTATTTTCAGTAATATTCATTTAATATTTAAGGAGTTACTAAAGTTGGGACATTTAACAGCAGTCTCACCAATCATAAAAAAAATACCTGAAAAGTTCATTAAAAAACAAATAATACCTGCTGTAACAAATTGTTTTCTAAAACGGATGTAATTTTTGAAGTTGTTTTATAATTTCTTGTTTTCATTAATTTGAAAAAAATACAGTTAGGATGAGTAATTAGCTGTGTTTGATGTTAAACTGTACCAATTTTAACAATTCCTTTAATATTAAAATAATAATTCAAACTTAAATATTTGAGAGAGAGATCTCCAATATATCACTGAAAATTGACACTGCAGCAACACTTTTCCATAAAAAGTTTATTTTCAAAGTTAGAGAGCTTTACATGCGTCTTTCCATTTCAATAACATAGGAGTGCCTGAACACTTTTGGTAACATAACATAGCTCAAAAATAGGACACCATTTTTGAAAATAATCACCTTCTATATTTTTTTTAGTTATTGATTCTATTAACATATAAAGATAATTATCAGAGGATAATTTTCTTTAAAATATTTTATCCATCTTATTTCTCATGAATTTCTTCTCTCAAACAACCATTATTTTCTAGACAGGACATATAGAAGCAAAAAAAAACTTGAAATATTCCCCACTCTTAATTACATTTAGATGTTAGATACTGAGCTTGAGGGGTTTTTTAATTCCTAATCATTTATTTTATTATTGTAGCACAGAAACAGTTAAAACAATCATGTGGGCTGCCAGTTGATCCAAATGGTTTCCCAACCAGAAGCCCATATGGTTGTTTCTTAATTTGGAGTCTAACTGAAGCACCATTACAAGAGTTTATACATCCATCTTACAACTACTGCCAACGCAATTACACCAATGAAAATAAGTTTCCTCATTAATTCTGAAATTCCTATTGTTCAACTATTTAACACATTAAGTCTGATTCAAAACAATTACTTTATACTTTTACAGAATTATACACCACATACACAAGTATTACTTAATTAAATGAATCTTACCACAGTTTAATTCATCAGAGTTATCTCCACAGTCATCATCATCATCACACTGCCAGGATAGAGGAACACACTTATCATTTGAGCATTTAAATTGATGCGATGAACACTGAGCTGCAAAGAATAAAACACAAATACTTTAACTTTGACTATAAATTTTGGAATAGAAGTTAAATTTACACAGTCGTTAACAAATACTGACAAGCAGGGCCTTTCAGGAGGTCTAAACAGTTCATGTGCCTGGACCCAGAACTCGGGGTGCCTCAAATTTTAGAAAATGTAATTCTCCAACTGGGTTCACAATCAATACTTAGGATCACCAGAGTCCCTAATTTATCAACTGGTCCAGGTCCCTTGTAACTCCTAAACAGCCTGCTGACAAGCAATACCCTTCCCTTACATCTTTAGCTCAGTGTAATGTTTTGCAACAGCCAGAAATATTTCTTGAACTAAGATTTTTCAAACTTTTTTTTTTTACTTTTATTTGGTACAAACACAAAACAACTGCAAGTCCATATATTTTTTTTTATGCTGCATTATAAGACAGGGAGGAAAAAAAGAGAAGTTACCCTTAATTTATCAAGGATCTTGCATACAAGGACTTGCCCATTGAAGGGGTAGCAAGGCTCTCTGACCATCCCATTAAAACTAGAATACAAAGATAAGCCAACTAAAGCTAAGCTCTTTAGCTAAAGTGACAGACATCAATTTTCCTGGGACAGTACTTGGGTGAAATGATCTGTCCCTGACAAATGTACACAAAATCTGTTTTAGTTTTTTAAATATTAACTGTAGAGCATCAGAGTTTTTACTAATAGAATGGTAGTGACAACACACTTTTACAAAACATTTTAGTCAGCACTGTAGGAGACTGAAAATTTTAAATTAGAATTTTATAAGAGTTGTGTTTTATTACCTCTGAGTAGCACTTTTTTTTTGTACACAATAGCTAAATGGCCAAGTCACAAGGACCTCAATGGCTCAGAGAAGAACCAAGACTGAGGGAAAGGGACCCACTTAACTGTTAGCAAGATGGTAGCTTCCTGTCAAGGCCATCCAATGTTCTTTAATGTGCACAGGGTATGGCTCTCTCACACACAAGGCCAAAATTTAACATCCCATCCAGTGGACAGTAGCCTTTCCAAGCCCATCAGTGTCCCCTGCTGACTGAGGGCAGGGTAAGTTTCACAGAGATAAATCTCAACATTGGCCCAGGAGAGATTTGAACCCAGGAACTGCAGATTATATGCCTGATGTGCTACCAACTGAGCCACCCCATCCCCATTTTTTATAACAAAGGTCATCAATTACAGGCTGTCAAATTAGGGTGATAGCAGTGCCCATTTTTTGGGGATGTCTGGTCAATCCTTCAAATTGAATTTTCGAAGTCACCAGATCTTTTTCTTTAAATTTGGTCACTAATATTCATTTTTATGGAATTTGATAACATAATTATGGTACTTATTTTCCACTGCAATCCCTAAGCTAATTTTAATTTTTTCTGCTCTTTATGGTTGCAAAATGAAACAAATTTATGGGTTTACTTTTTTTATAGAAAATTAGAAAAAAATTACAGTGCATAAGGAGGCACAACACTCAACATTGCATGAGATGCAAATCCACCCCCCAACGAAAATTTAGGCAGCCTGTTGCTCTTACCTAATTCCAAGGTCAGAAAGTAACTAAATAAAGGAGTATAAAAAAAAAGCAAAGAATAGACATCTTTCTTAGTTACATTCTTGTGTTACAAAATTGAACTGGCTCAAGCCTAACTTTGACAATCGTGCAAAAACATTTCGATCAAATGGGACTTAAACATTTGTTCAAGAATTGACTAGCTTTAAAAAATTTATTACTTTAAGTTATCATTTATCAAATCTGAGCTGAACATTTGTAGTTCACACTGAATGCTTCTTTCGCATCTATTCAATTACTAAAGAGTATCTTTAAGGTTTAACATCTCATTAGAAAGTTTAAATAAAAAAACTTATTCTGAAATTACTAAATACATTGCCATTTTTGATTTGTAATGGCAGAGTGGTTAGCGTGCTTGGCTACTGATCTAAGGGACCTGGGTTCGAGTCCCGGGTAAGGCATGGATGTTCGTGTCGTTTTTCTGCCAAGGTCCTGCCATCCTCGCACACCTTCTACTCTGCCATATAAATTGACAGGCTCCTGTCAGATCTCTGTGGGAAGCAGCTGCTTGAGGGGGTATTTGTTTTTTTTAACTTGATTTTGCTGAGGTCCCACCATTCTCACAGACCTTCTATACTATGACATATAAACTGAATTCTGTCAGACCTCTGTGGTAGGCAGAGATCTGATTGCTCGAGGAATTTTTTTTTAATTCCTAACAAGTGATTTAAACTTTTTTCTTCATAAATATTACAGTAGTACATACTAAACTAAATACAGCAAAACATGCTGTAAATATTCATATTAAAAGAATACTGTAGTTGCGATACCACAAAATTATTTCAGTAGGCATCAGGTTAACTTCTCAAATCTTCATAAGAATTTGATGTCTTATACTAGAAAATTAAGATTAGAAAATCCAAATGTTTTTAAATGTGGCTGCATTGAGAAAAAGATAAGCATACCACAATACATCTTAGATTTACTTCTATATATATACACTACCTGTTAAAAGCTCAATAAAATTTTTATGATAATATAAACAAATTCTTCAAAGAGTACATTGCATAAAAATTTATTTGTCATCTCTTTACTACTACAAAACATGATCTGCTGCACAATAAAACTATTATAATGCACTATATTATTACATGTTATTCAAGATCGATTTCAAAATAAACTTTGAACAATTTTATGGTAAGTTTCTAGGAGAAGGAAGAATTTTGATGGTAGGTCACAATTAAAGAGTCATGTTTAAGAATAAAAATTTATTTTAGAACAAATAATATCACTAACATTGCAATTTCTGCATGGGGAAGAGCTTAACCCTTTAGAATTTTCTGGTAACATCATCTAGTACATATTGCATGTTATTGCTATCATTTTTTATGCTCCAAAAGAAATCCTTGTTTTTAACTGGTAATACAGACTAACATGACTGAAGCTAAGTCATCTACTTCTATTATAGATATCTTTCATGCAGTTAATCCAAGTGTACTATTGCAGATCTTGATCAAGGATAGTCTTGTTTGCATTTTGTACAAGTGCTTAATAAAAATAGAATTGTATACCTACTGAAAACTCCCAAGAACAAAATTTACATTATTCTACTGCTCTCTGATTATATCAGATGTTTATGCATTCAAGCTCTTTGTACCTCATGAAGTATTTAAATAATCTTGGGTAATCTTTATAGTGTTTGTTCACCTTCTAGTGGGAATTATATCCAGTAGCTTTTATTAAAGTTATAGATTACTTTAGCAAAGAAATGGTTTTCTTTATGTTGGTAATGCTAATTCCTGACTTACTGTTACTTTATCAATAGCAAATTTTTAAAACTTTGAGATCATACACATTTTAAATTTTCCCCACTCCTGTACTCAATACTATCGCACTTAAAAACAATCACAAAATTTACTTCAATTTAGTTCTAAATGTCAAACTTTTACTGCTCTTTATTAGTTTACATAAAAAAACCTATTTTTTTTCATTGTCAGTTTTCCACAAATATTGAAAAGGCAAATAAAGATTACCTTTTGGAAATCAAGGAAAACATTTTTTTCCCTTTACCAAAAACCTTTGTATACCAGAAATTTACATCTCATTGCGCCATTTAATCCTTTTAATCTTTTTACTTTTAACTGTTAAAAAAAATCATTCCTATAATGGCTTTAAAAATCTAAAACAATCATTCCATCTATTTAATACCTCAATTTTCTATAGCAATATTCTCAAAATGATACAAATGGGAAGCTATTCCCAAACACATTTACAGAAATATGATTTTAATTGAAGAAACCATCCACATTACCCTTATACCGGCCGGCATATTGAATGTAAAAAAAGCTGGGGAGGGGCCATGTGGTTGGCTTCGTACGAAGATTTTCAAAATTTTACTAAGAAATGAACTTGACTTACCGAAAATTTCTTTCACCAGGAAAGCAGACACCAAAATAACGATAAATGATAATGTCGGATACTTCCGAAAATGTATTAGCCCCATATTTTGACACAAATTGTGTAGCTAGCAATGCTAACTGTCCCTCACCACGCGAAGTTCGCGATGTAAAAGACCTAAAATTCTCGTCCTATAACCCACTCCGATTGCTTTTAAGGTGACGTAGCAAGAAGCCGGCAGCGCTGCCACATTACAACGTGAAGCTGAGCACAGAGAGCATTCTTTCATATGCTGCTCCTCCCTAAAAGTAAATATTAATACTTCTCCTCACTTTCCTATTGCTGAATATATATATAATTATTAAAACACATGCTTTAATAATCAGTTTAAAATATTATTTCTATAATCTCCTTCTTTTGTATAAATTTTGTTTTTATTCTCTACAGACGCTGTTCACTGAATAGAAGAGCCATCCGAACATCACGCCACTCGTAGCTTCACGCCATTCGTCTACGCAGGTCTCCTTTTTGGCGGCAAGCGAGGCGTGGACTACCGGTGTCGTTTGTGTGTCATTCAAAACGTACCGAATAGCGGGGGAAAGAACTCTCAATGACACGCATATAATACTTTGCGGATATTTCTTTCCGTCTATCATTTTAAGGAAAATCGTGTTTCAGTACATTTTTTTAACCAATAATTATTTTCTGATATTTTCGCCTCTGAATTCACAATTTCACTTTATTCCCGAAATAAATAAATAGCAATTTTATATAAACCGTCATTAGATTCTTATCTAGTAGTCAAAAAAAATTTTTAATTTCTCGCAAAAAAATATATTCTACCATAAACATTTCGTTCAACTGACCAGTTAATTTTAGATTTTCTTTCACACCGTTCTCTGAAATTAATTTTGAGACCTAAATATTTCAAATCGTGGGCGTCATTTATTGGAGGTATTCTCCATTGGCTTTTCTCCTTTTTTTCGGCTTTCATTGAAATTATTAAGGGTAAAAAAGCTTTTTCTCCATTAATTTATTAAAGTAAAAAAATACACCATATGCTAATAATATTAGTTCAACCCAAGAGCTCCTACACTCATAAATATTCATAACATATTAACGCATAACACAGTTATTTAAAGAACATAATTTCGGTAACCTTAACTAAAGGACTCTCAGTCTTACATAAATGAAAAGAAATACAAAACAATAATAAAAATAAAATAAATACTCCCTCAAGCAGCTGCTTGCCACAGAGGTCTGACAGGAGACTGTCAGTTTATATGCCATAGCAGAAGGTCTGCGAGGATGGCAGGGCCTCAGCAGAAAAACACCACGGCAAAATTCAAAAAGCGAGTTGATGTTTTTTTTTATATTACGAACAGGGTATGTGACGGTCATATGAAGGGGGCCACGAGGGCCAAGGCCCCCTCCAAGAGACCCGCAAGTGTTTCATTTTTTCGTTTCAACAGCCAGCCAATTTTCCAAGAAGACAAACCCCTGACCCTTCAGTACCCCATATAAAGGCAAATATAAGGATATATAAAGGGTTTTGTACTCCAGAAATGACACTTTCCACTGCAAAAACCTTCGTATGTCCCTAAATGGCCCCCTCCAGGATTGTAACTTATTGCCGCCCCTGCAAGATCTTAGGATTTTAGCAGTGAGCGATCTGAAATGCAATAATTTTGTTTCATTTTTGATTAAAATCGATAATGAATTAAAAATTTTAGTGGCCAAATATTCCAAGTGTTTGTGAATAACTTCTTTCTTCGCAGGTGGCAACAAGAACCTTTTCCCATCATCTCTCATGGTCTCGCGTAATTTGCAACATTGCACTATGGTTTTTAAAGAAATAGTTTAATGTTCTGTAAACAAATAATTGTCTTAATGGAAATATACCTAATGATCTGATGTTGATTCATTTGAAATTTGAAAAAAACATCTTGAACATCAAAACGTTAGAAAGAAAATTGTCTTAAAGCCCAGTGGGCACTTCATGACTTCAAAAGGTCGTGGGAGGGATGTACCCGATGTGTGTGTGTGGAGCGGGGGGAAAGGTTAACGAGAAATTTTCAATTTTTCAGCATACTTAATACCTCTTAAGAATGGTACATTTTTCATGTGCTGTGTAGATCGTTAAGCAAATATTCGAAATTTTTTAAACCGTGTGCAAGTCTCCTAAATGTGTTGCTTAAACAGACTGGTTTAAGACAGTGTTTCGCGAGATTTTTTTCGTTTATGGTATAATAAAAAAATATGAGCAACTTTGCGGCACACCACAAAGCAAAGATAATTAATATTGTCAGCATAAACGTAACTCCCACTTCGCAGAAATAAACATATTATTTTAGTGTATCAGTGATGATGCAATGGAAGTCATTTTTAAGCACTTTTGAGGCACACCTAAGTTATTGCCACGCCACACCATTTGCGCAACACTGGTCTAAAAGGCCTAGATTTTTTTTAAAAATACAGAATTTCTGTATTGTCGATGGAAGGTTTCTAAGCTTTCTAACTTCTAAATTAAGCTTTTTATGGTAAACTGTTACTGAAGAAAATTTAAAGATCTACATCAAGTCTATCTGAATTTTGAATTTAAGTGATATTCGTTCGGTATTTAAAGAGTTATGAAAGCTAGAATATTCATCGGTTCAGATATAAAGAAGCAAATTAAGAGATATTGCAAGAATTATTCCCATAACCTTCTAATATATACACTTTCTTTAGTAAATTGTTTCAAATAGTAACTCTTAAGTTTCAATTAACCTCTTAGTAAATTTTGATAACTGGTACTGCTGTTATTAAATATTGTCGCTTCCGATACTCTTTTAATTACTAAACGAAATCGAGATTTAAATAGGTTTGACCGAGGTATTTAAATTACCTTCAGTGACATTTTTCATAAAAAACTTATTTAAGAAAATACTGAGTTCTGTACTTGAGTTACTTGCTATTGCCATTAGATGGAATCACGGAACGGGGTTAGAGGCTAGTTGCCCTCCCCTGGAAAAATTGCTAGAAAAATTAATTTATAGTTAATGATATCAGGTGTAGCAAAAATTTATGTTTTTCCTTTAAAGAAATGCAAATATTGGGAGGGGGATACGTTTCCCCCCCTCGAAATATTTTATTTATTTTTACCATTATGAAAAAACATTCTTTACGTTACTCTCAATAATAGTTCTTTTTTTTACATTTTGGTTTCGGGCATCCTTAATTATAATATTGTATTATGTACTCATGACTCCTTATTTGCAACTTTTTATCTTGAAACATTGATTCTCATCCTCCACCTGCTAGAAATATTTTGTCCCTTGTAAAACAAATTCCTCCTCCCCCTTTGTACCCATGCATTTTTAATAATAATAATAATAATCTTTATTCATATTCATGTTAGTTATAGAAAAGTTTAAACAAATGACCCGCAAGGCATCTGCTTATCTGCAGGAGAGAATAATAACTTTACATGAAAATACATAATATATAATTTAAAACAATGTCATCGAATTATATGAATTTCAGTGGAATTTCCATTAGGGTGGTTCAAATTTTTATATTAAATTTAGTGCCTAAAAGAAAATTTTTAGTCTTATTTTTGATTTCTTTAAATTTGTTTTAAAAAAAATTTCCCTTGGCAATTGATTGTACACGTAAGGTATTTTAATATACAAATAAATAAATGTAAAAGGTAAATTGTAGTTTGTAAAGTTTAGATGCACATAGACGCAATTTCCCTGCTAACTTTTGAATATGTGTATTCCATCGGAAGGTTGTGTCCATGTAAAGTCCAAGATATTTATGGCTCTCAACACGCTCAATAACATCACAGCCGCAGCAGTCAAGAGTCATGAGTTATCATGTTGTGAGGACACAAGGTTTCGTGGTTTTTAATTGCATAAGATAAAAGATCATAGTATCCTGGTGAATGAAAGCTCATCCATTAGGTTTTTTCTGAGTTTATGTAAATACGATTAATGTTAGACCAGTTAACAATTTTGTTAAAATCATCCTGTATATCTCGGACTGCATCTCCTATATTGTGATTCATCAGCATATATATAAGGATAGCCCTTCAGTTTAAGGTTAGCTAGATCATTAATATAAATAATGAATAAAAGCGGACCAAAAATTGAACCTTGTGGAACACCAGTGTACACTGTTCTCTTCTCACTAAAAACGCCATTAATTTTGGTAACATGCACTATGTTTTCTAAATAATTTTCAAACCATTTAAGGGTAATACCTCGGACACCATAGGTATATAATTTTTGAAGTAAAATATCGTGATCCAACGTATCAAATGCCTTACGAAAGTCCAGAAAGATAGCAGCTGCTTTTTTTCCGTTGTTTAAAGTTCCATTAATGACGTCAGAAAACTCCGTTAAAAGTGTAATTGTATTTTTACCGTTTTGGAAACCATATTGCTTTTCACTAATAATGTTATGTTTTTTCAAGAAATTGGCTAGAACATATCTTTCAAGTATTTTGTGAAGAACGGGTAATATGGCAATGGGTCTATAGTTAGTGCAATCGGATTTAGTTCCACTTTTGTAAATTGGTCTTCAAATAGCAATTTTGAGTTTGTTAGGGATGTTTCCTGTAGATATGCTTTCATTGATAAAGTTTGTCACGAGATCAGCTAAGGAGATTTGTATGCTTTAATGTGCTTTATGTGTACCTGATCGTATCCACATGATTTTCTTTCATTTAAGTCACTTAGAATTTTGAAAGTTTCTTGTTTTGAGATAAAAATTGAGGCAAAAGAAGGTTGGATATGTTTAGGAACAGTAAAGAGATTCTGTATACGGTTATCGTCTCTAAGATTGACAATAATGTCTGCATAGGTGTTGTTAAATTTCTCTGCTACTTGAGTTTCAGACATACCTTGTGGCATATTCTTCCTGATAAAATCGTCAATGGCAGTTTTAGGTTTATTGTTGATAATTTGGTTGACGAGTTCCCAATTTTGCTTTGGATTATTTTTACAAGACTCAAATTGTTTGAAGTAATATTTTTTCTTTTCCTGCCTAATAAGGGACGTGACTGTGTTTCTTAAGTTTGTGTATAGTAATTTAAAATTTCAGTTTCTCTTGTTATTTTTGTAATTAATCCAAGTAGAGTCTCTTTTTCGTATTAAGTTTATTATTTCCTGATTTATCCAGTCTTTGCTACAATTGCGTTGTTTAATTTTTGAGCCATGCGATAGTTTATTAATTTTGTTATTGTTAACAATCGCCGTATATTTTTTTATGAATGCTTCATATAGTACGTCTATTGGTTCTGAATTTGGGGTTTCGTTTCCAGTGCCTCTGTCCAGCCAGTTTGTTAGACTTATTTCTTTGCATATGTTTTTATGATCTAAGATAGTTTTCGTGTTAAAATTGCTGTCTAGCTTTTTAGTGTGATTGGACGAATTCCCAAGTTTTTTTCCCCACAAGTTGCCGCAATTAAGTAGTGATCTGCGATCCTACTGCAAAAAATCATTGAATTTGTGTCGAGTTTAATGTCAAATCGGACGTTAATGTCCGATTTGACATTAAGAGAGAGAATCACCAATGATGAATACCAGTAATGATAGGTGAGAAACCAAAAACGGTTAACAATTCTACGTATTTGGCAACTCCGTGTTTTTTGATATCTAAATTAAAGTCTCCAACTAGTATTTGATTGCGATGTTTGACAGTTGTTTCGAACAAGTTTTTGAGATTAGAAAGAAAAGTGTTAATGTTCGAGCTTGGTGATCTGTAAATAGCAAGTAAATTGAAAGTTAAATTATCCTTATAGATATTTATATTCAATGTTTCAGCAGGAATTATAAGTGAAGGTATCGTTTTGACTAATAATATGTCGCGGAAGAAAAGTAGAATCCCATGTTCAAACGCACCAAGAGTTCTCGTAAAAAGTGGATTAAAATTTTCTAGATTGAACAATGGAGCATCCGTGCTGAGGATGTTAGTTTCTGTCAATAACTCCCAGTTTTTTTTTCAGACTTCGAATGTTCACATGCAGAAAGCTTAAATGTTCATCAGATTCATAACATAATTTACTAGTCAATAACTATTTCTTAACTTCTTCATAGTCGCACAGAACATTTTCGTTGTGATCAAATGTTGATAAGTCATCAAAATGAAAAGTCGCCATGGCAAAACAAATAAGATGGAGTAAATAGGCAATAGATTTCCCGCTTAAAATTCATCAAAATTGATCAGCATATCAATTCGAATTAGGCTGTCACCATCAGTTTTTCTCATCATGATTTTCCCGTTCCGAAACCAGGCGTATTTAAAATTTTTTGATTTCGCCAGGCACCTCGCTTTCCAGAAAAGTTCTCTGTTTATTGAAGTTAAATTTTCATTTAGATACCCTGCGTTTTTTCAGCGTCATCAATAACGTTACTGGCAAAGATTTTCTATTTCTTTTTTGACATCCATTGTTCACGTTCGTTTCTAGATTTAAATTGGGCAATAATCGCAGGTGTTTTTTTTCTTGTTCCTTGTTGGCAGTCTATGTAAGGCTTCAAGTTGATCAATGTTAAAATTATTTATATCCAGCGCTTTTGCAACATTGATCATTATCTGATTTAGATTTTCTTTCTCATTCCTGGTCGTTGTTGGCAGTCTATGTAAGGCTTCAAGTTGATCAATGCTAAAATTATTTATATCCAGCGCTTTTGCAACATTGATCATTATCTCATTTAGATTTTCTTTCTCATCCTGGTCGTCCATTGGAATGCCATGTATCTCGATATTTCGGTTTCTGCCGTATTGTTCAAGATCATTAATTTGCAACTTTAGAGCCGTATTCTCTTGAGTGAGATCTGCACATGTAGTTTCAATGGTAGCCAGTTTACTCATGGTGTCTAGTTGCATCACTTCATATTCGTGAAATTTATTCAATGGTGTATCATATTGAGATGAGAAAAATTCTACTGAATGCTTTAAGTCTTTGATTTCGTTTCTTAAGTGCGTTATTTCATTTAGTAACGTTTGAAAGTTTTTAGTTTCTAGTTGCGCCGAAGACGGGGGCCGTATACTATTAGAGTTACAGCCTTCTCCAGGTGTCTTAGAGGAGCGGTGACCCAAGGATGTCTCCTGGCTATAGTCACTGTTGTTATTCGATGTCGGCGAGGGTGATACACGTGTGTTATTCTTTAGAGACGTATTGTCTCCGTTTTCCTTATCTGAAACGGGTCTGTTGTTTGTCCTGCTTAATTTGCAGTCAGTGCAGAGCCACGTTTTTTCCTTCTCTTGAGTCATCTGTTTATAGTTTCTCTCCGTTGTGCTAGAGCACCCAAAATGCAGTTTCCCTTTACATCCACTGCATAGGATATGGTCGGCATTAGGAGCAATTGTTTCTCCACAGCTATAACACATTGAATTCATTGTGTAGAGAGTTTTAGCTCACAAGTTCAACGGCGGGAACCACTATTGGGAGATGCACAAATTGGGCCCTAAAGTTCTGGTGCTTAATTGATTTAGCCAGTTCACTCTACACAAGACACTGTGTAAAACACGACGGACTGATGCAAGGGGAAGAGGACGCGTAGGAGCAATAAAGTTTATAGCACTTACTAGTCCGATGACGGCCCAGAAGTTCAACCGACGCTGGTCGCGGTCACGAGAGGGCAGCGGACACACCCTGCTGGCAGGAGCTCTGCGAGGAACGTCCGATCGCAACGACTGCTTGCATTCTAAACTATACCTAATGAAGTGGCCGCTGAGTATAGAGGATTAAGCTACTAAACCGTATTTAAAATAATTGAATCATATCTCTAAAATTTCAACGATCAGGAACATCCACATTGCCTTGATACGAGAGTCAAGGGACCTCCTCTCTAGCAAATTGACGTGTGTTTTTGTAACCTAAGGCAGCGTCACAGCAGAAACGGGGCTAGCTCCCAAAATGTAGTTCCCACATTCGAGTCCCAACTGTGCCTGCTTTGACAATTATCTCCACTAACTATCTGTTCTGGGTGAGAAAGGGAAACTGATGGTCTCAGAAATACTGCCATCCCTCGGATAGGACGTTAAGCCGTGGCCTAATGCAGGAGAGAGTCATACAGTTTGCGGCACTTTTTTGCACACCATGGGCTAAATGGCCAGGTCACATGGACCCCGAAGGCTCAGAGAAGGTTGGGGGAGGGAACCCACTGGAACAGCTGTTGGGAGACAGATGGTAGCCTCCCGTCAAGGCCATCCAGCGTGTTCTTTAACGTGCACAGGGTATGGCTCTCCCGCACACGGGCCACGGCTTAACGTCCCATCCGACGGACGGCGGCCTTTCCAAGCCCATCGGTGTCGGCTACTGACCGTGGGCAGGGCGGGGAGTTTGGCGGAGATAAATCTCAACGCTGACCCAGCTGGGACTCGAACCTGGGAACTACAGATTACGAGCCTGGCGCGCTACCGACTGAGCCACCCCCAGAAAAAGTGCCAGACTCGTGACATTACCAGGTTCGAGTCCCACCTGTATCCTCCTTGATATTTATTTCCTGAATAATTCGTGAGTTTAATAATTTTTATGATAAAAAATCATTCTTAAATAGAGTGGCGTGCCTCTCCCTCGATCCGCCGTACTCCTAACAGCTGTCCAAGGGTCCCCTTCCCCAGCGTTCTCTGAGCCCTTGGTGTCCTAATAACCTGGCTATTTGGGTCATTGTGCATAAAAAAAAGTGTGCCACTCACAGGCAACCCAGTCCAAGCCCTGCAGTATAAACTTTCATTTGATGTACAATATGTTTCCATCAGCTCCTAGAATAAGAAGTTATAATGGGGGGAAAAGTTTACTTTTCTACTTTTATAGTCCCCAGTAGAAAGCATGGGGTAAAATTGGTATTCTGGATTAAACCATCACACTGATATTAAATATTCAGGTGGTTTTATCACTTAATTATTTAATACTTCACGACAACAATATTAACCATTCCTAGTTCGGGGGCGAGGGTGGCTCAGTCGGTAGCGCACCAGGCTCGTAATCTGTAGTTCCCAGGTTCGAGTTCCAGATGCGTCAGCGTTGAGATTTATCTCCGCAAAATTCACCGCCCTGCCCACGGTCAGTAGGGAACACCGATGGGTTTGGAAAGGCCGCCGTCCGTCGGATGGACGTTAAGCCGTCTTCCGTGTGCGGGAGAGCCATACCCTGTGCACGTTAAAGAACACGTTAAATGGCCTTGACGGGAGGCTACCATCTGTCTCCCAACAGCTGTTCCAGTGGGTCCCCTCCCCCAACCTTCTCTGAGCTTTCGGGGTCCAAGTGACATGGCCATTTAGCCCATGGTGTGCAAAAAAGTGCAGCTCAGGTAAAACAACCCAACGTTAAAGAACGCACTAGATGGCCTTGATGGGAGGCTACCATCCGTCTCCCAAGAGCTGTTCCAGTGTATCCCCTCCCCCAACCTTCTCTAAGCCTTCGGGGTCCATGTGACCTGGCCATTTAGATCATGGTGTGCAAAAAAGTGCCGCTCAGAGGTAAAACAATCCAAAGTTAAAGAACATGCTGGATGGCCTTGACGGGAGGCTACCATCTGTCTCCCAACAGCTGTTCCAGTGGGTCCCCTCACCCAACCTTCTCTGAGCCTACGGGGTCCATGTGACCTGGCCATTTAGACCATGGTGTGCAAAAAAGTTCCGCTCAGAGGTAAAACAACCCAAAAACCATTCCTAGTTCAATATACAGACATATAAACAATTCAGTTACACCAGATAGAATAAATAAAAATTCAGTTAGAGACTGCGAGAATTTTTATTATTAAAAGAATTAGTGCAGGTTTTATAAGACAATGACGTAAGCAAGATTTGATGAAAATAACCGATTTCCCAAACCTAAATAACAGTCAGTGGCGGACTGGGCCGCCGGGAGATTTCTCGGGAAGGCAGGTCACAAAATCTTACCTCGAGGACGGTTGACCGGTAGTTGATTCTTAATTAATCCAAAAAATATTGGATTAAGGAACATGTTCAAAGGTGGTGAATTGGTTAAAGGAAAATGCAAAGTTCGTCATTCGGGCCGGAGCTACAAAGCACAGGTAGACACGAAGGTTGGGTTGTTTTACCTCTGAGCTGCACTTTTTTGCACACCATGGGCTAAATTGCCAGGTCACATGGACCCCGAAGGCTCAGAGAAGGTTGGGGGAGGGGACCCACTGGAACAGCTGTTGGGAGACAGATGGTAGCCTCCCGTCAAGGCCATCCAGCGTGTTCTTTAATGTGCACAGGGTATAACTCTCCCGCACACGGACCACGGCTTAACGTCCCATCTGACGAACGGCGGCATTTCCAAGCCCATCGGTGTCCCCTACTGACCCTTGACTGTGGGCAGGGCGGGTGAAATTTGTGGAAACAAATCTCAACGCTGACCCAGCTGGGACTCGAACCTGGGAACTACATGTTGCGAGCCTGGCGCACTACCGACCCGAGGCGAATCGCTTCGCATGGATGAAAAACGGAAAAACAGGGGAGGTCTAAAATCGAATCTCAAAAATTATATATCATATTGAAGTTAATTGCTCAGTGTATCTGTTTTGCCGCGTTTTTTAAATAATAGAACCTTTTTTTACTCCTAAAGGTAAGGTATTGAGAAATGCAATTTTTTTCAATTTAAACTGTTTTTTTTTTAAATATTGATTTACATATCTTTATT
This sequence comes from Ryuthela nishihirai, assembly GCA_038380435.1. Classification (NCBI taxonomy): domain Eukaryota; kingdom Metazoa; phylum Arthropoda; class Arachnida; order Araneae; family Heptathelidae; genus Ryuthela; species Ryuthela nishihirai. The sequence goes on along the minus strand of JAWZYU010000028.1, from coordinate 64,122,393 downwards.
TCCAACTATGCGAAATTCTTCGAAAGGATTTTCTTCTCGTTACGGTGGCATAAAAAAAGAAAATTTTCTGTGAAGAGGGGTTTTATTTTGTCATATTTTTTTTGTGGTTTGGTGAAAATAACCTTGCAATTCATAAATTGTAAAAATCTTTGTAGATTGAGCACACACATACACACCCTCCAGAACAGATGGAGATTATTAATTTAAATTAATAAACTCTATGAATTTTGTTTAGAATAAAATTTTCCCAAGGCATGGTTTGTTCTTCTTTCGGAGAGAAAGGGGACACCGATGGATTTGGAAAGGCCGCCGTGACCTTGCGTGCAACAGATTGGTTTTTTTTTTTTCCTCTGAGCGGCACTTTAAATCACACAATGAGCTAGGAACGGGGGTGGCTCAGTCGGTAGCGTGCCAGGCTCGTAATCTGTAGTTCCCAGGTTCGAGTCCCAGCTGGGTCAGCGTTGAGATTTATCTCCGCAAAATTCCCCGCCCTGCCCACGGTCAGTAGGGGACACCGATGGGCTTGGAAAGGCCGCCGTCCGTCGGATGGGACGTTAAGCCGTGTGCGGGAGAGCCATACCCTGTGCACGTTAAAGAATACGCTGGATGGCCTTGACGGGAGGCTACCATCTGTCTCCCAACAACTGTTCCAGTGGGTCCCCTTCCCCAACCTTCTCTGAGCCTTCGGGGTCCATGTGACCTGGTCATTTAGCCCATGGTGTGCAAAAAAGTGTCGCTCAGAGGTAAAACAATCCAACAACAACACAATGAGCTAAATGACCAGGTCACAAGGACCCTAAGGGCTCATTGTTTTTGATTTTCAAGGGCATCATAATTTTTGATAAAATTTAGCAATTTGATTTTCAAATGTTACTTTAATATTCAGTTGAATATTATAAATTATGTCATATGTATAATATTGATTTATTGCATTAATTTTTACAGTATTTCGTAATAAAGGCGTATTATTTATCGTTAAAATTCCCGCATCGATTTCGATTACATTATTTCTTTTGTTCACGGTTGTAAAAGCAAAATAATGTAATTTTTTTTGTAGGAAATTAAAAATAAGTACCATACATATGGGCTGGCTACCGCTCCTTATGCCAAGGTGTAAATCGGGCTTTGATGATTGTGATTTTATTGTAGTTTTGGACGGTAACAATTTCTAAAGAGCCACAAAATAACTAGACAAACTTCAGGATATGCAGGCAAAATATTAAACTTACATATTTATCGTTTGAGCATGGTCATGAACTTCCATGGAATATTTGATCGACAGGAGTTACCAAAAACTAAATAAAAGATTCGAATTCATACCTGGTCAATTTTTATAAAGGTCAATTTTTTCTGCGAGAGTGGGTGGGTGGAGGAGACTGTTTCAGACGGGAAAAATCTTTCGGTAGGGGGAGCAAAAACAAAAACAAACAAATATTTCAAGATAGAGATATTTAGGTAGAGTCAGGTCTTGTGTTAGCTACTTTTGCCTCTCGGAGGGAATTTGGACACCTGCCGCCCTTTCCTGATTTTTTCTTAGCTATTAATGATTGATTTAGCTATGGTCGCTAGTTTATTGTCGAATTTTCCGCCCCTTTAAAAACACCGCCTGTTGTAGTTCAACATACGGTAGCGCTGACCCTGTGTTGACCCATTCATTCATAAGTACAATTACTTTAATAGAGCAATAATACATACATCATACTATAATACATTTCAGGATGCCGAAAATTTGTTTTGTAAAATGTTTTAAAGGTGATTTTTTCTTATTAATAAACAATTTTATGCTTCCGAATGCAAATATATATATATACCCCCTCAAGCAGCTGCTTGCCACAGAGGTCTTACAGGAGCCTGTCAGTTTATATGCCATAGTAGAAGGTCTGAGAGGATGGCAGGCCCTCAGCAGAAAAACGACACAAACAGCCATGCCTTAACCGGGGCTCGAACCCAGGTCCCTTAGATCAGTAGCCAAGCGCGCTAGCCACTCGGCCATGGGACGGCCCCCAGATTACATTTCGTTACGGGAAAAAAACGTCATTCTTCGTACACTTGATATCATTCAAGATCAAATTTTCAAGGAAAGGGAATTTATCCTTTAACCAACCACAACGATCCCCGAGATTTTTTTTTTTTTTTTTTTTTGGGGGGGGGGGGGGGCCTCAGTCGGTAGCGCGCCAGGCTCGTAATCTGTAGTTCCCAGGTTCGAGTCCCAGCTGGGTCAGCGTTGAGATTTATCTCCGCAAAATTCCCCGCCCTGCCCACCGTCAGTAGGGGACACCGATAGGCTTGGAAAGGCCGCCGTCCGTCGGATGGGACGTTAAGCCGTGGCCCCGTGTGCGGGAGAGCCATACCCTGTGCACGTTAAAGAACACGCTGGATGGCCTTGACGGGAGGCTACCATCTGTCTCCCAACAGCTGTTCCAGTGGGTCCCCTCCCCCAACCTTCTCTGAGCCTTCAGGGTCCATGTGACCTGGCCATTTAGCCCATGGTGTGCAAAAAAGTGCCGCTCAGAGGTAAAACAACCCAACAACACAACCCGCGACTTTGTCTAAGAAGTCGAGGAAGAGGAGGGATAAAAATCACGACTTGAAATCCCCCCCCCCCCCAATTCTTCTAATTCTATGACGTCCATGAATGTAATGATTTCAACTATTAATGTTCTAATGAAGGAACAAATAACTAAACAGCTTTTTTATTTTTAGGAAATTTATTAAGGAAAACATAGCTTATATTAATAAAGCGAATCAGATGCTTGTGAAAGACATTGTTACGAAGCAAAAACTGTCGTACTTCCTTTGGTGTAATTAAATTGCGCAATATTTTGATTTCGCACCATTTAATCTACTGACGTCATAAGAAAGTTTTATAGCTAATGTGACAGGGCGCATTTCATTGGAGGAAGTACGAGCAAACGATTGTTACGTGTAAAGTCACCGCACAGAACAGGTAGAAACGCCTTAGCTCTTGCGAAACTCTTCATCAGTCATTAAAAGCATTTTATCAGATGGTGTCACCACTAGGGTTGGTCAAGCGGTGGGAACAGGGGAGGGTATTTATGCTGACAAGCAAGCCTGTACCTTGTAGATATTTGCTACTCTCTCTTCCCGAAGGGGCGGGGGTGGCTCAGTCGGTAGCGCGCCAGGCTCGTAATCTGTACTTCCAAGGTTCGAGTCCCAGCTGGGTCAGCGTTGAGATTTATCTCCGCAAAATTCCCCGCCCTGCCCACGGTCAGTAGGGGACACCTATGGGCTTGGAAAGGCCGCCGTCCGTCGGATGGGACGTTAAGCCGTGTGCGGGAGAGCCATACCCTGTGAACGTTAAAGAACACGCTTGATGGCCTTGACGGGAGGCTACCATCTGTCTCCCAACAGCTGTTCCAGTGGGTCGCCTCCCCAACCTTCTCTGAGCCTTCGGGGTCCATGTGACCTGGTCATTTAGCCCATGGTGTGCAAAAAAGTGCCGCTCAGAAGTAAAACAACTCAACCCAACTCTTCCCGAAATGAGAAATCTAAGATTATATAACCATTAAAGTGCTAAACGTTGATGACCATTAAAACATAAACGTTATTCCCAGAGATAAATGCTGTTCTTAAGATATATATATATTTTTTTCCCCACAGAAAAGTACTTTTTTTTTAAAGTTTTTAAACCAATCCTGAAGATTTAGATAACCAATAAAGTTTCAAAAAATAAGAAGCTTTATACAGTTTGGAGTCATTATTGTGACCATGGAGGTAGGAAGAGAGGGAGATGCTCTATCGCTTGAAAACTAACCGACGTCGCCATATTGCTCTCACTCGTACACTCTCGTAAGCATACGTTGTCTATGTTAACGAACGAGAAATTGTGTAAAAACATTAGCTCCTTTATAGCACATTCCTGCAGAAATTAACCTGCAAAAAAGATAAAAGGAATGGCATTCCATTGGTAAGAAGTTGATATAAAGTTTTTTTCCGGGTTTTTTAAACTTTTCATTATTTTAATTATATTGGAAAGCAGCGTAAACAACTGCTACTGCTGCTATATATTGCTAAAATTATTACTATTTTGAACTGTCCCCTCACCCTCGTTTTTGCCTGGAGGGTATTATTGTTGAATTGCTTTTATTTGATACGTAATTTATTACGATAGACGTCCAATACGGACCTTAACAACCGTTTTTAAAACCACAGGCAAATTTGATCATGATATTCAACTAGTTTTTGCAAACCCATTCAAACATTAAAAAGGAATTAAAAAAGAGTAAATTTCCATGAACCTAATAATAATAATACTGTTATTAGGAAATATTACGATTTAATTGTGCCAGTATTCGTACAAAAACATTCACACATACGATGACAACTGACCTTTCAGCGCGACTCTCGGGGTAGGAGTAACATGGCATTTAGGCTACACTGGCCATGTATGCTGATAGTAAGGGCGCCTCCCACTGTTACTACCTCCATGATTGCGACTGCATTTCGCGTAGAAGAGAAAGTCGTTTTCTTCTTTCCCTCATTATCTGCAAATTAAAGTTTCATGGAGTTTCATAAAGTGTCATTCTTTGATCTCTTGCCATTCGACCTTTTCTTGACCTTTTGATATTCTCTCAAAAATAAACTATAAAATGGATGTGAAAGAAATTTATATCATTTATTAAGAAAATATTTGTCCAAGTTTCGAAATAGTTATTATATTTGTAGTTTTTAAAATATTTTGTTATTTATTGAAATATATTTTGTTTGATTATATATACAAGGTGTCTCAGAAATATAGGTACAAACTTTTATGGGAGGTAGATAGCATCTAAAGGAATGAGAATTGCATAGGAACCCATAACCGGAAACGTCATGGGAAAGTGGTAGCAGAGGTACAAGATCTGAAAGGACACAAGACAGTGATTAATGGGAAAACTTTTATTGGACATAATTGTTACAAATGGCGTACTGAATGGCCTACCCTCACTTCTGCTACCTCTTAATGACCCATAATCGCACAAATTTTGATGCGCACGCGCAACAAACGGTGGCCCGGTACATGTCTGTGTGGGAAGCGTTCTTGATACATTCGTTGATCGGCTCGTCCGTTGCCCTCAGCTATTCCATACACTAACTGCATGTCTGCCAGCTCCCTGTTCGAATACCTTTGCATGCTCTTCGTCAGCCGACTACCGCTGGAATGAGGAAATTAGAAATTTCCCCTCTAGCGCACTGATGACCAGCGCCGTCTATTGACTTACGGTGACGTTTCCGGTTATGGGTTCCTATGCAATTCTCATTCCTTTAGATGTTATCTACCTCCCATAAAAGTTTGTACCTATATTTTTGAGACACCCTGTATATCTCAATTTCGCAAAACGTTTTATTTTGTGAAATTATTCGAAACCGAGAGAAAGCAACACAACTGTGGTTAAGTTAAAGCTTTTGGTTCTGGAATACGATTTGTTCGATGTGCAACAGTTTTGACAGATCTTGCTTTTTAGCGTAAGAAACTTTTTTTTTTAAATAACTTTCAGTTTATACATATTATAATTGTAAATATAAATTTCATTTCGATTTTTATTCTTATTCAAAAAGGGGAGGGAATGGCTCTGTCGGTCATGAGAAGCGTTCGTTAGCTATCAGCGCCACTGAAATTATAATTTAATTCACTAACTTTTAGCAGATTTTGGGGAGGCCAGAACTTCCCAGAAAATTGTCTGATTGGTCTCAATTTTTTCATGCGGGGTTCCCTTGGGCAATATCGTATTGCTTTCGAAAATCAAGTATCTATCTTTAATAGAACCGGGAAAAAAATTTTAGAGCGCATTTTTTTTACCATTCTCCTGCCTACAGCTACACTACTCAAAGTGGAAATAGCAACACCAAGAAGGAATGGAAGTAGAGATATGTAAATAGCAGGAGATAATCGGCCATCAGAGATATGCAAATGATCAAAGTTCCATAGCGAATAGACATGTGACATCAAGACGACCCCGTGGATAAATGCCGAGTTACTACGAGCTGATGTCATAGCACGAGACTTGGAGAGCCGGCGGGATCCTTATGCGCAATTGACACCTTCTGAAAGAGTGCGAATTGTCGATATGAAAGAACTCGGATTGAGCCTTCGAGCTGTCACTGCACGCATGGGGTCCAATGTGAGCACAGTGCAATGGTGAATCTCTCGCAACATCATGGAGCACCAAACAGCAGCAGGTACCATCACTATATTGTTAACCGATCGAAACTTTAATACATCTTTCTTTGACCCAGTATGACCAGCAAGGTACACCACAGGTACGGGACCAGCAAGCCACACCACAGGACGTGAAGATTGCGTGCTGTGTAGGAGGACCGTTTGCAATCCTTTCACCACAGCGACTGTGCTGCAAAATAATTTGGGGATCACTGTGGGTACCGTGGTCTCAACACAAACCATTAGACAACGTTTGCATGACAAAGGAATGAGGGCGAGATATCCAGTCCAGCATCTTCTGTTGCAGGAATATCACCAGTTATTCCGTCTCCACTGGTGTCAAGTAAGGCAACATTGGACAATGGAATTAACATTAAATAAAGGCAAGTCCCAGATGTAGTGTAGCATATCGCTGCACACCATCTATGGGGAGAATGCCATGAACACCACTACCTACGCTGGGGCAAGACAGTGCCACAAGGACACAGCTCATCCACAGCTACCTATGGCAAACAATCCTATGGAAGGAAGGTTCATCCATTGGTCAAAACCTAAATTTAATCTGTTCCCCGGTTAGCGACAAAAATGGATATGTAGATCCAAGTTGACTCGGCTCCTGGGGTGGAGACACTTCGTTTGGCTTTTCCATCGATAAGCCTGTCAACCAGTTAATGCTTCCAGTCGTAAGTCCTCAACTTCGTCCTCTCCATAGTGCCATGCACCCACTGCCCCCCAGAAGCAGTCTGTACCCCAACTTCATTGAGGCTGCACCGATGAGTTCGCTTGACTGGTGCCCCCCAACACCAGTCAGCAGAACTCACAGCCACAGTCCCTCCATCGGGGCTGCAACCTAAAGCTTCCCTGAGTCAAGTCAGTAAGCCCACAAGTCTGGAGGCTCTCTTACCAGTCTGCAGGCCCCCAACAAGCTCTGCCACCAAAGGTTACATCCCATCGTGCAAATGAGGAAACAACGAGCCGTGACCCTACTTCACAGAGGCACCTCAACCCCCCCCCCTCCAACCACCACCAATTCAAAGGTGGTCCCCTATTTAGGGGGGGGGGGGTTGGACAATGGAATGGAGAGAGTGTTCACAGACGAGTCCTGATTCTGTTTCGGCATGCCAGACGGCACGACATGAGGAAGCCTATTCCATTAGCTGCCATATGGCACCCACCTGGTACAATGATATGGGGTAATATCACATATGGCTGCCAGACACCTCTGCTCCATGCTTGTGGGGCACTAATGACAAGGCATTACATCGATGACATGATTAATCCTGTGGCTCGACCCTTCCTTACCACCATGCCTGAACTGATTCTGCAGTAGGATAACGCCACCCTACACACTGCACACGCAACGATGGATAGTCTGCAAAGGTTCTACCATGGCCTCCATACTCCCTGGACTTGTCACCCATTGAACATGTGTGCCCTTATGGGTCACCGCCTTCACCAGCTCCCTCTGGCGGCGAACCTGGTACAGTTGCGTGCCTAATTAGATGCTGTTTGGGACGCCATACCTCAGAACCATTAACCATCTGATTGATGGCCGAGATGTTTACTGACTTGTATAACCGTCTGAGGTACGCCTACTATGTACGGATGAATCTGCAATAAACGCACACCTTGCGTTCTTACGTTCCATTTTTTGGTCACATGCACATCTACCCTCATAGCTTCCATCCTGTCAGTTTCGGGCGTATACATCACTTCCTTTGTGTTGTTGCGATTTCCACTTTGAGCAGTGTATAATAGAAAACCCGAGTTCAATTTTAAGACTGCCGAATGAAATATGCTTTTTTTTGTTGTTTTACCTCTGAGCGGCACTTTATTGCACACCATGGGCTAAATGGCCAGGTCACATGGACCCCGAAGGCTCAGAGAAGGTTGGGGGAGGGGACCCACTGGAACAGCTGTTGGGAGACAGATGGTAGCCTCCCGTCAAGGCCATCCAGCATGTTCTTTAACGTGCACAGAGTATGGCTCTCCCGCACACGGGGCCACGGCTTAACGTCCCATCCGACGGACGGCGGCCTTTCCAAGCCCATCGGTGTCCCCTACTGACCGTGGGCAGGGCGGGGAATTTTGCGGAGATAAATCTCAACGCTGACCCAGCTGGGACTCGAACCTGGGAACTACAGATTACGAGCTTGGCGCGCTACCGACTGAGCCACCCCCGCCCCAGATGAAATATGCATTTCCATCCCTTCCAAACGTTGGTGGGGCTATCTGCTAATTAGATATGTAATTTACAATCAAAATTTTTTAAATGAATAAATAACTATTAAAACAAGGAAAAGGGGATCAAAAAGGGTATAATAGTATAATACTACATCTACGAGCAGAGTTCAACAAATCAAGATAAGTCTGATTATAACGGTAGCTATATGTAGAAAAGGAATTTTTTTTATTCGGGGTAAAATCTGTTGTACTCTGGTTTCTAGGTTGAGATATGCCCATTTTCAGTTAGATAAAGAGTATTAAAGCGGAATGTGAAGCGAGGGATGATTTGTCCTTTCGGTAAAGTATTAGTTTGTTTTCGTATGAAAGGAAAAGCAGAAATCAAGTTCTGTGACATTATTATTATACAGTTTATTGAATAGACAGTTTTACGTTCCTGATATTAGCGTTATTGTTCACGTGTCACATAATGATGCCAACTCTTGACTGCAAAAAAACTCGTTAACGAAGTATCACAGTGGACAAACATTTGGCTGTTTTGTTCTTGTTCAACTGGAAGTGAAATTATGCAAGCACATTCCAAACAGGTTTCTGGCTGTGATTTTTGCTTTCTTTCTGAGATCATTTATCACTTTGATCGACACGTTATATTACTAAAATCTTCCCGCTGGCGTGCTGGCAAGTTTGCTTAATTCTTAGTGCCCATGGGGCTGGATTAGAAACTTATTAATTTCACTATGTTCATATTGCATAAACAAAACCAATAAGCTACTGTTGCTAACTAGGATTCTCTCTCTCTTTCGCTTTTGAGTTTCTGCATTATTTTTAGCTTTTCTCGAGGGGAAAAATAATAATGTTTTCATTTTGTCGTCTGTGTGTTTTTCTCTCTCTCTGCAGGGCATTCAGCTTTCTTAGTTTTAGCTTTCGTGGGTAAGATGTGTACTAATAGGATATTATTATTAGCCTTTTCTTAACTTTCCAATAGTTTGAATTTCCATCGTTAGAGTGTCTTAAATTTTTAAAATGGTAAAATTTCAAACGAATATTGTAAACTATCTATTGATACTAGAAAATTCAAATTTTATTGGTATAGTGTAGTGTTCAAGGAGTTTAACATTGATAGTAGTGACTTGCCCCTTTGCCCTCAAGTTCGGATGTTTTACCTCGGCACTTTTTTTGTACACAATGAACTAAATGTCCAAGTCACAAGGACTCCGAAGGCTCAGAGAAGATTAGTAGAGGGAACCCACTGGAGCAGCTGTTGGGAGACAGATAGTAGTCTCCCATCAAGGTCATCCAGAGTGTTCTTTAATGTGCACAGAGTATGGCTCTCTCCCACACCGCTTAACGTTCCATCCGACGGATGGCGGCCTTTCCAAGCCCATCGGTGGCCCCTACTGACTGTAGGAAGGTCTTTGCCCTCGAGGAAGGTGGAAAAACTCAGTTTTTCTGCTTAAACAGATAAATGAAATATTATTTTTAGGTTGGACACCAAGTAATAAAATATAACTATTGTCAGATTCCGAAATCATTAAAAGTCGTTAAAGTCAGAAAGTGGAAAAAAAAAAATTCTCTTTGAAAATAGGCATTTCATATTTACCAGAAATGATTGGACTATCTAATATTTTACAAAGAAATGTTAGGAAGATAAAGGGAAAAAAATCCTTCAAAAATACTCACATTTTTCAGCAAAATCGAATTATAGGAGAGGAGAGAAGGATTTTTTGCCCTCTCCCTTGAATTTGATATAATGGATCCATCTCTGAATTACCCTAATTTTTTAAAAATTAATAACCAGGTTTCAAGATCGGAATTATCTTTAAAAAAAAATTTGACATGCAATTCCTGGCCTCATTATTGCGCGAAATATTATGAAACATGCCAATGTAGGCAAAATTTCTTACTATGGTGAGAATTTTACGTCTTTTTTTTTCATCCACAATAAATTGCCAACGGTTAGGTTTCCAATAAACCATCTGTTTCGAGCATTTTGCGTCACTACGAAGAAGTATAAAAGCCATAAAGACATGGCGGAAGCAAAAGTCAAGTGAGATAAGGCTGATCTGACTGACTTCGAAAGGTTGGAGAGAGATGAGTGGGAACATCCGTAACGGAGGTGATGGAACTCAGCGGAAAATCACGGGGGAAAAATATCCCACGTTTATTGAGAATGGCAACGGTCTGAAAAAACGTCCGCCAATCGTGGCAAATGCTGGAGGAAAAAATGCTCTACAAACAGGGACAGATGTTTGTTGACACCATCCGTGGTTGGCACTAATTGTATGGCAAAACGATTACTGCTAACAATCTATTCAGAGTAGGGATATTTCAGAGGGGAAAATGTTATACAGCTACACCTCATCAGCTGAGAAAGATTATCAGTAGTAGTACTTCAAAACCCCTTTCAAGGAAAACTGTGTTCAGAGAATTGAAATTTTGGGAACTGACCATGATGCATACGACGAAGCATTAGGTGGGTATTCACAATTTGGGCAGGCAGTGTATATTTGACACATCATGGAGATGTCGATGATGCTTGATCAATAGCTTATTATTTCAGGCACAAATGTCTTTAAACCTGTACAGTGGCGGCTCGCGTATAGGCACTGTGGAACTGCAGCACCCCCAATTTCAACTTGATATTATCGATAACATTTAATATAATGAGTCCTTTTTTAGCTTTAATTCTTTCTTTATACTTGTACAATATATAATCCTTAAGCTTAATGTCAGTAGCCATCCCCCAGTTTATGAAAAAGATACAAAAATCTTTGTATGGAACTGTGCGCTTCACAGTACTAGCGGCGAGGTGTTTGACTGTTGTGCGCATGCGCACATAGGAAGCTACACGCAAGGCTGCAAGGGAGAGAGAGCACTGTCGTTCCCGCAGTGCCGACCCTGGCGTGCTGGTTGAAGGTAGTTTTTTTGTACTCCGCGTGTGTTGTGCTTAAAAACCGTGTACCATATTCTTGAATGTGATAAAGTGTAGAATTAAATTATTATCCTGCTTCCAGCTATTCTATTTGATTCATTTTTTTTTTCGCGCAAATTAAAACAAGAAGAATGGATTTCATTTTTAAATGAATAGATTAATCTTGAACTGTAACAATTTAGGTTAAAGTAAAAATGTTTGATTTTGTTCATTTAGGATTTTATCAAATTTCTGAATAAATTTTCTTTTTATACATGTTCGTTTCCTTTTACCCAATTTTAAAACAAAGGCTAAAAATTTTCTGGAGCAGCACCCCCACTAATTTTAGCTACGAGCCGCCACTGAACCTGTAATAAAATGTGGTACAAACTCAGTTCAGCGAATATTTTTCGAAAGCACCTTCACTGATATGAGAGTCACTGAATAGTTGATTATGTTCATTGCACTTTACATTTTCCATACATTAATGGTTGCATTTAGAATTCACGAGTTTATCAATTCAATAACTCTTGAATAATTCAAGGCCGTATAGAACCAGTCTGAACTATTCACGGGGTCCCTTCTTACCAATGCGATATGTGCATTGTTTTACAGTAAACAATTCAGGTGCCTCACTAAAACGATCTCTCATGCCCATCCTTTGGTTGGATGATTGAGACTTCAAATCAGAATTCATTTGGCAACAGACATTGAAATAGCCATTATTACAACGGAATGCACTTTCTTTGAGATACCGGTTATTTTGTTTTTAATAAGAGAAAGCGTAAACAAGGCTAACAGGATAGATGATATAAAACCAATTATGTTGCGAGAATCCATGAAGGAAAATTATGTCAAGGGGAAATTTTTAAACAAATAATAGACATATTACTTTTATTTGTCAAATAAGCAACAAACATAAAAATGTCAGACTTATTCTAACATTATATCGTTTAAAAAAGACGAGGACAGCAATTGACTGTAGTTGAAATGCAATCCTTCCTCTTTTTTGATAATCAACATGAATGATGACTGCACAAGTAGCTTTTCCACGAAGCTGTTTCTCGCACGTGGAATATTTTCGTATTGTTTTGAAACGACTCGCCCAATGGTTTCCAGGATCAGACTTTCATCCCAGAAAAGTCCGTTGGTCCATAAATGGATTTTGTTTTTTAACAGAAGCAGATTTGTGTAATGTATATTATTCTTATACTTTTTAAGTTCATTTGTTTATTCTCAACGTTACTTGGTTTGTTTTTTTATACCAAGGTTGCCACAATATGTCATAGTGTGAACTATAGAGTAGTTGCCAACCCGTGATTGGCTAAGACTGATATAGTAGTGTCCCATATTTATATATATTTTTACCTGACCATCTGACCTGGGCATCGAGCCCCGGGTAAGGCATGAATGCATGTGTCGTTTTCTGCTGAGGTCCTGCCATCCTCACAGACCTTCTGCATGGCATATAAACTGACAGGCTCCTGTCAGACCTCTGTGGCAAGCAGCTGCTTGAGGGGGTATTTTATATTTAAATTAGTCATATTTGTTCATTTCTTGTGAAGTTCATTTTTAATGTGGAGAATGTATAAAAGTAAATTTATTCTAAAAATCTTTTTTTTTTCTCAAGAAAATTGTTTAAAGACCGTTCTGAAGCCGAGAGGTTAGCATGCTTGACTACTGACCAACGGGACCTGAGTTTTCTGCTGAGGTTTCGTCATCCTCACAGACCTGCTACTATGGCTTACAAACTGATAGACTCCTATTATACTTCTGTGGCAAGCAGCTGCTTGTGGGGATATTTATTTTTATTTTGAAATCAACGGGTAAATATTAAACAATAATGGAAATCCATTCTTTTGGCATTGTCTCGTTGACATGACGTCACGTGCCAATTTATTGTATATGTCACTTTATTTCGATAAGCAATATACCGACCTCTAGTTGTGTCCTAGGGGATCAGGGCTGCCAACTCTCATTGAAAATTAGCCTAAATTTGAAGTGATCATAAATATCTGTAAATTTGTTTTTTCTTCGTAAATATGTTTAAATTTTACGTGCAATTTTTTTGCAATTTTCCACAAACCTAACTGGCATAATGGTTAGGTAGCTAGCGACTGTTCCAGCAAGGCAAACTTTGTGTGTTGTGTTAGCTCTAACTAAAGCAGTGGTCAGCAGTGACTTCGGTCGTAGTAGGGCATGTCCTTGTATGAGAAGGCCTGTAAAAGCTAGGAGTAGCTTCTAGGATTCTTCTCTGTCCTATATGTCGCAAATCAAAAAAAAACTTCAATAAGTATTTTTTTTTTTGCAATCATGTTCAAAAAATGACTTTATCTTTAGCTTTTGTAGTTTGAATTTGTAAAGCTTTGCAATATAGTAGGTTATGAAAAATTTATATTTGAAATGATAATTGTCTATGTCTTCTTTCACTCGCTATCAAGGTTTACATTTCGGTCTAAGTTATAATACATATTAATAATTTAATCTTAGATTTCTAAGTTTTAATATGTTTCTCTTTTAATCTGTCACTGCTTACTCCCAAGAAATTATCTAAAAAATAGGCATAGCATCTTATTACTATGAATTTTTTCAATATTTGAACCAGAGTCTTGATTAAACTAAAAAGCGATCAAAATAGAGAATTATATACCAGATGTAACATGTTAAATGCTTTTAAATACCAAAATCAAAAATATCTATTTTTAGACGAACTTTACGATTTTATTTATCTATGAACTCATTGGACATAGAGCAATTTAAGTACTCACACAAAAGTATTTTGATGAGACGATAACATGACGAATAACAGATAAACTGTCAAGCATAATTAAGCATTGCTTTTGTCAAGTTACTCACTGACTCTTGTTCAGTTTTGTCATTTATCGTTTGGATGACCGATTTCGATTGGTAAAATTTCGGTTCTCTGCAAAACTCTTCACTCGGCCATCGGTCAATAGGAGACACAGATGGGCTTGGAAAGGCCATCGGTGTCCCCTATGCCGAATTCGCCTTGATGGGAGGCTACCTCTGTTTCCTACAGCTATCCAGTGAATCCTCTTCCCACAACCTTCTCTGAGCCCTCGGGGCCCTTGTTACCTGGACATTTAGCCCATTGTGTGCTAAAAAGTGCCGCTCAGTGGTAAAAAACAGTATGCCTCACCAATGTTTGTTTTTCACACTTATAATCACTCTCCCGTATGACCATTTGAAACGGCCGCCGTCCGTCTGATGGGACCTTTTCAAATAGGTCCCATCAGAAATTTGATTTCGTGTCACGTGACACGAAGGCTGCCAGATCACTAATTTCTAAAAAAAAATCATTGCCAGATATTTTTTTCTGAATTCTGTAATCAACCATAGTGTTCGGATACTTTTTTAATATATATAATGCGTATGAATATATAATGCAATGAATATGGAGCGTGTGCAGTTACCGTTCACAGCAAACTGGAGCGGTTGCGGTTAATGTTCACAGCATATTGGATCGTGTGGGCTCACTCACGGAAATATTGAGCGTGTGCAGTAACTGCACACGCTCCAGTTTGCTGTGAACGGTAACTGGAGCGTGTACAGTTGCTGTACACGCTCCAGATATTTTTCCTGAATTCTGTAATCACGTGACACGAAGGTTGCCAGATCACTAATTTCTAAAAAAAATCGTTGCCAGATATTTTTTCTGAATTCAGTAATCAAGCATAGCGTTCGGATACTTTTTTCAGCGACTGTACTCAGAACTTCAAAGGAACATTCAACAGTTATAAATGGGATCACTATTTATAAACATCAGTGCATTCAGTTTTTCGATAATTTTTTTTGACAAACTCGTGAGAATTCAAGACATGCATGTGCATACTCAAAGTCGTCTAGAATTCGTCAGGATAACAATTTTTTCCCAAATATTTTTTCCCATTTAAAATGTTTTCCACGATGTCGCCAATTTTTATTCTTCTTCGATTCCAACAGAATGCATTCAGTACAAAAAAAAAATCTTCATATCACTTATCGTGTTTTTAGGGGTTGTTATCCGCAAGTGAAGCAACGATAGAGGCATATCTACATCATTCCAGAGTATGAAGATGACTGTGATAACCTTCACTTTAGTTAGAGCCCTCTAAACACGTGGAGAGCACAATGTCCACGTGATGAAGAGATTAATATATACAAAAAGGACAAATTAGGATTGGATAAAGCTTCGAAAGGGGATGTTATGCGACAGCACTACTCAGAAAATATGCACTCGAGATGGCGAAGAAGATACGAAAGCGACCTGGGCCACTGAGTATCAGACCCACATTTTAAACAACGACTGCGCAATGCGCAATTCTCACCCAAAGTTCACGAGCTTTCGTTCTAAGTAATCGAAATCAATTGCATCTAAACCTGATCCTTCGGGAGCATCTTCCATGTCCAATCGGCACTCGTTGTTGAAACGGGTTCTCCGATGTGAAATATTGCCTTTTCCATAGGTCACCGAGTACAGTCAAGAACACAGAGGTCTCGTAGATTAAGAGCACTTCAGTGGATATTCATATTTGAAGCTTTATTAAGTTCTAAAATGAAATCGTTTGCTTTTCATGGGAAAACAAGCCATTACAAAAAAAAATATGTACTAGAACAAATCTCTGTAAATTCAGATTTTCACAAAAGATTTTTAGAATTTAATTACATCCTTCCCTCGATTTACACGGTAGATAGATTCCGGGAAATCACCGTGTAAATCGAAACCAACAACTTATCGAAGAATGAGGTATAGGTTCTGAAAATGTTCTTGTTATGAATAAAACGCGCCTTCAAAGTTTTATTTATATGTTTTTATCTCAAATTTCAGTTCAGCAGTAATAATACGCATTAATGCAACATTATTTTGTACTTTATTTGCACTAAATTAGATAAGCTTCGATTAATTTCTCATCCATTTCTTTTGGTCACGAAAAATACTCATCGTTCATATACACACACTGGCCACTGAATTAGAAACCTTTATTCAATATCGAGTTGGACCTCCTTTAGCACGAATTACAGTACGTATGCGGTTTAACATAGATTCCACGAGGCGTTGGAGTGCCTTGACCATCTCCAGCATATCTGGCGTTCACCTGACAGTCCTTTAACTAGGTCAGATTTGACGGAAGAGGACTTTGTTTCAGGATCTGTTTTTCTAACATGTTCCATACATGCTCAATGGGGCTCAGATCTGGGCTTTATGGTGGCCAGGGAAGATGGTGGAAGTCGCTGTCATGCTCGCCCAAACACGGCTGAACACATCTTGCGCAATGGACAGTAGCATTGTCGTCCATGAAACAGCAGTCACCTGCTGGATAAAAAGTCAACATTGCAGGATACACTTGATCGGCAACAATGTTCAGATAACACTTGGAGGACATTCGACCTTCCAGTAATATCAGGGGACCCGTTCCGTACCAAGAGAACGTGCCCCTTATCATGACACCGCCTCCCAAACCTTGAGTTGTGTTTACAAGGCAAGCTTGGTCCATTGCTTCATGGGGCTCCCGCCAAACTCTCTGCCTACCGTCGGTACAGAACAAGGTGTACCGCGACTCGTCGGACCACATGACCTTTTTTCCAGTTTTTCAGTGTCCAGTCACGGTGCTCCTGATACCACTTCAGACGAACTTTCCGGTTTTTCGCAGATTTGGGTTGTTTTACCTCTGAGCGGCACTTTTTTGCACACCATGGGCTAAATAGCCAGGTCACATGGACCCCGAAGGCTCAGAGAAGGTTTGGGGAGGGGACCCACTGGAACAGCTGTTGGGAGACACATGGTAGCCTCCCGTCAAGGCCATCCAGCGTGTTCTTTAACGTGCACAGGGTATGGCTCTCCCGCACACGGGGCCACGGCTTAACGTCCCATCCGACGGACGGCGGCCTTTCCAAGCCCATCGGTGTCCCCTACTGACCGTAGGCAGGGCGGAGAATTTTGCGGAGATAAATCTCAACGCTGACCAAGCTGGGACTCGAACCTGGGAACTGCAGATTACGAGCCTGGCGCGCTACCGACTGAGCCACCCCCGCCCCGTTCTTCGTAGACATCAGTGGTTTCCGTATAGGCATGTAAATGCTAATACCGATCCTCTTCAATTCCCTGCGCATAGTTCGCTGAGATATGGGCCGGGAACAGCCTTCATTGAATGCTTCGGTCAATTTCTGCACACAGGAAGTCCTGTTTCTCCTTACAAGCCTTCTCAGACGACGGCGATCTCGTTCCTCACAGACTGTCGTCGCGCCACACTTACCCCTCTTAGACAAGCAACGTAGATTATTTTTCCACTGATTAAAGACCCGAGATATTTCACCTTTAGAGAAACCAGTTTTTTAAAATCGTCAATCCTGCCAGATGGGCACCCACAATAAGCCTTTTATCAAACCCCGAAAGATCCTTTGTTTTCCCATTATGATCAACACTACTGACGAAAAGCAGTCTTAAATAGTTGCCTAGATCACGTGGTGATGCCCGTGACCATATATTTTGCATATACGCTGCACAAGTCACGTTTACGTACATCTGCATAAAGGTTTCTGAGTGGCCGGTGTGTGTAGATGTACACTATCAAATCTGAAGACTAAATTTGAATGAAGGATATTTATGAACTGAATATATTTTTGCTATAAATTTGGATGACAAGAGTTTGATAGCAAAAGGCTTTCACACTTGTCTTTTCATCCTTTTTTTCTATTCCTTCTATTGTCTTTTTATCCTTTTTGCTTTTTATTGTATGGAACAAATTAGAAAACTAGAGTGCTAAAATGTATTTGGACAAAAGCGCAGAAAAGTATATATCAGGCTCTATATTTTCGTTTGTTTCTGGAGTAATTCATGTTTCATACAAGTTATTATTCTATCAAAAGAAAAACAATACCAAAAGTACATTTAATTCATCTTCGTTGGGTTGGGTTGTTTTACCTCTGAGCGGCACTTTTTTGCACACCATGGGCTAAATGGCCAGGTCACATGGACCCCGAAGGCTCAGAGAAGGTTGGGGGAGGAGACCTACTGGAATAGCTGTTGGGAGACAGATGGTAGTCTCCTGTCAAGGCCATCCAGCGTGTTCTTTAACGTGCACAGGGTATGGATCTCCCACACACACGGGGCCACGGCTTAACGTCCCATCCGACGGACGGCGGCCTTTCCAAGCCCATCGGTGTCCCCTACTGACCGTGGGCAGGGCGGGGAATTTTGAGGAGATAAATCTCAACGCTGACCCAGCTGGGACTCGAACCTGGGAACTACAGATTACGAGCCTGGCGCGCTACCGACTGAGCCACCCCCGCCCCATTCATCTTCGTATCAAATAGATGTTTTCAATAACATTAACGTCTTTACCGTGATATCATTATCAATTTTAAAAGACTTTCACGTTGTCAGCTAAACTTACGCATTTTCTTGATTACAGCTTGTAATCTTGAGAAGCCTATTTCGTTTACCTGCCTTTTTTCGTTCCCATTGCAACACGACACATAAATAGGGGCGGGGGTGGCTCAGTCGGTAGTGCGCCAGGCTCGTAATCTGTAGTTCCCAGGTTCGAGTCCCAGCTGGGTCAGCGTTGAGATTTATCTCCGCAAAATTTCCCCGCCCTGCCCACGGTCAGTAGGGGACACCGATGGGCTTGGAAAGGCCGCCGTCCGTCGGATGGGGACGTTAAGCCGTAGCCCCGTGTACGGGAGAGCCATACCCTGTGCACGTTAAAGAACACGCTGGATGGCCTTGACGGGAGGCTACCATCTGTCTCCCAACAGCTGTTCCAGTGGGTCCCCTCCCCCAACCTTCTCTGAACCTTAGGGGTCCTTGTGGCCTGGCTATTTAGCCCATGGTGTATAAAAAAGTGCCGCTCAGAGGTAAAACAATCCAATCCAACGACACATAAATAAAGGTGTCATAGCCAAGGAAAGATTTTACGGATTAAATCCTATCTTGTTGTTTAGGTCACAAGAACCCCAAGGTCTCAGAGAGGGTTGGGGAAGGATATCCACTGGACAGCTTGTTCAGACAGGTAAAAGCCTCCCATCAAGTCCATCCAGGCTGTTCTTTAACTTCCACAGGGTTTGGTTCTTTTTCACACAGGGGTGGGACCTGTGCCAGGCTCGTAATCTGCAGTTCCCATGTTCGAGTTCCACCTGGGTCACCGTTGAGATTTACCTCTGCACTTTGTCCTTGGTCAGTAGGGGAAAAGTCGCCGTACGTCGGATGGGATGTTAAGCCGTGGTCCCATGCGAGGGACAGCCATACTTTGTGCATGTTAAAAAGCACGCCGAACGGCCTTGACGGGCAGTTACCATCTGTTACCTAACAGCTGTTCAGTGGATCCCCTTCCCCCAATCTTCTCTGAACTCTTGAGGTCCTTGTGACCTGGTCATTTAGCTAATTGTGTGCATAAAAGTGCCATTCAGAGGAAAAACAACCCAATCTGTTGCAGGCAAGGTCACGGCTTGACATCCCATGATTCCACCTGATAGACGGCGTCCTTTCCAAGTGGGGCGGGGTGACTCAGTCGGTAGCGCTCCAGGCTAGTAATCTGTAGTTCCCAGGTTCGAGTCCCAGCTGGGTCAGCGTTGAGATTTATCTCCGCAAAATTCCCCGTCCTACCCACGGTCAGTAGGGGACATCGATGGGCTTGGAAAAATGTCCGTCGGATGGGAAGTTAAACCGTGGCCTCGTGTGCGGGAGAGCCATACCCTGTGCATGTTAAAGAACACGCTGGATGGCCTTGACGGGAGGCTACCATCTGTCTCCCAACAGCTGTTCCAGTGGGTCTCCACCCCCAACCTTCTCTGTGCCTTCGGGGTCCTTGTGACTATGTGACCTTGGGGGCTATGTATACCGACTAGAAATGGTGTCCACCTTGTTTGACTGAAAGTTGGGGTACTCCATATTTTCCGACTAAAAAAGGTAGTCAACTATGTTTACCGACTAAAAATTTGATCCCCCAGGTTAAAAAAAATAAATACCCCCTCATTTAGCCCATTGTGTGCAAAAAGGTGCCACTCAGAGGTAAAACAACCCAAAACAACCTTTCCAAGTCCATCCGTGTCCCCCTTTCTCTCCGAAGGAAGAACAGACCATGCATTGGTAAATTTTTATTCTAAAACAGCCATTAGTTTATTAATTTACATTAATAAGAGCACTATAAACTTTTCGAAATCCACTCTTCTAAAAATTCTGGAGAAGGCATTCAGTACAGCTTAAACTAACACGATGTTAAGAATATTTGTAGGTGAAGAGTCAATTTAATTTTAATAGTTAAAAAATATTGGATTTTAAAGAAGGTTTTGAAAAAAAATTATGTTATTATCATTGATAATTTTTATTAATCGTTAATAAATACACTAAAAAAAGCTTCGAATACTTCACCTCTTTAAAAAAATTCTGGTTACGCTAATGAGCAGGGCCGGATCTAGGTGGAGGGGGAGAAGCGAGCGAGGGGGCAAGGGGGAATGCCCTCCCTCTTGCGGAATAATAGTAACCTTTAACAAACAGGATGACAAGAATTTTTAGTCGTGAACATGACAGGCCTCCATTTGCACTGACAAATTTAGTGATAATGCACTATTAAAGCTGTAGGGCAGTTTAAAGACAAACTTTAATTGGCTAAATACACGGTTTATACGTACGTAAATACCTTGGGACACTGTTTTAGAATATTGGCAAAATCCAGTTCTTCAGAGCCGAGATGTTCCCAGATGTGGAGGTGGAGGTTTTTTTTGTCTTTTTCCGGTTTATCACAGCACTTTTTGGTTCTTTGATTCAGGTGTAATATAAGTTTACCATTTCACAGAAAGCCCGGTTGTGTGATTTATCATGCATTTAACCAATGAAGGTGTTCTCCTTTATTGTCCTCAGCTTTAATAGTGCATTATCGCTAAACCTGCGTTTCGCTTAGATAGATAGAAAACAAATCAACACTTGAATATTCCTGCAAAGAGTTAGTTTACTGCATTGAGAAAACTAACTTTTTGCAGGAGATTGCTCTGAAATTATTTTGCTTACACAAAATTTGTATAAACAATTATTATATTAGTAACACCGCAAGATTTTATCTGACGTTAATTATAAGCAGTTTTAGGAACATTTAGTGAATAAATACCTGGACAAGTGCTGAAATGAAATACGTTACGCTTTTAATCGTTTTGATTCAGATTAAAAATACGATAAGGACAATCAACAGGTTTATTAAACGGTACCGTATTTACAAAACGCTATTTAACGGTTACGGTTAAGGTTGTATGAAATAGTATTTTTGTTTGTCTGAGAAGTCATAGCAAATCACGAGTAGCAGTGGCCTCATTGGAGGCTTGTGCCAAGGACAGTGGGCTAGCAGCACGCTTTTGTACTTGTGACTCAGATGCTAAGGTAAACGTAGAAATAACTGAAGGAACGGGGAAGAATCGTTCTCTTCTGAGAGCGTTGCCGTTTCCTCGGTTCAAAGAACAGTCGAAAATTTAGCTCAAAAAATAAATTTACTTCTCGAGATCAGGGCTTTTTTTTATTTTAATAAAATATTGCGATTTTAACTTATATGCTGCAAAATTTTTAGTTTCTGTACTATATTTATAGCTCGCAGTATACTAATAAATAAATAACTGATTATGATTTATCCATATAGTATAAGAATTTAATATACATATGATTATTAAAAATTAATCTATTACAATGGTTCTTAAACTTTACTCTGCTCCTCACACCTAGATTCAGCCGATAAACATGGCAGATCCCCATTTTTAGTCGGTAAACATTGAGGACCCTCACTTTTAGCCAAACAAGGAAGACTCCCAATTTTTAGTCGATAATTAGTTGGTAATAATTATAATAATAATTATTACCAACTAATAATAAGGGATCTGGGTTCGATCCCCGGGTAAGGTATGGATGTTCGTGTTGTTTTTCTGTTGAGGTCCTGCCATCCTCACAAACTTTCTACTATGGCATATAAACTGACAGACTCCTGTCAGACCTTTGTAGCAAGCAGCTGCTTGAGGGGGTATTTATTTTTATTTTTAATAATTAGTTGGTTAATTGGTAAAATGGAAGGCCCCCATTTGTTAATAGGTAAACATGAAAGACTCTCATTTTCAGTCGGTAAACTCGATGGGCTTGGAAAGACCGCTAACGTCGGAAGGGACGTTAAGCCGTGGCCCCGTGTGCTGGAGAGCCATACCCTGCGCACGTTAAAGAACACGCTGAATGGCCTTGACGGTAGGTTATCATCTGTCTCCCAACAGCTGTTCCAGTGGGTCCCCTCCCCCAACCTTCTCTGAGCCTTCGGGTCTTGTGACCTGGTCATTTAGCCCATGGTGTGACGGTCAGAGGTAAAACAAGTCCAGTCGATAAACATGGAAGATCCCATTTTCAGTTGATAAACATAGCAGACTCCCATTTTCAGTCGATGAACATGGTGGACTCTCATTTTCAGTTGGCAAACCCGTGGCCAAGTGGTTAGCACGCTTAGCTACTAATCTAAGGGACCTGGGTTCGAGCGCTGGGTAAGGCATGGACGCTTCTTTACCAACCAAAAATGGGAGACTGCCATTTTTTACTAAATATTGGAGTCCATATTTATCGAATAAACATGGGAGTCCGCTATGTATACCGACTAGAAATGGTGTCCACCTTGTTTGACTGAAAGTCGGGGTACTCCATATTTTCCGACTAAAAAAGGTAGTCAACTATGTTTACCGACTAAAAATTTGATCCCCCAAGTTAAAAAAATAAATACCCCCTCAAGCAGCTGTTTGCCACAGAGGTCTTCTGTGGCAAACAGCTGCTTGAGGGGGTGATTATTTTATTAGGAAGATGTTTCATAAGGCTCAATATTTTTTTAAAGGAAGATGGTACTCCTCTACACAAAGGATGGAGATAACCTAAAAGTTTTATTGTGTTTGTCCTGGTTTCTCATACAACATATATACAGGGACATGCCTACTGGTTTAATAGTCAGGTACAATAACCATCAGACCATGTAGGGGTTGGATTGTTTTACCTCTGAGCGGCACTTTTTTGCACACAGTGGGCTAAATGGCCAAGTCACAAGGACTCCGAAAGCTTAGAGAAGGTTGAGGGAGGGGACTCACTGGAACAGCTATTGGGAGACAGATTGTAGCCTAGCGTCAAGGCCATCCAGTGTGTTCTTTAATGTCCACAGGTATGGCTCTTTCGCACACGGTGCCACGGCTTAACGTACCATCCGACGAACGGTGACCTTTCCAAGCCCATCGGTGTCCCCTACTGACCGTGGGCAAGCCGGGGATACAAGATCCTAATGATACTATTGTGTTAATCCTTCTGGAAAAACAGTTTTACGCAATTTTAACATATAAAACACATCGAAGGCATAACTTTACAATAAACACAATACTTCGCTCAGGAAATTAAATAAATAATTACATTTACAAATTTGTAAAAACAAAAACAATAAGAATGATAAATAATGTCAAATATCGTTCGAAATTTGGCATCAACATCAGCGGTCGCGGGCGGTACCAAAAGGCCTTGGATTGTGCATCACTGATTAAGCTCAATGTGTGCAAAAAAAAAAATGCCTCTTTCCCAACCTCATAACTAACTTTCCGGCCGCGTATCCTTCTTTATCTGTCAACTCTGCTAACTCACGGAAAAGTAGTTATGCTTTTTAAAAAATCTTAATTGTCATCTCTATAATAAAAATGATAACGGCAACGAATAAAGCATAAGATTACTTAACATATTAATTTCATTAAAATGTTAAGTAAGAGTTTTTGCATGGAGGAAAGTTTTTATCACAGATTACGTAAGAACTCGCCCTACTCCGGGAAACATTAAGATGAGTTTTGTGTTGTTAACCGGTTCGTTGTTTAGGCTTGATCGAATTTCCCGTAGATGACCTTGACTCTGTTGTTTCCATTTTATGGGTTTTGAATTAATGCTTGATTGAGGGGAAGGAGAGGGTGTAAAAATACCAGCTGAATCATAAAAGGAATTTTGTTAGTATGTTTATAAATCATGATAGGCGAAAAAACGATTAGAAAAAGTATATGAAAATAAAAATACAGCAAATTATCGTCAGTCCCGGGTTTGTTGTATATGCATTCAACTAAATATTTTGATATTTAATTCACCGATTGCGAATCAGGTTCGACATTCGCGGATCGGTCAAAGCATTGTTATACAAAATAGTCCTTCAATTATATTCTTTTGACATTAATTTAATAAGTTTAATTTTCATCAAGTTCAACGATTATTAAATTGTTTATATATATATTAAAAAAACTTCATATAATCATCTCCGTAAAACATTTTTTTTTGAAATTCCGTTTAAAAAATTATACTTTTTTTATTGTATATTTGAAGACCATTGGTCCATCTAATAAAGCCCTCTGCTGATAAAAAATTTTTACGCAATGAAAATGAATTATTAGCAAATTTCCATATACACTGGCGGAAATTAAAAAAAGAACACCCTGAAGGAATTCCCTTAGGAACGTCATATTATAATATGTTAACAGTTAAGGGTGTGTAATTTGAGGAAAAGACCAACCTGCTTCCCGAAGACCCACTATATGAGCTCGCTCAAACTACGCTAACTGAACAAATGTTGCGCGCCTGCGTCGTCCAGGCATGGTAGCTTGTTCAAAGAGCACTGAACAACACGACACAAGACAGAAAGAAGTTATTCGTCTTGTGTCGTGTTGTTCATGCCCTAGTCCTAAAAACGAGGGGTGTGGGTGGCTCAGTCGGTATCGCGCCAGGCTCGTAATCTGCAGTTCCCAGGTTCGAGTCCCAGCTGGGTCAGCGTTGAGATTTATCTCCGCAAAATTCCCCGCCCTGCCCACGGTCAGTAGGGGACACCGATGGGCTTGGAAAGGCCGCCGTCCGTCGGATGGGACGTTAAGCCGTGTGCGGGAGAGCCATACCCTGTGCACGTTAAAGAACACGGTGGATGGCCTTGACGGGAGGCTACCATCTGTCTCCCTAACAACTGTTCCAGTGGGTCCCCTCCCCCAACCTTCTCTGAGCCTTTGGGGTCCATATGACCTGGCCATTTAGCCCATGGTGTGCAAAAAAGTGCCGCTCAGAGGTAAAACAACCCAACCCTTAAATACGCGCTGCGTACATTTGACGTCATTATTTCATCCAATGACTTTCAATCTTGGATCACAGTTTCTCCCGCCCTTAACTATTAACATAATACAATATGACGTTCCTAAAGGAATTCCTTCTGGTTGTTCTTTTTTCAATTTCTGCCAGTGTACATATGTATATTGAACATATAAAAAAAAAAATATGTATATATATTTCAATATATATACATATATTACACTCATTCTAATGCTAAAAAACAAAGCAAAAGGAGTTATAAACAGGGTTGGCGAAATTCGGAAAAAACTGACAGTCAGCTGATTTTATCACAAGCCATAGCAAACCGAATATAAACGTGGGTGGGAGGGAGGAGGGACAAAACAGTTTTCATGATTTCTTGGGAATGGAAAAAAAAACATTCAAGGAAATTAATGATATTGAATTCAGTGGTGAAAGTTGATGTTCCGGAAATATTTTACTGTTGTTTTTTATGAACTTCGAAAATAACAAGCCATATGGGTTTTGAACTAATGCTTGATTGGGGGGATTGAAGAGGGAGTAAAGACCCCCGCTGAATCATAACGGTAATTTTGCTAATGCTTCCTCGCCAATGGTGATGGAAATAGATCGGTGTAGTTGTTTATCTAAGATCGCGGACAAGTTGTCAGATAGCCGACGATAACATGGGGAGTTAACTACGGCTGGGACGTACCAGGGGGTTCGGAGAACGCCCCCCCCCCCCAAAAAAAAAAATACCTGGTCGCCTTATTCGAAATCCCAAATTTATCTACCTACTTTGAAATCCAAAATAGTTGTCTTTGTATAGATTTATTTCAACCTCATGATGTGTGTCCGACAGTAAATACATATTTAAAAAACAACTGTAAAATTTTATTCCATTGGACAACTATGGCTACTTTTCTTTTTTTTTCTACCCTGCTGAGGAGTGGTCAACCACACAGGGTCCTGGTGCTGACCATATAAACCTACTGGACTGATATATGGCTCTGAGCTTGATTATGGATCCTGATTTTGCTGCACTGGTGGGCTTCTGTGGAGGGAAAATCTTCCGCTGTGTTTTCTGTTTGTTTGTGGGTTGACAGCCCCAAGTGAATAGATTCACAGGATATGTTTATCAGCTGGTGGATAATCCTGAGCAGAAGTCATCGCAGGCACCTGAACTCTTTGCTTCTATTGGCATCGTCAAATTCTACATTGGAGGAAGTCTTCCAGTGTAGATGGCTTCAGCCTTTAGTAGTGGGGGAACGGGTCTTTGCCCCATGTCTGCGATTAGGGGGCTGTTTGATATTGTCGGCATTCCCTCTCTCAATAAACATAGTTTCTTTAAACATCCCACTAACCATTTTCTCTCCATAGGTAGTTGGAATGTGAGGACTCTGCACAGAGCTTTTTCTCTTGATGTCCTCACACAAGAATTCCACCGTTATAATTTAGATATTCTCGGCTTGCAAGAGACCAGATGGACAGATAAAGGTCAGATTCTTAAAAATAATCTTAAATTTCTCTTTTCAGGGAGGGTCGACAATAAGCATCACCAAGGCGTGGGTCTGCTTCTCAGCAGACATGCTAGCGATGCTCTTCTAGGATATGAGTGCATTAATGAAAGGTTTCTTACAGCAAAATTTCAGACAAGCGTTAAAGACTTGAATGTTATCTGCTGTTATGCCCCCACTGAGGATGCCGATGAGGATGAGAAGGATAGGTTTTATGAACAACTTCAGGATATTTTGAATTCTGTCAAGAAAGGAGATATTACCCTTGTTCTTGGTGACTTCAATGCCAAAGTTGGTACTGACTCTGCCCTTTGGGGAGGAGTAATAGGCCCTTTTGGTATTGGTAGCTGCAATGGCAATGGGCAACGTCTCCTACAGGTAAGTAAACTCAATGGATTCAGAATAACTAACACTTATTACAAACACCGCGACATACATAAGTACACATGGGTTTCACCTGATGGGCTGCATAAGAATATGATTGATTACATATTAATTAACAGCAAATGGGCTAGTTCTGTTAGGAATACCAGGGCATATAGGGGAGCTGAAATTGGATCTGACCATTACCTTGTTAAAAGTGTGTTGCAACTTAAACTTAAAAAGTGTTGTGCTAGGGTTAAAAAATTTACTTTTAATACTGAAGCTCTGAAAGATCCAGTTATAGCCAAAGCTTACCATGATAGGTTACTTAGTCATTATGACAGTCATGGTTTGCTTACTACTGAAGTTGAGGAAGAATGGGATCATTTTAAACAGGCTTTTTTGGACACTAACAGTACTCTTTTAGGAAAAAAGGAGCAGAAGAGGCAAAATTATCTGAGTGATAAGGCACTTGAGCTTATTTCGGAAAGAAAGAACTGCAGGAATGCCCTTAATCAATATCCTACTAGTCCTAATAGAAAGCATTACAGAGACCTTAATAAACTTGTAAAGGATCAGTTAGCTGCTGATAAGAATCTTTGGCTTGATGGTTTGGCTGACAAAGCCGAGGAAGCAGTTAGACAGCACAACAGCAGAGAGCTGTACCAGATAGTTAATGTTTTGTGTGGTAGAAAATGGACAGGCATACAAGGATTGAAGGATAAACAAGGTAAGGTTATAGAAGGGGAGGAATCTGTCATGGCTAGGTGGGCTGAGCATTTCAGTGATGTTCTAAACAATGTAGTTAGTTCTACTCCCATTGTTTGCAATGATGATAGATGCATTGGTGGCTTTAATGTTGGACCTATAACACAATCTGAAGTTATTTTGGCTGTTTCTAAACTTAAACTTCATAAATCCCCAGGGGTAGATGAAATTACTACGGAAATGCTTAGAGCTGGGAATGTTTCGGTTACCACTTGGATGACTGAAATTCTGAATATCTTTTATGATAAAGGCATGGTTCCTAAGGATTTTACCAGAGCTATTGTTATCCCTATTTTCAAAAAAGGTGATCGCAGTTCTTGTGATAACTATAGGGGTATCAGCCTACTCTCTGTTCCAGGTAAAGTTCTTTCCATGATTGTGCTTAATAGAATTAAGAATCTGGTTGACAGTCAATTGCGTGATGAGCAATGTGGATTCAGAAGTGGTAGGGGATGTGTGGATCAGATATTTTCACTTAGGCAGATTCTTGAGAAATGTTTAGAGTTTCAGAAACCTTTGGTTGCTAGCTTTGTTGATTTCAAAAAGGCTTTCGACTCTGTTGATCGTCATAATTTGTGGTTGATTGTGAGATCATATGGTATACCTGACAAGTTGGTTAACATTATGAAAGCTCTCTATAATAACACTGAGTCGTGTGTGAGAGTTGGTAAGGCTTGTAGCAATTGGTTTAGCATTACTTCTGGTGTTCGACAAGGGTGCATTTTGTCTCCTTTTCTCTTTAGCTTGGTTATTGATTATGTTATGCGAAATTCACTTCAAGGGAAAGATTTTGGCCTTAAATGGGCTGGAGATACGAAAATTTCTGATTTAGATTATGCTGATGATTTAGCCCTTTTGGCAAATGATGTTGATGAGATGAACTCTTTCATTCGAGCTGTTGATGAGACTGGTAGTAGAGTAGGTTTGGTATAAACAGAGAGAAAACTAAAGTGATGAAAATTGGTCAGGCAGGCTGTGATTCAGTTAATCTGAATGGTTGCAGTCTTGAGCAGGTGTCACAGTTTAATTATCTTGGGAGCTATGTAACAGATAATGGTGATGTGCGGCATGAGATTAACAGACGAATAGGGATTGCTGCCGGGACTTTTAAGAACCTATGGAGAGTGTGGAGAAATAGGCGTATACACCTAAAGACTAAAATTAGACTCTATAATAGTTTGGTTCTTTCTAGGGTTAGTTATGGTAGTGAAACTTGGACACTTTGTAAACAAGATAACAGGAAACTAGATGCTTTTGATTCCAGATGCTTACGCAGTATCTTGGGCATTAGGTGGTTCAACTTTGTAACTAATGATGAGATTAGGCAAAGGAGTTTGCAACCTCCTTTAAGCAGCATATTGTGCAGAGAGAGACTCCGTTGGTTTGGCCATGTTGCCCGTATGAATAATTATAGATTGGCGAATAGGGTTATGAACAGTGTGCCTAAAGGCCTCAGAAAGAAGGGGAGACCTAGGATGCGGTGGGCTGACAATGTCAAACAAGACCTTGTTAGAATTGGTGTGCAGTGGCCAGATGCAGTAGATGTAGCTCAGGATAGACTTGCTTGGAGAACTAAATTGCACGGTCTGGTTGGACCTCCGTAGCCCATGGCTGCTTGAGGATGATGATGATGATGATTTTCCCTTTCTTTCAGTCCGGTAGAATATTTTAGTAATTGGGAAACCCTACTCAAGTCTTACATTCCCAGACACTTTTCGAATCCCCTAAAAGTAAATTTTAAATTATCTCGGATCCTCCCCCACGAAAAAAAAAATCCCTGAGTACATCTCTGAACTATGGCGCATGATCAGCGGCGTATTTAAGTTAGGTTGGGGGAGGGGGGAGTCAGATCGCCTCAAATGAATGTTTCACATTTATTTTTGCATTTTTATGTTTTTGAAATATATATTATTCTTTAAGCATTGTTAGCAAATACCAATTTTTTATTTATTCGTTGTCCTTTTTTAAATATTTACCTTTTTTTAATCTTTTGAAAAAACTCCTTTCACACATATTTTCAAAATACGCCATTTCGTATGACTAGTTATTTGACAGCTAGGAGTGAACACCATAAAAGTTTGACCTACATCATACCTCATTAAATCCCCACTCTTAATTCCACGTGTTATCGTTTTCGCCCCCCCCCCTCAACTGGCTAAATTATCCGCGTTCAACTAAGCCAATAAATCTACCATTCATGAATTCCATAACATCCATTGTGAACAATAATTCATCCATTATTAAGCTGTTTATTTTAACATAATCTTGATACCATTAATGCGCGTCATTGTTCTGCAGATATATATTTTCCTTGTACTCGACTCAGTTGTTCAGGATACTGTTGAAAATGACTCTATTTGAGAACAAGGCATAGTCCATGTCTGAAAGTAATATTTCCTCTCCCAACAGCTCTTAGCTGCCGGAACATGATGCCGAACTCATAAAAGAATCATATTATTCCAACAGCAACCATAGCTCTCAGTTCAAGGGCAAGTTACCAAGAACTGAACCGAAAATTTTCACTTAAATAAATAAGAGGAAGAAATAACGTCTTTGAATGGGATGGGCTACGTTTTCGAAGGCCGTTCTTAAGAATCAGCCTAAAGACACTTTACCGAAAGAGAAGTTCTAAGAGATTGACAAATTTACTTCTGATCTCGGTTAAAATATAGAGGATTATTGCTACAATTTTTTTATTTAGGGTGGGGGGAATTTAGGGAGAATTTTCTCTACAATTTTTTTAAAAAAACTTCAAAGCATTGGTAAATGAGAAATAAAAAAAATGTAAATTTTATCTTTCAGTATCCAGAAAATTTAATTAAAAATAAGATGATTCTTAAGTGTAAGTAAAACTGCTACATCATCCTTGAAGGGAATTTATATATAAAGAATATCACAGACATATATATTTCTTTAATAACTTTTTGGGTTGGGTTGTTTCACCTCTGAGTGGCATTTTTTGCCCACCATGGGCTAAATGGCCAGGTCACAAGGACCTCGAAGGCTCAGAGAAGGTTGGGGGAGGGGACCCACTGGAACAGCTGTTGAGAGACAGATGGTAGCCTCCCGTCAATACCATCCAGCGTGTTCTTTAACGTGCACAGGGTATGGCTCTCCCGCACACGGAGCCACGGCTTAACGTCCCATCCGACGGACGGCGGCCTATTGCAAGCCCATTGGTGTCCCCTACTGACCGTAGGCAGGGCGGGGAATTTTGCGGAGATAAATCTCAACGCTGACCCAGTTGGGACTCGAACCTGGGAACTGCAGATTATGAGCCCGAGGCGCTACCAACTGAGCCACCCCCGCCCAATCATTAGTAGGGGTGGATCTAGAGGACGCAATGGGCCGTGCCAAACATAATCTTTTTGAATACTAGTAACCGGAACGAAGGCGGAAAATAATATTATACATAATGTATACCACCCGTATTTTTGAAGCGATTTGATAAAGACCACTAAAACAGAATTAAAAATTTTATACCGGAATCTTAACTTGATCTTAGCACCCCCTTTTTCCTACAGATCATTTGGGATTATCAATTATTGCTTGTTGTACAGGCGTTCAAAAAAATATCCGAACACTATGGTTGATTACAGAATTCAGAAAAAATATCTGGCAACGATTGTTTTAGATGATCTGGCAACCTTCGTGTCACGTGACACTGAGGTTACCAGATCACTAATTTCAAAAACAATCGTTGCCAGATATTTTTTCTGAATTCTGTAATCAACCAGTGTTCGGATATTTTTTTGAGCGACTGTACCTTCCCACTCCCGGCTTTATTTTTTTCCTTCTACCCAGGCCTGCTACTAGTAGTAAGTTATTAATAATTAGGATAATAAATTGTTGCAATAGTTCAATAAATAAAACATTTGCTACGTAAATCTTACGCAAAAATTTGTAAGTTTTTTTTCATATTTTTAACATTATTTTATTATTAGAAAGAGAGCTTTCTCTAAGGATAATAATATAGATATTACTGCTTTCTTTTTCTAAACTGTGGCCGAGTGGTTAGAGCATTTGGCTACTAATCTAAGGGACCTGGGTTCGAGCCCCGGATAAGGCATGGATGTTTGTGTTGTTTTTCTGCAGAGGTCCTGCCATCCTCATAGACCTTCTACTATGGCATATAAACTGACAGGCTCCTGTCAGACCTCTGTGGCAAGCAGCTGCTTGAGAGGTATTTATTTTTATTTATTAAACTATATGGCAAATTTATTTAACTGTTTTTCTTGCTGTATAAAAATGTAATGAAATGTTCCATGTTGTAATCCGATTGACACAAGACTCACGATATGTGACTTTTGGGTTGGGTTGTTTTACCTCTGAGCGGCACTTTTTTGCACACCATGGGCTAAATAGCCAGGTCACATGGACCCCGAAGGCTCAGAGAAGGTTGGGGGAGGGCACCCACTGGAACAGCTGTTGGGAAACAGATGGTAGCCTCCCGTCAAGGCCATCCAGCGTGTTCTTTAACGTGCACAGGGTATGGCTCTCCCGCACACGGGGCCATGGCTTAACGTCCCATCCGACGGACGGCGGCCTTTCCAAGCCCATCGGTGTCCCCTACTGACCGTGGGCAGGGCGGGGAATTTTGCGGAGATAAATCTCAACGCTGACCCAGCTGGGACTCGAACCTGGGAACTACAGATTACGAGCCTGGCACGCTACCGACTGAGCCACCCCCGCCCCCGATATGTGACTAACAAATTGTGAGAGGATACTATCCTGCACATTTCAGTTTACCCTTGTGGTCCAAGCAACTCGATTTATTTTGTCTGTTAAAAACATAACCTTGTGAACATCAATGCCAATACTAGAATACAATATCAAATGAAGGAGGTATGGGATAACCTGGTGGTCCAGAGAAGTTATTTACCACATCCATTATCTTCCTCTTCTTAAAGGATCACAATTGATAATCCTCGTCTATCTTCTTCCAGATATTATGAATTACAGTTGTTGTTAAAAGGGGGATTATATTATGATAAATGAGAGGTGGGGAGGGCAAGAGGGTTTCTCAAAAATCAAAAGGCGGGCGTGATGCCGAAAACTTTGGGAACCTTTGGTATAAAGAATAAAATAAGGATAGTTATTTATCTCTTAAAGCAAGGTATTTCAAACTCTCTCTTGGTGGTCAAAAAAGTACGCTCCGAGGCCGTGAATAATCCAGAGTGGCAAGGCAGATACACTAAACATGAAAAGAAGTTTTGGTTCGGTTGTTTTTACCTCTGAGCGGCACTTTTTTGCACACCATGGGCTAAATGGCCAGGTCACATGGACCCCGAAGGCTCAGAGAAGGTTGGGGGAGGGGACCCACTGGAACAGCTGTTGGGAGACAGATGGTAGCCTCCCGTCAAGGCCATCCAGCGTGTTCTTTAACGTTGGGTTGTTTTACCTCTGAGCGGCACTTTTTTGCACACCATGGGCTAAATGGCCAGGTCACAAGGACCCGGAGAAGGCTAGAGGAAGGGGAGTCACTGGAACAGCTGCTAGTGTCCTATCAAAGCCATCCAGCATATTCTTTAACATGGGCTCTCCCGCACATAGGGACACGGCTTAACGTCCCATCCGTAGGACGTCGGTTTTTTTCAAACCCATCCGTGTTCCCTACTGACCGTGGGCAGGGAGTTTTGCCAGATAAATCTCAACGCTGATCCAGCTGGGATTCGAACCTGAGAACTACAGATTAAGAGCCTGGCGTGCTACCGAGTGAGCCACCGCCACCCAGAATTTTTTGTATTCATACATTTAATTTCATTTAGTTCATTTGCTACTTAATATAATATAATTAGATTTAATTTCAATGAGGGATTCACAATGAGGAGTAAATTGGTCTAGGGAATAAAAATGACATGGATTTTGACATCGTAAAAAAAAAAATTGGTTCTTTTCAACTGATGTCGAATCTAGTTATTATTCATTTATCACATGAATCACATATTCAAAATTATCACACACATTTATCACACGAATAATATATTTACCATTTCAAAACATAAATTTTTATTCATCTACGGTGCGAAAATTCGAAGTTAATGTACTGCTGGCCATTTTAAAGACTGCTGTGCATCGTTTGCAAACCACGTGTTAAAGAAAAACAATCGAGTGCCTGAGGGTGGGCGGACGACAAAGCGAAAAGAATCGCTTCTTGATTTCTTTTTTAAAGTGAAATCATTTCTTTTATATATATTTTTTCATATTCATAAAATTTGTTTTTGAAGAGTTGGTTTCCTATCCTAAAAATCCGACCTTCTTTTCCAGTTCTCGGGTTGTTTTACCTCTGAGCGGCACTTTTTTTGCACATCATGGGCTAAATGGCCAGGTCACAACAACCCCTTGTCGAAGGCTCAGAGAAGGTTGGGAGAGGAGACTCACTGGAACAGCTGTTGGGAGACAGATGGTAGCTTCTCGTCAAGGCCATCCAGCGTGTTCTTTAACGTGCAACAGGGTATGGCTCTCCAGCACACGGGGCCACGGCTTAACGTCCCATCCGACGGACGGCGGCCTTTCCAAGGCCCATCGGTGTCCCCTACTGACCGTGGGCAGGGTGTTTTGCGGATATAAATCTCAACACTGGCCCAGCTGGGACTCGAACCTGGGAACTGCAGATTAAGAGCCTGACGCGCGCGTACCGACTGAGCCACCCCCGCCCCATTCCTGTTCTCAGTAGAAATCCCGATACGGCCAGCGCATTGTTTCCGTGTGAGGAATTGCCTGACAGGAAGTGCTTTGTCTCTTTTGCTGATACTCCGTTGAGAAGAAGATCACAGCACCTTCTAATATTCTCCAGGAAACATCAGATGTGCGGAAATAAACCTCCTGATGCAGTTACAAGGAAGTTTATTTACTCGACTTTTGCAAAACAAAAGCTTTCGTCGAAAATGTTGCACCAAGGAACTTATCTCTCATGTTTCGTTAATGACAGTTACTTCTGAAACAAATGTTGTAACACCTGCTTGTTTTCAACTGTAATAGATGCCCCAGTTTGCTTTCTGATTCCTCTACACCAGCCTTTCGTAAAATGCGCTAGATAAAACTAAAAAAAAATAGCTGGCCAATATTCTAATGCACTGAAATTTCAGGTTTAAATTTGGGTAAAATTTTTATTTTCTTCGTGTATTGCAAGTGCAGGATTCGAACCTAAAATATAATCTCTTGCTTATGTGTTGTGCTAAAACAAATTGAAGAAAATAACGCAAATGAACAGGTTATAAATTTTTGCAAACAAATTTTTGTTTAATGTATCTAAGGGACCTGGGTTCGAGCCCCGGATTAGGCATGGATGTGTGTGTCGTTTTTCTGCTGAGGTCCTGCCATCCTCTCAGATCTCCTACTCTGGCATATAAACTGACAGGCTCCTGTCAGACCTCTGTGGCAAGCAGCTGCTTGAGGGGGTATTTATTTATTTTTTATTTTTATAAAATTATTGTTTCCTTGCAAAAAAAAATGTTTATTCCTATTGAATTATCCTTTATATAAAAATTGCCACTTTTTATTACTTATAAGTGGGTAGTTTTATATTTGGAAAAAATAAATTTTTTTCTTCAACGCCGATTGTAACAGTATTTGGTACAGCTCCAGAAACTATTGAAAATCTTGCATTTATTTAAAACTTTTACATTTGTTTTATAAGTAAATTTGACAGAGGGATTATATCGTATTTTTATATTCTTTTAAAAATTTTATAATGCATCTTTTTTTTTTATTTGATTTACAACACATTGATCGCTTCCTAACAGTTTTTAAGTGTGTATATAACAATTATCTCCGCAAAATTCCCCGCCATGCCTACGGTCAGTAGGGGACACCAATGGGCTTGCAAAGGCCGCCGTCCGTCGGATGGGACGTTAAGCCGTGGCTCCGTGTGCGGGAGAGCCATACCCTGTGCACGTTAAAGAACACGCTTGATGGTATTGACCGTAGGCTACCCTCTGTCTCTCAACAGCTGTTCCAGTGGGTCCCCTCCCCCAACCTTCTCTGAGCTTTCGAGATCCGTGTGACTGGGCAAAAAAGTGCCGCTCAGAGGTAAAACAATCCAACCCAAGTATATAACAATGACGTATGGGCATAAGGCCAGGAACTAGAAAAAATTAAAGGGGAAAAGTAGGGGGAAAAACGCAACTGAGCCGAAAAAAGTAAAAGAGATTGGATGCAATGTAAACATTTTCCCCTTCGTTTTAGAAGGTTTAAAAAAATGCTTTAAACACGCACAAATTGAATCGTTTTCGGCCTCCATTACCCTTACTGGCATCGTAAAAAGGGGAGGGGAGCATCCACCCCCCACCTCCAGATCCGGCTCTGTCGACAAATAGCTAACCTCGAATCTAGCGAAAATTGGAGGGAGTAGGAAAGAGACGGTATCAAGTCGGAAAGGAACCGAACGTAGTTTCTGTGTACAATTTTTCTCTCCGTTTTAATGGTGTTTGAAAATTTTCTTTCCAAATATGTGCAATATTTATAAGTTTAATGTTTCTTTTCACTTCCATTACGGTTAGCATTTTCAAAAGGAGGAAATGGGCATGGTTCCTTTATCCCCTCCCCCCCCCCCCCACACACACACACCACCTCCTCCACCCCACACCACCTCCTCCATTGAGTAAAAGTTATGCAGAATTAACAACAAACTCATTTCCATTTTCGTTTCATATGTTACTCATAACTAACGAAAAAATTGACTTTCCACGTATTTTCCTAGGAATTCTTTCCATTTTTTGGGGTGGGTGGATGGGGGTTTCTTCTTTAGAAAGTTACTCGACTTCATTTCAGGCAGGAATCGAGACTCCCAACTTCCAATTGGAATTGCTTTCAATGAAATTCATGTTGAAGAATAATTGCTCACAAAAATATTTGATCCGACAAAATAGATCAGCCTAAAGAACAAAAAGATAGTCCTGAATATTTATAGCGTTCTGTCTCCGTTTTTGAAGAGTTTTTGCAGCAACATTTTCATTCTGAATGATTACGTTTTGGAATAACATAATAGTATTTGTTATTGTTATGCCATTAACGTACAGTACTGTGCAAATTAGTTGGGACAATAGGAAAATGCAGTAACAAAGACACAACTAAAATATTCATTTGTTTATAGTGTAGTTAATAGTGAATGTGACCCCCCTTAGCTTTAATTACTTCTTTCACCCTCTCAATCATTGACGTCACTAGCTTTCCATACATCTCCTTCACTTCAGGGTCGTGGTACCACACTTTCATGACACTTTCTATCATTTTGGTTTTCGTCGTGCAATCCATCTTAGATATGCGCGCTTTAATAATGGCCCACAAATTTTCAATGGGGTTTAGATCGGGAGAATTTCCTGGCCACTCCAATACCTTCAAATGTTGCTGGGTAAAGAAGCTCTTAGCAAGCTTAGAATTGTGTCGCGGAGTCAGATCCTGTTGAAATACCCCATCGACGTTAGGAAACAGCTTCTGCAGTGTTGGGACCATTTTCGTCTCCAGAACGCCTATGTACTTTTTGCTGTCCATTATTCCTTCAATGGGGTGAAGCGTCTGTGGCTCGGAAGCTGTGAAACATCCCCAAAACATGACCTTAGGTGGGTGTTTGCGGGATTGCTGGATGTGGCCGGATCGAAGAGGTTCTCCAGGCTTCGCTAGTTCCAACTAATTCAAACAGTACTGTAGCTTGAATGGTAACTGTAGACTAAGCGATATTTTATCTCGCTTAGTCTACAGTTATTGGTTGATGGACAGATATGATCTATCAATCATCTGTCGCTCAACCAATGATCAATGAGCGCGATACAAGTGCCAACCAATGATTTGCAACAACTGTTGAGTCTTAATTAAAAGAAGTGCTTCTGTAGAGGGCTTTTGGTTCCATATAAATATGTCTGCTTATTCCCCTGTTATAGATTATCTATGGTCAGAGGCATAATATTGATAAGCCCGCAATCTCCGCGCTTTGGATGGGCGAGGGAACCACGGTTACGGTGTCGGTAATGTCTGAAAAATATTTTCTACAAAATTCATGGAAAATGTGATATCAATTACTGAAAGGAGGAGAGCATCATTTTTTTTTCTATAGTTTGAAACGAATAATAACGGATCGTGACAATTCAGTTTCGTTTTCCCAAGTAGAAATTCTCGCCCTTGCTGCCTGTGCGCCAGAACTCATATTGTCTTAAAAGTCTTTCTTTAATTCTCTCAGAAATAAAATACACACGATCTGATTAACTTTTGGATAAGTGTCTTATGGAGAGTTACTGTAGGTATAGAATTAAGGTAATCGTTTGAATAAAAAGGAAAACATTTGTACAGTCGCTCAAAAAAATATCCGAACACTATGGTTGATTATAGAATTCAGAAAAAATATCTGGCAACTATTTTTTTTAGAAATTAGTGATCTGCCAACCTTCGTGTCACGTGACACGAAGGTTGCCAGATCACTAATTTAAAAAAAAAATCGTTGACAGATATTTTTTCTGAATTCTATAATCAACCATAGTGTTCGGATATTTTTTTTTGAGCGACTGTAATGCATTTTATGCAGAAAAGTGGAGTAATTTTGGTCTTACGTAAAATATCTGCGGGTCCTAAACAATTAAATTATTAAAAACTACAGAAAGTATTAAAACAAATGCATAAATATGAAATCTGATTGAGAATTTTTTAAACTAATTAAAATAACTAAGAACTAATAGAATTTCCCCGAGATTGTCCTGCCTATGTACAAAACGATATCGATTAAAATAAACTGCAAATGGCTTTCACTTAACTTCACTCAGATGCTACCAGTTTTTTTTATATTTTATGCATTGAATTCTCAGCTCCTCTGTCAAAACAAAACCAATCCAAATACTCCCAATGGAAAGAGATGCTAATACCAATTTGTGCCGCGTAATCTGTAGGCTCGTAAGCTGTAGTTCCCAGGTTCGAGTCCCAGCTGGGTCAGCGTTGAGATTTATCTCCGCAAAATTCCACGCCCTGCCCACGGTCAGTAGGGGACACCGATGGGCTTGGAAAGGCCGCCGTCCGTCGGATGGGACGTTAAGCCGTGGCCCCGTGTGCGGGAGAGCCATACCCTGTGCACGTTAAAGAACATGGCCTTGACGGGAGGCTACCATCTGTCTCCCAACAGCTGTTCCAGTGGGTCCCCTCCCCCAACCTTCTCTGAGCCTTCGGGGTCCATGTGACCTGGCCATTTAGCCCATGGTGTGCAAAAAAGTGCCGCTCAGAGGTAAAACAACCCAACCCAACCAATTTGTGCTTGCATCTTCAAGGCTGAAATTTTATTCTGGCCCCAGGTGATTCCTATTTCTCCAAACAAACTATAGAAAGTCCATGATCCATAATTTAAACCCCAGAAGAATAAAATATTCATCCCTGACTTAAACGGTAGCGACACAGAAAATTTCCCTTAGTATGAAGTGAATCGAAAGATGCGTACTGTTTATTGCTTTCGTTTCTCTCAATGCACTTGAGAAGAAAGTAAACAAGATCTCGTGAAGGTCACTTTTCCGTCAAAATGCACCTGTATTCCACTTTCTATTGTATCCAGTTCCTGGTGTGTCGTTGCGTCACAAATTGACAAGTTTCTTTCAGTATTTTGTTTGAGACTTCTGGACAGCGTCGTCAACCAACGGTTTTGTTTATTCCAACCAGCTGCTGTACTTGAACTAGTTTTAGTTGGGAGAGAGAAACAATCTCAATTGTCGACAAAGTTAAATAATGACACCGGCTGAGGAGAGATTACGTGCTTTTGAACTTGGATTTAAATGATACATTGCAATGTTTATTGGGAAAATTGGGAAAAACAGCAATATCCTATACTCTAAATTGTATATTTGTATGTAACTTTTATCTTGAAAACGGGCCTAAGGATATTGATGAAATGGGGTGAATCTATCGTTTTCGGGTGCGAGAAAGCGATTTAGATAGGTTTCGACTTTGGAAGAATTCATTTAGGGGTCATCCAGTGGTACAGTCACTCAAAAAAGTATCCAAACGCTACGGTTGATTGCAAAATTCAGAAAAAATATATGGCAAGGAATTTTTTAGAAATTAGTGACTGTCACTAATATATGGCAAGGAATTTTTTAGAAATTAGTGACTGTCACTAATTTCTAAAAATTCCTTGCCATATATTTTTTCTGAATTCCGCAATCAACCGTAGCGTTCGGATACTTTTTTGAGCGACTGTACACCCTTTTGCTACGCCTGGTGGATCTTTTTTGTATTTGAAGAATAAAATAATAATAATAAAAGGTGTGATGATGTTCCACCTGAGCCAATATGGATCATCCTTTCTAATTGCAATTTCATCGATGAAGTCTTCGGAAATTGCCCGCCAATGGAAACTATGGAGGGATGAAGGACAGAGCTATACTCGCGGCATTTGAACAAAGACGTCAGTAAGATCAACTCTGGATCATCGAGTAACTGCCTGTCTCTGATTCGTCTTACATTATTAGTCTTGATGATTTTGACTTAGTATTACAATCTTTGGAAATAACATAGCAAAATATAATATTTTGTATGCAATTACTCAGGCCACCTTTACCGAGCAAAACTCGGTCTTCCAGGTACTTTTATATTTATTCCCAACAGTAAACTTCGTTAATAAAATAGATGCGTATGAAACGTAAGCAGAAAAACAAAAAGAATAATGTAGCCCCTTTGGCGAATCTGGAATGTTCGTTTTCAAAGAGAACGAAGTTCGTCATTTCGCAAAATCAACACCCTCTAACGCTGGAAATGCGAACTAATGAATGATTCGGAAAATGCACATCGTAATATTTCATTAGTACCAAAATTTTACATTTATCTTTTAACAAAAATAAAAATTACTTTTAACCACCCACCTCACTGGAGATCAGGGAGAAAAAATGCTGCTGCTCAATGCGAATCTTGTGATCCATCAAAATTTGATGTTTTTAGCTTCAATATATCGTTTGTGGTCATCACCCTGTTGGCTCCCATGTATCTGGCAGGAGTGTCAGTGTAATACAACCATACAGAAGATCTGTGAAGAAGGCGGGACCTCAGAAGAAAGAAAAACACAAGAAAACAGCCATGCCTTTTCCATGTCCCTTTGATAAATAGCCCAACATGCTAACCACTCAGCTACTGGGACGGCTCATGGTTGATTCAAAATAATAAATACTCCCTCAAGCAGCTGCTTTACACAGAGGTGTGACTGGAGCCTGTCAGTTTATACGCCATACTAGAAGATCTATGAGGATGGCGGGACCTCAGCAGAAAAACAACACAAACATCCATACTTTACCCGGGCTCGAACCCAGTCCCTTAGATCAGTAACCTAGCATGCTAACAATTCGGCCGTGGAATGAAAAAGTGAAAATTATGTGAGTTGGGTTGTTTTACCTGTGTGCTGCACTTTTTTTGCACACCATGGACTAAATGGCCAGGTCACGTGGACCCCGAAGGCTCAGAGAAGGTTGGGGGAGGAGACCCACTGGAATAGCTGTTTGGAGTCAGATGGTAGCCTCCCGTCAAGGTCATCCAACGTGTTGTTTAACGTGCACAGGGTATGGCTCTACTGTACACGGATTCACGGTTTAACGTCCCGTCCGACGGACGGCGGCCTTTCCAAGCCCATCGGTGTCGCCTACTGACCGTGGGCAGGACGGGGAATTTTGCGGAGATAAATCTCAACGTTGAAAAAATTACGTGAATAAAAACTTAAATTTTCTTAGGTGAAAACTGTGTACGGGGTTAATAATTAGAGTTTATGAAGCACATTTCTGAATATTGCGACGACCTTTATCTATTTTCATTCTTCAAAAACAAAGTAGCTGATAAAAAAAAAGGTTCACTTCTTACGGCATCTGCGATTGTATTTTCGGAATGAATGGTTCACGGACAGAAACGACGCTTACCTAACAGTGTTGAAAAATAACACTGTCGAAACTTTGTAGCAAAACAATCCGCTACAATCAATTATTTAGTCTGGAAGGAAGAGGACCTGTTCAACTTGGGAATCACTCCTCCAGCCGCACAATGAAGTGGCATCAACGGAGAGAAAGAAGAAGCAAAAACTATGACAGATTAACGATCAGATTGAGTGGCATGAGAATAAGAGTTCAAATAAGAAGAAAAATTCACCCAAATTGTCATGACGGATGTTTCTGTTGTCGCTGTCTTGTGTTAGACGCATTTGACGTCACATATTATCAGTCAGACTCTCTTTCCACGAAGGAGATAGTTTAAAAAAAAAATGCAGGCAGTGATAAAGGGTTTTTTGAAGGAGGACAACGAGAATGAAAACTTCGTGTCAGTAAGTCTTCACAATTGTGAAACACCTGGAAAGGCTCATCTCTTGAAGTGAAGGAGACTAAAAACCCATTCGAATTCCCGTTTTTTATGGACGAGATTTGGCACATTCGGCAGAGGATAAGGGTTGGAACTTGATGTTTCCAGGTTCGAATGTGCTTATGTTCAGATTTACTTCACTAATCCTTTCACTAACCCTCGGTACTGATCATTGATGGGCTTGAAAAGCCCTCCTTCAGTTAGGAAGATTAAACCTTGCTCCAGTATGCAGAAGGGTCATACCCTGAGCACCCTGAGAAAACACGCTGGATGGCCTTGACAGAAAAGAAGTCCCCATCTGTCTCTCAACAAATCTACATCCCTTCCCCTAACCAACTCTGAGCCCTAGAGGTTCTTGTAACCTGGCCATTTAGCCCAGTGTGTGTTCAAAACAGTGCCTCTCAGAGGTGCAACAACCAAAGTCTATCTTTCCCTCGCGGCGGGGGTGGCTCAGTCGGTAGCGCGCCAGGCTCGTAATCTGTAGTTCCCAGGTTCGAGTCCCAGCTGGGTCAGCGTTGAAATTTATCTCCGCAAAATTTCCCCGCCCTGCCCACGGTCAGTAGGGGACACCGATGGGCTTGGATAGGCCGCCGTCCGTCGGATGGAACGTTAAGCCGTGTCCCCGTGTGCGGGAGAGCCATACCCTGTGCACGTTAAAGAACACGCTGGATGACCTTGACGGGAGGCTACCATTTGTCTCCCAACAGCTGTTCCAGTGGGTCCCCTCCCCAACCTTCTCTGAGCCTTCGGG
Organism: Ryuthela nishihirai; assembly: GCA_038380435.1. Classification (NCBI taxonomy): domain Eukaryota; kingdom Metazoa; phylum Arthropoda; class Arachnida; order Araneae; family Heptathelidae; genus Ryuthela; species Ryuthela nishihirai. The sequence goes on along the minus strand of JAWZYU010000028.1, from coordinate 64,079,376 downwards.
GTCCATGTGACCTGGCCATTTAGCCCATGGTGTGCAAAAAAGTGCCGCTCAGAGGTAAAACAACCCAACCCTATCTTTCCCTTGTTTCAAGGGAGAAAATTGCTACATACCCGATCTGGGGAGTATAATGCTCTTTTTTTTCTGCTCTGGGAAATGCTACTTTGCATTGTCTTAAGCTTTCATTTGACAAATGACTCGCAAAGATTGACCCCTGTTAAATCCTCTCCTTTATTTGGGGGACGGGGGTTGTAGAAAGAGGAAGCATAATTTGTGGTAGTTCACGTATTCTCAACGTCACCAAGTTTTCATTTTAGATAAGATCCGTTGAGATTACCGGTGAAATTTACCTCCCCTTTGAGGGGAAAACTTGAGGTGAGACCCATGACAATCCTCACATCATAAATTTTCCTTACCTAACTCTTTCACTCTCGGTCCTCGCTTTCGGAATATATATAGTGGAACAATACCGTATTTCCTCGATTCAAAGACCCACTTTTTCCCCCATATTAACGTCTCTAAAAACGGGGTGCGTCTTAGAATCGATAGCGTATTAGAATCGAATTTTTTTTTTTTAATTTTCCCGCGCTTTGCACACGGCACTACACGTTTTGTTTTTAAGCGGAAACCCCGCTTCCAAGTTTGACCGTTATCGCATTCTCCAATTCCATTGGAGAACATAGTGGTGTGGTATTTTCCCGCGCTTTCCAAACGTGAAGCCACCGTTATTTCATTATAGTGGTGTGGTATTTTCCCGCGCTTTCCAAATGTGAAGCCACCGTTATTTCATTATAGTGTAGCTCACTCAGCAACAACTAGGAAGTTGGAATCTGGCTGTTGACTGACAACCTTCCGCTGAAACCTTCCGGAAAAATTAAGAAAGCGCCGGCATCAAAATTGGCGGAATGAGTATCAACAGCTTGGAAGCTAATCCCAGAAAGAATAGTGCAGCAGTAGTATCAAGTACATCCACGGTACCCCCACTAGTGCTTTCCCCTTATGACGTCACCGGCCACGACCCCTTATTAATAATTCATAATTAATTAACCCCTCCTTATTAAAAAACCCCTTTATTAAAAATTTCTCCCCTCTTATTAAAATTTCCCTTCCTTCCCTCTTTTTAACCCTGGCGCCATCTGGTGACTATGAAGAGCACTATTTTAGCTCTAATTTCCCGATTTTTGACTCCCCTTTATTAAAAATTTCTCCCCCTTATTAAAACCCTTCCCCCTTTTTTAACCCCTGGCGCCATCTGGTGACTATGAGGAGTGCTATTTTCGGAAAATCCCCTATTTTAACTCTAATTTCCCAATTTTTCAGCCAACCCATCATTAAAGACCCCTGGTTGCCCTACCTATATTTTAAGCCCTCCTTCTCGAATAGTCCCGATTTTTCTTTATTTCAGACCTCCTGGTTGACCCCTATATTTTAAGCCCCCCCCCTTAATCTCCGAATAAGTCCCTTACCAACTAAACTTCGGGATGGCAATGATCGGCTGATGCAAGCCTCAGAATAATTGCATGGGTGGCAACCTCACGCAGAAAGGGATGATGCAAGTCTCTAAATAATTGCAAAACTTTCGATAGCAGTCACTCACAGAAAATCAACTCCCAAAGTTGTATTACCCATTTTTATTCCTTATTAATGAAACACTCATTAAAACCCCCCTCCCCTTTATTAAACCCCCTTATCAAAAGTCCCCTTTATTAAACTTCACAAACTCCCACGGTATCCACGTTCGTTTTCCAAGTCCAACTAAACTTTGGGATGGCAACGATCGGTTGATGCAAGTCTCAGAATAATTGTAAAACTTTGGGTGGCAACCTCGCGCAGAAAGGGATGATGCAAGTCTCTAAATAATTGCAAAACTTTCGATAGCAGTCACTCACAGAAAATCAACTCCCAAAGTTGTATTACCCATTTTTATTCCTTATTAATGAAACACTCATTAAAACCCCCCTCCCCTTTATTAAACCCCCTTATCAAAAAGTCCCCTTATTAAACTTCACAAACTCCCACGGTATCCACGTTCGTTTGGGGCGAGGGTGGCTCAGTCGGTAGCGCGCCAGGCTCGTAATCTGTAGTTCCCAGGTTCGAGTCCCAGCTGGGTCAGCGTTGAGATTTATCTCCGCAAAATTCCCCGCCCTGCCCACAGTCAGTAGGGGACACCGATGGGCTTGGAAAGGCCGCCGTCCGTCGGATGGGACATTAAGCCGTGGCCCCGTGTGCGGGAGAGACATACCCTGTGCACGTTAAAGAACACGCTGGATGGCCTTGACGGGAGGCTACCATATGTCTCCCAACAGCTGTTCCAGTGAGTCCCCTCCCCCAACCTTCTCTGAGACTTCGGGGTCCGTGTGACCTGGCCATTTAGCCCATGGTGTGCAAAAAAGTGCCGCTCAGAGGTAAAACAACCCAACCCAACCCACGTTCGTTTTCCAAGTCCAACTAAACTTTGGGATGACAACGATCGGTTGATGCAAGCCTCAGAATAATTGCAAAACTTTGGGTGGCAACCTCGCGCAGAAAGGGATGATGCAAGTCTCTAAATAATTGCAAAAGCAGCTCCTCACATAAAATCAACTCCCAAAGTTGTATATTCTATGTATTTATTCCTTATTAATTAAACACTTATCAAAACTGTCTCCTCCCCTCATTAAAAATTTAATCGGTGACGTCCAATGCGCATTTTAGTACATCTCCTGTATTTAAAAAACTCATCACAAACTCCCTTGTTTTCTATCCTTTTACAAGTCCACTAAACTCTTTTTGAATGGTGACACTCAGAATGCCTAATGCAAGTCTCTAAATAATTGCAAAACTTTCGGTAGCAGTCACTCACATAAAATCAATAATCCCAAAGTTGTATATTCCCTGTTTTACCAATTTTTATTCCTTAGTAATTAAACACTTATCAAAAACATCGCCCCTCATCATTAAAAACCCCTGGCCGACCCTTCACGTGATAAATCGTTTTCTCTAGGCGCATTTAATCGGTGTCATCCAACGTCCTGGGGGCGGGGGTGGCTCAGTCGGTAGCGCGCCAGGCTCGTAATCTGTAGTTCCCAGGTTCGAGTCCCAGCTGGGTCAGCGTTGAGATTTATCTCCGCAAAATTTCCCCGCCCTGCCCACGGTCAGTAGGGGACACCGATGGGCTTGGAAAGGCCGCCGTCCGTCGGATGGGACGTTAAGCCGTGGCCCCGTGTGCGGGAGAGCCATACCCTGTGCACGTTAAAGAACACGCTGGATGGCCTTGACGGGAGGCTACCATCTGTCTCCCAACAGCTGTTCCAGTGGGTCCCCTCCCCCAACCTTCTCTGAGCCTTCGGGGTCCTTGTGGCCTGGCCATTTAGCCCATGGTGTGCAAAAAAGTGCCGCTCAGAGGTAAAACAATCCAATCCAAACAATCCAACGTCCTGTATTTAGAAAAAAAAATTCCTTCCCGATGCAGTGATTTGAACCCGCTACCTTGGTGTCCACGTTCATCTGAAATTTGCCAAGTCCAGCTAAACTGTGGGTGGCAACCCCTCGCTGAATGGTTGATGCAATCCTTGAACAAGGTCCCCGTATTTTGCGAGTTCGACCTTCACTAGAATAAGGATTATCCCACAGTAACTGTCACGCAGAAATGAAAAAATGCTATTAAGTGAAAAATTAATAAAAGGAAAAAAAAAAATCTGATTTTATTCGTCATGATGAAAAATATTGAACTGTAATAGGGTCTGGCGACCTACAAGACCCCAGCGTTCGGTACGGACCAATTTTAATGACGGATGAATCTTGAATCTGCGCTGCTTTCGTGCTTGCTTGCTTGCTTGAGAGGGAGTTGCAAGCGTGGGAGTAAATTTTTTTAGCCTCTTACACTTCCCACGTCATCAGCTTTCATTTGGAACATAACTCGTTAAGTTCGGCCTTCGCGTTCGAAAGATATGGTGAAACAACTGTCTTGACAAAAACACAAACCGACAAATGACGAACGTGAAATCAATATGAAAATAGGTAAAAAACCAACTTATCTTTCTATCAGCGCCCTAAAAAATAAAAATAAAAAAACTAAGGCATATCGATGGTGAAATCACTCGCTGAATTCATTTTGTGGAGTAGGGTAAATCGGTTTTGGTGCCCTAATTTGCCCTTGAATACGAATTCAATGGGGGATTTCACTATCTTTAGCTTTTTTTTTTTACTTTTTAGGGCAACGACGGAAAGAGTGTGTCTTTTTTTCACTTTGTCACTGACAAAAAGTTTTTTGGATTTGCTATTCTGCACTTCTGAACACTTCATTTCATATACGATTCAAAAAACATTAGCCCCTATTAAATTTCCCCTCCCACTTTTCGGTGGGGTGAAAGAGGGCGTGATTTCACTTCATTGAACATTTTAGGGGTAAACTTCCTTTGGCAGAAGCAGTACGCTAAGCCTCAGGATATCTGTAACACAGTAGAACAAGTTAGTACTTCCCCAGTACGGGGGAGCGTATAAGATTATAAACCTCCCAAGCTCTAATTTGAGATATAACTCGTTAATTTTTGCCCCTCCCCCTTTTCCTTGGGGGTAAAGAGGGGATTAATTCTAAGTAGCGGGCAACAGTCCTAATATCACAAGCTACCATTTGACACCCGTAACTGTGGGTCCTCGTGTTCGGAAGATAGTGTGGAAGATTTATCACATTATCCAGTTTCAGGGGAAAAGGAAGCATGAGGGGTGGCTAAAGTTTTTATAGCTTATATTCTCCCCGTGACAAGCTTTCATTTGACAAATAACTCATCGTCGATACCAGTGCCGTCTTAACAGTATTGTAGGCCTCTGGGCAGCAATGCACTGGAGCCCCTACCCACCCACCTACGTAAACGGTGTAAAAAAAAATGTAAACGGTCAATAAAATTAAGCCTATAGATTTATTGGTACTTTTAACAAGACGGTTTAAACATAAAAAACATGCTGTAAAGCGAGGATTAATCAGCACAAATGCCCCTAGAATCGTGGGGCCCCTGGGCAACGGCCCTGGTCGATACCGGTCAACGGGTTGAGAATATTCGGTAGAACAGTTTTGGCAAACGCATCAGCAAAGAAAACGACAAGTGAAAAGCCAATAGGAAGATAGGTGAAATCGGCAATTTGATAATATCTAGAATTTGGTGGATCTAGAAATTTCACAAGGGGAATTTCCATTCTAATAATTATTTATTATTCTGAATAATTATTCAGGAACACGTGTCAGCCATTAATAAACAGAATATTGTTTTTGCTTCGTGTTTGTTCACTTCTAAGTCCTTCAGATATTTTGCTGAAATAGTTCACAATATTTATGTTAGATGGCAACACATTGACCTCCACTATACCACACTTGGATATAGTTAACGAAAAGTTAACTAAGTTAAAGTCAAGTTAATTAACGTTTTTTTTAATAAAATTAACTTCAAAGTTAATAGAAAATTTCGAATTTTGCTTTTTTTAAATTAACATTAAATTTAAAAATATTTGCTTTATTTGTTTTTTTTAAATATTTATGATAAGTTATTGATTTTTTTCCAAATTTGCAATTACTTTTATAGGGAGTTCTATATTAGGGTTTTGAGAAAAATAATCCTAGCTACAAAGAATCTGCATCCTCAAGACGTTTGATGACCATTGATCAAAACGGTTAGTTTTTAACAAGACAGTTTTCCCAGTAACAAATATTCTTCGCAGTCCATAGAATAAATTGCAATCTTTTGTCCCATTGAATTATTATTAAATTGATGAATGTACAAACTCACTTAATATCTTTATAATGCAGATGTCAGATAAGTATATACAGTAAAACTTTACTAATTTAAACTAAAAGGGAAAGTATTAGTGATCCGTATTAGGTAAAAGTCGCAATTATGGAACATAGTTATATGTTTTCAAGTTGTAGATCGTCAAAACAAATTTATCTCCATTTTAATCCAGCAACAAATATTAATTTAATGGTATTAAAACACAAATATGACGATAGGGAAAGCAATATTTTATGAAAATGAGTATGTATTATATATTCAAAACAACATAGAGTACAAAAACAGGAAGAGGACATAACAACACCCAGACTTTGCCGAAGCTTTTCCATCTCTGGTACGTGTCTCAGCAAACACACAGCCCTCTCATTAATACATCCTTGTCACAAGAACTAAAAATGTGATTGGAATGGAATCTTTAAAAAAACAATTAATAATTTCTACACAATTTGCTTGTTTAATGTATCCTTCAAAATATATTAAGAAATAGTTTCAGGCACATAGATTCTTTCCATATCTTAAAAACATTTTCTTCTGGAGGAAACTATAGAAGTATTCAGATTTTTGAAAGATGCTACTTTAATATTTTATTAATATAGCTTTATTGAGAGATGTTTAACATATTCTTAATTCACTCAACAATGTAGTAGGATCGTAATCTGACCCGACTTGGTGTACGGGAGAGCCATATCCTGTGCACGTTAAAGAACACGCTGGATGGCCTTGACGGGAGGCTATCATCTATCTCGCAACAGCTGTTCCAGTGGGTCCCCTCCCCCAACCTTCGAAGTCCAGGTGACCTGATCATTTAGCCCATGGTGTGCAAAAAATGCCGCTCAGAGGTAAAACAATCCAACCCAACCAGCAAAACTCCTTGACCTACCCAGGTCAGTAGGGAACACTGATGGGCTTGGAAAGGCCGCCATCCGTCGGATGGGGCATTAAGGCGTTGCCCCGTGTATGGGAGAGCCATACCCTGTGCACGTTAAAGAACACACTGGATGGCCTTGATGGGAGGCTACCACCTGGCTCCTAACAGCTGTTCCAGTGGGTCCCCTCCTCAACCTTCTCTGAGCCTTCAGGGTCCTTGTGACCTGGCCTTTTAGCCCACTGTGTGCGAAAAAGTGCCGCTCAGAGGTAAAACAACAATAACCCCCATCCAAGCAATAGATTTTTTTCTTCAGCTTGCAGAGAGTAAGGGCACTCCTGCTCATGGGACCATGGCTTAATGTTTCATCCAACAGATGTCGTCCTTTCCAAGCTGATTAGTGTTCCCTTTCCCATTGAGCAAACAGTAATGGTTGACATACTAGTCCACCACTCGCCTCAGTAGGAAGAACAAACATGTTTTATTTCCTGCATCGGTTGCATACAACTGCTCAAAACTTTGACAGTAAAATCTCTTAATGAAAAATATCCAAAGCTACTTTTTGGAAAGTTTAACTCTTGGATCTTAGAGTTCTTTTTTTTTCTGTTGGAGAAATATTATATAATGAGCATAGTTTTAGCTCCTCTTCAAACATTGAGTTATTGTTTAACTTCATTGTCTGTAGACATTCAAGTTTCTTATTTTAAAAAATGAGAGAAATTGAGTTCAATTGATACTGATAAAATATTAATATTCACATTTTCTGAATATTCCAATAGTGTTAATTTCTGCCATTAGAATATGTCAAGGTTAGAAAACGGCAAGACTTTAGAAGAATATTCCACACATATCCTCATGGCTGAGTGGTTAGCATGCTTGGATACTGATCGAAGTAACCCACGATAAAGCATGGATATTTTCTTTTTATGGTGTGTTTTTTGAGGTCTCACCTTCCGCACAGATCTTCTCTATTGGGTATTCGACAGGCTCCTGTGAGACCTGTGGCAAGCAGTTGTAAAAGGGATAATTTATAAGCTTTCTTTAATTTGCATTCATGCTGGAAATTTTAAATTTAAATGGTAATTTTATTGCTATTTGCATTTTTCAATTGTTCCTTTTTTTAAAATTTCATTATTAGAAAGCACTAAATCTTTTTTTTAACTTTTTCTCTTTGACAGTGAATATTCCATATTAGCCAGATGCAGGGGAGGACTGGCACTTTTTTCAGGGAAGCAACTGTAGGAGTGGGCCCAGGCTGTCATCAGTCTTTTTTTCAAAATTTCGATATTTATTTCTGTTGATAGTTCGTATGTGAAGCTTAAAAATAGGTTTTCCCCAATTCTGTAGAATTTGTATAAAATAATTATTATTAAAAAAATCCTGCTCCTATAAGGGGTCAGGAGTACTGCTACACTAAGGGCCTGGGATGCTACAGTGCTCAGCGCTCCTTGGCAGTGTGTGCCTCACCAGATGAGCCTGGCTTTTCTAGTGTTATTGAATTCGTTCTCTCAAAACAAAATTTAAAGGTGTATTTGAATGCCAACATAATCAGTAGACAATTCTAATAACCGTATTTTGTTTTTTCTAAGTTTTATTCATAATCATAACGAAATATCTGAAAGCAACTTCCAAAAACCTGGGATTAAATAATACAACTCTTGCGAAATATATTACTTTTAATATGAGTATTATTTTCCATATTCTTTCTTAACCAATCTTTCTTTCGTTATTGAAAAGAACTGGAAAGTATTAAACTCACAATTTAACTTATTAGAGTTTAATTGAATTTTGACTAAGTATAAAAATAAATGTATGATGAAATCTATTAAGTTCAAATCTTTTATCTTGACTAGTATTATTTTTCACTAATCTTTTCTCTTGTTAGCTTTTCTTGAATACTTTTCGCATTTATTCATGGACCATTTTCAGGATGAGATTTTTTTTTTATCTGTAGCTCTCTTTCGGGAATTACGCCAAGGTTGTTCTGGAATTAAAAAAAATGGAACTGTATCCTTTCTTCAAATCTACATGGGTGCGATATAAGTTTTGGTAAAAGTGGGTTTTTGGTGACAATTTTAGCAGAACTCTTCAAACATATTTTGGATATGCCTAAACCTCAGCCATTCTATTTAGTGTGGCTACAGCATTCCCAAAACCCTTGATTAGCCTATTCATGATTATCAGACGTGATCTGTCATATGCAACTAATTGTGAACTACAATTTCTATCATATCTCATAGAAAGGAACATTTTTGCAAATTTTGTATTTTTCTTCTGGGCTACAAAGTTGAAATTCCGGCCTATTGCAATTCTACATATTCAATGAGGATATAAGATGTCTGCCTCCCTAAACAATTAAAACTGATTGCCAAAAATGTAACTCTGTTTTTTTTTCTGGTTATCACTGTAAAAGTATGGCTGAAATTTGTTGATGAAGTATATCCGAGTGTTAAAACTAAAAAGTTGCAACCATTATGAGAGTAAGTAATTATGAGAGTAGTAATTAATGACAAAAAAACATGTTGATGTTTGAAGCTTTCTCTCATCAACGTTAACGTATTGAGAACCAGAGAAAACTGACAAAACTGTTTTCTCTGATCCTTGATGTGTTTAGAATTTTTTAGCATTGGCCATCATTTATTTTGATTTCGGCCGCAAATGTTTGACGATTACAGAAAAATGTTCGTCACGTTTCCATTTCATTAATGTGTTAAAATGTTTTTAAAATTCCTAGTGACTCAATGAAACGATGACTTCAGAAGGTAATACCTCTCTGAGATCATTAGAATTATTGCATTTAAATAAATAATCAAGCTAAGTTGGTCTGCTACTTATTACTTGGATATCTTAAAGATGTTTCAGCTCTTGGCAGTGTGCTGATTTTCCTTTGAAATACATGCATTTTTTTTTTAATGAACAAATCAATTTGTCCACTATTTGGCGACTTCATTCCTAAGAAAAATCATACCCCCTCAAACAGCTGTTTGCCACAGAAGTCTGACAAGAACCTGTCAGTTTATACGCCATAGTAGAACCTCAGCAGAAAATCAAAGTCCCGTTCAGCCAAGCATGCTAACCACTTGGCCATGGGAGTGTTATTTAATGTTGTGCTATCATTAAGCCGTAAACCGTAAGCATGTAAACCACATGATGTTAAGAAGTGGTTTGTTGACAGAATAAATGGTAAGTACAGAATGTAATATTGCTGCATGAAATTTTGTATTATATTTTAGCGCAGTTGAAAGGTGTAAAAATATTATCAGGTTGTTAGAACAAAGAACAGTTTTTTTTATTAGACTAATAAAAGTTTATTGTGTGATTTTGAATTTTTTTATTATAACGTATTGAACTTTACCTTATTTAGTATTATTTCATTGAACTGTTGTTTCCGCAGGTATCTAAAGTCATGGCTGACGGTAAAGGGTGTTACATTGGCATTGATGTTGGAACCCAAAGTGTGAGGGCTGGATTAGTGACCAAAAATGGGAAAGTCCTTGCTAGTGCATCTCATCCTATAAAAACATGGAATCCATCGCCAGGTATATATGAGCAATCTTCATCAGATATTTGGGAAGCTTGTATTGTGGTCACAAAGGTAAGTCTTGTTAAATTAATATGTCACAGGTTAATGAATCATTATTTTAATTAGGTTAAATATCCTAAGTAGAGAAGCTGCAGTTTAAATACCTGAAGTGTCGTATTCTTTCTCCCATGTTATGGGATTGACAGAATGCCTGACCTCCGGACATCTAAAAGTGACTGACTGGTAGCAGCAAAAAATTTTAAGTTTTTTCTGTCACCAGTAAAAAAAATAATATGGTAAATATGATACATAAGCTTGGTAAAAATTATGATATAAAAATAAATTACTACCAATAGCAAATTCCACAACTTCTATAATAGTATGTACATCAATCATGGCTAAACAAGGATAACAATGATAACAATCATGCTAATTCCTAAACATAACATCATTTTCAGAAGAAAAAAAAGTAACATATAAAACAGCTGTTTTCAATTAGCACATATAACTAAACTAAGCAAAGTACTTTGGTTCTACACTTTAAAAAACTAGAAGTCTCATCCAAAACAATTATTGTAAACAGCAAGTATTACTAAACAATGAACTTCAATTTCACACTTTAAAAAATAGACCAGGACTAAATAATTACATCAGAGACAATTATTGTAAACAACACATTGCTAAATAATGAACCATGCTTCTGCACTTGAAAATCGAAAAGAAAAACAAAACCAAATAAACATATCGCAGATAGCAGTTGTAAACAACACACAGTTCTAAATGTAGACCTCTCCCATCTGTGAAGCTACAAACACCAGTGCCTCCTTATACATATATGTAAAACTCAGGATGAATATGTTAAATAACAATGCATTGAAAAAAAAGCCCGCACATGGTATCAATTTGGAGAGAAAAAAGCCACTGAAGAACAAAAAGAATAATAGTAATGAATAAAGCAAATGCCTAATAGCAATGACAGGTTCCCCCCCCCCCCCCCCCTCCCTGTGAGTAGGGGACACCACTGGTTTTGGAAAGTGCATTGTCCATTGGATGAGACATTAAGCCCTGGCCCGTGTGCAGGAGAGCCATACCCTGTGCATGTTAAAGAACACACTGGATGGCTTTGATGGAAGGCTGCCATCTGTCCCCTCTCACCAATGTTTTTTGAACCACCAGAGTGACATGGCCATTTAGCCCACCATGTGCAAAAAGTACTGCTCAGAGGTAAAACACCAAACCTATGTACCACAAATCAAAATGATTTGAGAATCAGAGTTATTGTGAAACAAATGAAAGATTCGAGAATGAAAACAATGAGAATGAAACAAATGAAAGGTTCTAAAATGACAAATTAGAGGCCTCATTAATGCTTAGTCAATAACTTTTGCACACATCTTATATTAATAAAATAATTATTTCTGTGATTCAAAATACAGCTCAAGTTAAATACATCATTTTCAGTTTTCATTATTTTTCCAATTTTTAATTGAGCTTTAAAAATTAAATATTTTAAATGAAAAAATATATACCTTACATTTTATTATAGAATTAATGTGATATATTGTTGAGCAATATATACTGAAACTATTTCTATGCAGATATATGCCAAATGCAAAGAGCTATTACAGTTCAGTTGTGAGAGATTTCACCTAAACAGTCAATCTCATACTCGTGTTTCCTTTAAAAAGTTAGAGATATTTCTAAAGCATTCATAGCTTTGCCACTTTAAAACTTGAGCATATATTTTAAAAAATATATTTGTAGTACATATACCTTTAAATTCTCTATCTTTTAATAGTAGAAAATTTTTTACCTCACAGGTTAGATTTAACATGGTGAATCTTACTGTGGTAATTTTAAAACTTCTCAACTTTTTAATATTTCAACAATAAGTATAAATTCTACATTATGGCTAAAGACTGGTAATGTTGAAGTTAAGTTTTTAGCCAATGACTAGGTAAACTTTACAACTCATCATTAGTTTAAATGTAAAATTCATCAATTAATTCATTTCAGCTGTCAAACGCAATAATCCAACTTCCATCTTCATCACTTCTTTCATCCATTAGCAAGGGGAAAAAAAAAACATTTAATGTACATCTTTAAGTAATTTACAATTTTTTACAATATTGCTTTAGATAAATTCACTTTAATATTATGCAAGAAATTTTGAAAATATTAGCAAGTGTTAGAAACACCTAGGTTATCTCTTGGTCTTTAATTTAGAATCCTGGTAATGTGCAATTACTCTAATCAGTTAATGTAATAGATTTTCATCTCATTCACTCTTATTTGATAAGAGCAATTGGTTTATCACCAAGAAATCCTGAGTTTGAATCTAACTAATGACTAAGTGTTTTTCATGCATTCCAATGTTCTATTGTTGATAACAATTTTTCAGTGAGTTAAATTTACAACTGAGGACATGTAATGGCTTTCATTGTAATAAGAAATGATTCTCTACTGCATAATTATTTGTAAAAAAATTGATTTCTTTTTATTTAGACAGTAACAAAAGGCATTGAGAAAAGTGTAATTCGTGGCATTGGCTTTGATGCTACATGTTCCCTTGTTGCAGTTGGTGAAGATTTAAATCCTTTAAGTATTAGCAAAACAGGTAAAATCAGCAATTTTTATGGTTTTCCTTCTTAACTAGAATATAAATGAATAATAAAAATGACATTGCTTAGTTAAAAGATTTAATGGTTTTACATGGGTTGGGTTGTTTTACCTCTGAGCGACACTGTTTTAGCACACAACAGGCTAAATGGCCAGGCCACAAGGGCTCGGAGAAGGTTGGGGGAGAGGACCCATTGGGAGACAGATGGTAACCTCCCGTCAAGGCCATCCAGCATGTTCTTTAATGTGCACAGGGTATGGCTCTCCAACACATGGGCCACAGCTTAACATCCTATCTGACAGACGGCAGCCTTTCCAAGCTCATCAGTGTCCCCTACTGACCATGGGCAGAGCAAGGAGTTGTGCAGAGATAAATCTCAACGCTTGCCCAGCTGGGAGTCAAACCTGAGAACTGCAGATTACGAGCTTGGCGAACTACTGACTTGAGTTCATAATGTTTAAATATAAATTAATCTTCTTTGCATTTTGTTTAAAATAAGAAACCATGTGGACATAATAAAATGAAAAAATTATAAATAGTTATTATTTCAGAAGTACAAATATTACATCTCTGTTGGCAACCAAAAAAATCTCACCAATTTGTAAAAAAAAGATTGCTCTTTGAACTGCTTATTTCTTTTTCTATCATTAACAACTTGAACCAAAATTTTTAAATACTATGTTTGTCATGATAAATAAGTAAAGTATTTTTTTTAATTTTATAAATAATATATGTGTTTTTTTTTATTTAATAAAATTGAGAACTTTTGTGGCACCATTTTAGAAACTTGCTGACTTGTTGAATTTTTTAAACATTACCCTGTAATGTAGCTTTTAGATGTATTTGCATGGTTTTGTTTAAAACCCATATAATTATTGGCAGGAAATCCAGATCAGAACATTATCTTATGGATGGATCATCGTGCTGTAGATGAAGCAAATTTTATAAACAGTCTTTCCCACAGTGTTTTAAAATTCACTGGAGGAAAAATATCCCCTGAAATGGAACCTCCAAAATTGTTATGGCTCAAAAAGGTATGATATATTTATACTTTCTCAAAAATTAAACAATCTTTATTTAATTTTTTATTCCATTAATCATTGCCTAGCAAGTGTAATCACTAAATCTTTATTTAACCCTTCCAGTGTCAACGTCATCTGTATATGTTCGGAGAATCTACATTTTGAGAGACTAATGATGTATGTATCCATTTTAGTACAACAAAAAAAATTATTTTTTTAAAAATAAAAAATGCCCGTGTAATTTATATATATATATCTTATAAAAATATATAATTCAGGCTTCAAAAATAATAATTTGTTTTTTAATTTGATGCATATTTTACTAAACTACAATATAAATAATTTTATAAAGCCATCTGATTGCCATTTTTTAGAAGCACTAAACGGTATTGCTGATTTGCTCGTTAACGTTCCTATTTGCTGAAGCAACCTTCTGATTTAAGCTCACAAGTTTGATTTCAACTATCATCAACAAATTTTTCCTTAAATTTTCGAAAATCTCGTAAAAATTAACAAAAAAACTGCTATTTTTAAAAAATGATAGATTTTGGAAGTGATTACAAAATACATACCACTATTTTTTTTTTCCGTTTCACACTCTTTTTCTATCATAAACCTATTTCATTATTCCTAGACTATTTTTATCATTTTTTCCCAGTGTTCTATGCATATTTCCCACTCTTAAAATTGAAACTGGAAGTAAACATATCCTTCTTAGAAATTCTGGTTGCAGCTGCATTTAATTAGTTATGCTTCACTGAGGCAAACAAGACATTAGATGGCTGACACATGCAATCTCTGTTGCACGTACATTATTTGCAATACTTTATTTTTAGAAAGTCCAGAATTAAATGCTGATTAATTTGGCATACAACATGCCTTAATTCCTTTCATTAGTTATTTGGCAAAAAAGTTCTAAAGTTTTTTTTGGCTGAGCATAGGGAGAAAATAGTTTGGCCTCTGGATGGAAACCTGTCTTTCAGGCTGGACACTGGAAGGGTTAAGGAAGCAATGATTTAACTCTTTTATGGCAGCTATTACTTTTATATGAATTGTATCCCAAAATTTGTGTAGTGAAAAGGTTAAATCAACACTGAAATCAGCTTGTCAATAGAGCGTAAAGTTTAAATTATTTGTGATAGCATACTGATTTAAGTTATACGTTTTGAATGTTTCATTTTTTAATGTAAATAGGTGCTTATTTACTGGTATTTATAAGTTAAACCTTTTCATGTAGCATTCTCATATTTCATTAAAAGTATAATTTTTTGAATTATATGAAATAAAGTGTCTTTCAGTAGTAAGTGTTACTTTTCAGTAGAAGGTTAGTCTGTTCATGTATTAAAATTTTATACTATTGTAATAAACAACAGAATAAAATTATTTTATTTTGTAGGTTTATTTGCATTGCATTGAATGATTTTCTGTTTTTAGCATTTACCAAATCAATGGTCCAAAGCTGGATATTTTTTTGATTTACCAGATTTTCTGACATGGAAAGCTACTGGAAGCTTTACAAGGTACAGAGCATTATTTAAATTATGCATTCATATTTCTATCTGACCAGTTTCAGTTCTTTAATATATATGGAAAAGAAATCTCTTTTAAATCTTGGCAGTGATATCCTAATGACATAATGGCAGCTCTGATTTGTGATCAGAGTGCAACAGCCAAGGTCCAAATTCTAATCTTGGTGGTGGCATGGATGTTTTTACTGGATTGATAGTCTCATGATCCCCTCTTTGTAGTAAAAATATACTAACAAGCCTTACTCCAAATACAGGTTTATAGAACTTAGCAATTAATATTTCTAACTTTGAGGGTCCACAAATATGTCTTATCCCAGTGTACCCCTGATTGCTTCTATCTATATGTGTTGTGACAAAGAGATGCATCATTCTGCAATTACATTTTGTTATCTAGTTTTATTAAATATGGGGTTAACCTTCCCACTTGAAACAACTGTAGCCAAATAATTTTTATATGCCATAGTCAATGATGGATCTACCATAATATTTTCAGCCAGGCCTTTAACCATCTCAAAGCAACAGGGAGGCTTTAGCTTTTGCAGGCTGGCTGGCTGACCAAAGATTTTTATAAAAATGAGAATTGGAATGCAAGCCTGTGACAAAGATATAACAAATTTTTGCATTGGCAACACAAAGTAAAGGAATTCTTGTATTGTAAAATAGCAAAATTAAAGTTATCATCATATTAGCTTCAGCATTATCATTACAAGTATATTTTGTAAATCAATAAATATTTTGCGGAAAAAATTTTGGCCGACATACGGCAAAAAAATTTTCCGCAAAATATTTATTGATTTATCAATGCCAAAAGAGCAGCAGGTAACGTTGTGATTATCATCTATGTTTACATTCTGTAAAGGACATTTACATTAATTTATAAATTAAATGTCTTCTTTATTGCACAAAAATGCTTATTTTTTTTAATAAATGCATCGTTTTGTCATAATATATATTTGTAAGCCACGAGTCTATTTTTCTCTGTCATCCCGGAACCAAACTTCTGATAAGCCATTATTTTAGTATTCATGGTATTTTTCAGCTACATAACTCCTACTTATAGCAAAGACTGACTATTAATAAAATTCCAATAATAATATATCATTAATTAAAGTATTATAAATGGATAATAAGTATCTAAGAAAGATCAACTAAAGTTTAGTCTTTCATTTAATTGTATGGCACCCTGTAGCATATAATATCATCATCATGATCTTCTGTGCATGCATTCCATTTAAAATGTTTAATGATGTTTTAGTTTTTATATGTAAGAAATATGTCATGATGGAGTTGGAATTCAAAGTATAGTAACATAGTGCAAAACTGTGTATAAGCTTATATGTAGCAATTTGCTTAAACTTCTCAACATAGTAGATAATAAAATGCATTTTCTTATTTCCATTTAGATCACTCTGTTCTTTAGTTTGCAAATGGACCTATCAAGCAGGAATGGGGAGTGGTCAAGGATGGCAAGATGACTTCTGGAAAGAAATTGGACTGAGTGATCTTATTCAGAATAATTACCGAAAGATTGGTAAATATTATTTTGTATGACTGATGATAATCTAGTATAAATATGTATTATTACATTAGAAAAACTGTTTTCTCCATATTTTTTTATCTTAGAAAGCAGTTATGTAAAAAAGCAACAATTGTCATACAGTTACCATCAGACTTTGTGCATAGAGAATCTTTTCCCTGCATCATCCACCTAAACATTTTCTAAGCTTACTGTATTAAAGATGTAATAATGTTATAATTTTAATATATAAAAGATATGCCAAATAAAAGGTTTTTTTATTAATAATATACCATTAATTATAAAAGTTTCAAGTAAATTACTCCTCAAGCAGCTGTTTGCCTTAGGAGTTGGGTTGTGTTGTTTTATCTCTGAGCGGCAGTTTTCTGCACACAATGGGTTAAATGGCCAGGTCATAAGGACCCTGAGGACTCAGAGAAGTTTGGGAAGAGGGGACTCACTGGACAGCTCTTTGGAAACAGATGGTAGCATCCCATTGAGGCCATCCAGCATATTCTTTAATGTGCACAGGTTATGGCTCTCCTGCACACAGGGACACGGCTTTACATCCCATCTGACAGATGACACCCTTTCCAAGCCCATTGGTGTCCCCTACTGACCAAGGGCAATGCCCAAGGTACTGTGTATATGCCCAAGATACTGCCCAAGATCTCAGCTGTAAAGCTGTTTTGTGGAGATAAATTTCAATGCTAGCCTAGATGAGACCAAACCTGGGGACTGCAGATTACGAGCCTGACACCCTACCAGCTAAGCCACCCCCACCCCAATGCCATTAGAGTCTGTCAGTTCACATTAAGTTTCATTACAACAATTACACTGTTAAATGATTATTTTAAAGGACAATTTATCAGTTTGGTAAATACACATTATTGTGATACAGGACATTAAATGTGTAATAGATGCTACTAAGGTTAAGGTTGCTGTCATTTACTTAGCAATCTTTCACAAGATACTACAGATGATGTCAAAAGCTGCGACATGATGCACAATGGCTGGCATCTCTTGGAAACTCCACTGGTTCATGTACATTTGTATGCAGAATTACACATTGAGTCATGGACATTGTAGTACTTGACTGTTGTTGTTTGATGGTAGCTTGTTGATTGATATTCCTAGTACTAAATTAATGATGGTAAAATCCTTTGCAAAATCTGATGACATATGTAGCTCCAGTAGGTCAATTGTTTCATCAATTGTACGTTGTATTGTATACTGCACATAAGCCAATTTCCATACTAGTAACTTTAAAAGAAAAAAAAATCTTTTAAAATTGTCTGTTAAAATGAACAAATTTTCACTATGCATTTCTCAGGACCAATGCCTGTCTTGGATATCTGTTGGTATTTCAATGCTATAAATGAAATAATAAGGGAAGCAAAAATTTCAGTTAGAGATATGAACTCTCTTTGAAAAATTTTATTTTAAATAAATTATTAAGTCATGACTATATTAAAAGTTTAATAAATAATATTAAATCCTTCTCCCTTCCAAATTTTTGTCTACCCCACTATGAAGATTTTTTTTACTCTCAGTGCACCTAACATGAAGATCCTCAAACTGCAACATACATATAAACATACAAAATCCTCATGCAGCCATGGGCTATGGAGGTCCAATCAGACTGTGTAATTTTCCTCTCCAGATGTGTCTGTTTTGAGCTACTCTACCTGCATTTGGCCACTCTAGCCGAATTCTAGCAAGGTCCTGTTTGACATTGTCTGCCCATTGCTTCCTAGGTCTCCCCCTTTTTCTAAAACCCTTAGGCACACTGTTCATAATCCTGTTTGCTAATCTGCAGCTATGCATAAAGGCAACATGGCCAAACCAACGGAGTCTCTCTCTGCACAATATGCTGCTCAAAGTGTATGGTGAGCATGCAAAAACAAAATGTTGGTACCTATGAATATCTAGTGACCTTTGGCATTCATAGACCTTGCTTGAAAAACTCCATTAAAGAAAAGACTATGCAAAAGCACGACAGTTAATGTTTTGGTAAAGCTGCTGCAATATTTTAATTCAGAAAATGTTTTTTGGTCTGTAATATGACATAATTTTATTCATTGATTATTTCAGAATAATATTCAAATCAAATAACAAATCCTCTTTCTTAAAAAACAAACAAACCTACAACTAAAAACATTAAAACTAATTTACTTCCAATTTAGGTTAAATATTATTTATTTACTCTTCTAATATGTAACATTGCATCTTTTCAGGAGGTACTTCAGGATGAAGTTCAAATCTTTAATTTTCTAGTATATTCAGAAAGAAAAAATAATTTAATAAAACAGGCAAAGTTCACTTTAGGGAACTTTACATGTTATTGCATGGTTTCTCAAATGGGGTTTGTGGGGGAGGCTGATGATAAATGAGCAGTGGGGAGGCTTGAGGGTTTATCAAAAATCAAAAGAGGAGTGTGATGCCAAAAAATTTTGAAAACCCCTGCATTAAAGGATTATTAATCTTGTTAATCTACAAGCTAATTCCAAGACTTAAAAAAATTGCCACATAATTTTCTTGCTTGTCTTAGAATAAACAGAAAAAAAGAGGACTCATATAAGAAAATATCATAATTCACTCATAGATTTTGCCACTAGTTTAGTATTGTTATTTGCATTATGATATATATATGTTATGTAAAATTTAGAATTAAAATAATAAATAAGTCTCAAGCATGCATGTAGAAAAATAATTAGAAAAAACTCTTGTACTTCAGCAGTACATGCAGAACTAGACGAACTATAGGTAAAGCATATTAGTATGATATTTCCTACATTTGTTACTCCCTTGTTCTAGTAATTATACAAATACAATAGGGATGATTAATCAAAATCAATATGGATGAAAAATATTTTTACTTTCTCTGTAGGGAATATAGCTCTTGCACCTGGAGAACCATGTGGAAATGGTCTCACTGAAGATGCAGCAAAAGAACTGAATCTTAATCCTGGCACTCCTGTTGCTACATCTATAATTGATGCACATGCAGGAGGCCTAGGTAAATAATTACTGTTAAATATTAATATATATTTTTCTTAAGGAATGAAAAAATCCTTTGCGATTCATTTGGGCTTAAATTTCATGACTACTGGTTACATGCCATCTGAGCTAATGAGCTCACTAATCTTTGGTGCTTTTAAATTACTATTACGAAATTTTACATTGCTTAAAACTTGTTTATTCTGCAGCAAAAATATCTTAATTTTCAATATTCGTGTTTTTTGCCATTAACACTCTGAGCTCAGCAATTGTATCAGTACTGCTACAGTGCCAGGCTCAAAATTTAACTCTTTCACTACCATACTGGCCTAAAACTTCCCAAGCTGCAGGTAGGAGGTAGTGAAGAGGAAAGAATAACATTGATTTGATGAGTCCATTTAAAATCTAGCCATTTTGGGCTGGTATGGTACTGATAGGATTAATACCAGATAAAAGTGTGATTGGTTCAGTTAACTTTGTTTAGATGGACACATGACTTAAAAAAATTACAAATAAAATTATATTTGTGCAAATTGGGAAACTTTATTTTCATTGCAATTCATTTTTGATTACAGTGGGAAAAGTAAAACTTATAATGATTTTAACTGTTATTTCAGGACTACTTTCTTGCTCAGCTGATGGTAGGTCAGTAGATTCTTTAGAATCACGCATGACTCTTATTTGTGGTACTTCAACATGCCATCTGAAAGTAAGGAAATTGCATATATTTTCTAAGTATTTACACTTTTTGGAACTTCAAAAGGAATATCCTACTTATAAATATTATAAAGTAAAACTAATTTATTTTAAAACAGCTTCAGTTTACTTCATATTCTTTTCACTTTAATTATCAATTTCTCATTGAAATCAGTGGGTTCTTTAAGTGTAAAAATAAGATTAGTTTTAAACTCAAATAAATTTTATCAGAAATAAATATTCCAATTTTTAATGCCACTAGCCGTCCCATGGCCGAGTGGTTAGCGTGCTTGGCTACTGATCTAAGGGACCTGGGTTCGAGCCCCGGGTAAGGCATGGATGTACGTGTCGTTTTTCTGCTGAGGTCCTGCCATCCTCTCAGACCTTCTATTATGGCATATAAACTGACAGGCTCCTATCAGATCTCTGTGGCAAGCAGCTGCTTGAGTGGGTATTTATTTTATTTATTTATTTAGGGTAGTGGTAGCTAGGTAGTCACTGGAAGGAGAGCTATGCACCAATCCCCTGTGATGATGCATAGAACCGGCCAGGCCTAGCACCTAATGTCCGACCCCGCCTTCTCGTGGTGCGGACCGTTAGTAACTTTCAAAAGAGATACTCTCTTGTGGAAGTGAACGGAAGGGGAGGGCTGCCAGATTAGTGTGGCCTACTGATCTGGACAACTATGGCTACTTTTCTTTTTTTCTACCCTGCTGAGGAGTGGTCAACCACACAGGGTCCTGGTGCTGACCATATAAACCCACTGGACTGGACAGATATATGGCTCTGAGCTTGATTATGGATCCTGATTTTGCTGCACTGGTGGGCTTCTGTGGAGGGAAAATCTTCCGCTGTGTTTTCTGTTTGTTTGTGGGTTGACAGCCCCAAGTGAATAGATTCACAGGATATGTTTATCAGCTGGTGGATAATCCTGAGCAGAGGTCATCGCAGGCACCTGAACTCTTTGCTTCTATTGGCATCGTCAAATTCTACATTGGAGGAAGTCTTCCAGTGTAGATGGCTTCAGCCTTTAGTGGTGGGGGAACAGGTCTTTGCCCCATGTCTGCGATTAGGGGGCTGTTTGATATTGTCGGCATTCC
This sequence comes from Ryuthela nishihirai, assembly GCA_038380435.1. Lineage (NCBI taxonomy): Eukaryota > Metazoa > Arthropoda > Arachnida > Araneae > Heptathelidae > Ryuthela > Ryuthela nishihirai. The sequence goes on along the minus strand of JAWZYU010000028.1, from coordinate 64,057,746 downwards.
CTCTCTCAATAAACATAGTTTCTTTAAACATCCTACTAACCATTTTCTCTCCATAGGTAGTTGGAATGTGAGGACTCTGCACAGAGCTTTTTCTCTTGATGTCCTCACACAAGAATTCCACCGTTATAATTTAGATATTCTCGGCTTGCAAGAGACCAGATGGACAGATAAAGGTCAGATTCTTAAAAATAATCTTAAATTTCTCTTTTCAGGGAGGGACGACAATAAGCATCACCAAGGCGTGGGTCTGCTTCTCAGCAGACACGCTAGCGATGCTCTTCTAGGATATGAGTGCATTAATGAAAGGTTTCTTACAGCAAAATTTCAGACAAGCGTTAAAGACTTGAATGTTATCTGCTGTTATGCCCCCACTGAGGATGGCGATGAGGATGAGAAGGATAGGTTTTATGAACAACTTCAGGATATTTTGAATTCTGTCAAGAAAGGAGATATTACCCTTGTTCTTGGTGACTTCAATGCCAAAGTTGGTACTGACTCTGACCTTTGGGGAGGAGTAATAGGCCCTTTTGGTATTGGTAGCTGCAATGGCAATGGGCAACGTCTCCTACAGGTAAGTAAACTCAATGGATTCAGAATAACTAACACTTATTACAAACACCGCGACATACATAAGTACACATGGGTTTCACCTGATGGGCTGCATAAGAATATGATTGATTACATATTAATTAACAGCAAATGGGCTAGTTCTGTTAGGAATACCAGGGCATATAGGGGAGCTGAAATTGGATCTGACCATTACCTTGTTAAAAGTGTGCTGCAACTTAAACTTAAAAAGTGTTGTGCTAGGGTTAAAAAATTTACTTTTAATACTGAAGCTCTGAAAGATCCAGTTATAGCCAAAGCTTACCATGATAGGTTACTTACTCATTATGACAGTCATGGTTTGCTTACTACTGAAGTTGAGAAAGAATGGGATCATTTTAAACAGGCTTTTTTGGACACTAACAGTACTCTTTTAGGAAAAAAGGAGCAGAAGAGACAAAATTATCCGAGTGATAAGGCACTTGAGCTTATTTCGGAAAGAAAGAACTGCAGGAATGCCCTTAATCAATACCCTACTAGTCCTAATAGAAAGCATTACAGAGACCTTAATAAACTTGTAAAGGATCAGTTAGCTGCTGATAAGAATCTTTGGCTTGATGGTTTGGCTGACAAAGCCGAGGAAGCAGTTAGACAGCACAACAGCAGAGAGCTGTACCAGATAGTTAATGTTTTGTGTGGTAGAAAACGGACAGGCATACAAGGCTTGAAGGATAAACAAGGTAAGGTTATAGAAGGGGAGGATTCTGTCATGGCTAGGTGGGCTGAGCATTTCAGTGATGTTCTAAACAATGTAGTTAGTTCTACTCCCATTGTTTGCAATGATGATAGATGCATTGGTGGCTTTAATGTTGGCCCTATAACACAATCTGAAGTTATTTTGGCTGTTTCTAAACTTAAACTTCATAAATCCCCAGGGGTAGATGAAATTACTACGGAAATGCTTAGAGCTGGGAATGTTTCGGTTACCACTTGGATGACTGAAATTCTGAATATCTTTTATGATAAAGGCATGGTTCCTAAGGATTTTACCAGAGCTATTGTTATCCCTATTTTCAAAAAAGGTGATCGCAGTTCTTGTGATAACTATAGGGGTATCAGCCTACTCTCCGTTCCAGGTAAAGTTCTTTCCATGATTGTGCTTAATAGAATTAAGAATCTGGTTGACAGTCAATTGCGTGATGAGCAATGTGGATTCAGAAGTGGTAGGGGATGTGTGGATCAGATATTTTCACTTAGGCAGATTCTTGAGAAATGTTTAGAGTTTCAGAAACCTTTGGTTGCTAGCTTTGTTGATTTCAAAAAGGCTTTCGACTCTGTTGATCGTCATAATTTGTGGTTGATTGTGAGATCATATGGTATACCAGAGAAGTTAGTTAACATTATGAAAGCTCTCTATAATAACACTGAGTCGTGTGTGAGAGTTGGTAAGGCTTGTAGCAATTGGTTTAGCATTACTTCTGGTGTTCGACAAGGGTGCATTTTGTCTCCTTTTCTCTTTAGCTTGGTTATTGATTATGTTATGCGAAATTCACTTCGAGGGAAAGATTTTGGCCTTAAATGGGCTGGAGATACGAAAATTTCTGATTTAGATTATGCTGATGATTTAGCCCTTTTGGCAAATGATGTTGATGAGATGAACTCTTTCATTCGAGCTGTTGATGAGACTGGTAGTAGAGTAGGTTTGATTATAAACAGAGAGAAAACTAAAGTGATGAAAATTGGTCAGGCAGGCTGTGATTCAGTTAATCTGAATGGTTGCAGTCTTGAGCAGGTGTCACAGTTTAATTACCTTGGGAGCTATGTAACTGATACTGGTGATGTGCGGCATGAGATTAACAGACGAATAGGGATTGCTGCCGGGACTTTTAAGAACCTATGGAGAGTGTGGAGAAATAGGCGTATACACCTAAAGACTAAAATTAGACTGTACAATAGTTTGGTTCTTTCTAGGGTTAGTTATGGTAGTGAAACTTGGACACTTTGTAAACAAGATAACAGGAAACTAGATGCTTTTGATTCCAGATGCTTACGCAGTATCTTGGGCATTAGGTGGTTCAACTTTGTAACTAATGATGAGATTAGGCAAAGGAGTTTGCAACCTCCTTTAAGCAGCATATTGTGCAGAGAGAGACTCCGTTGGTTTGGCCATGTTGCCCGTATGAATAATTATAGATTGGTGAATAGGGTTATGAACAGTGTGCCTAAAGGCCTCAGAAAGAAGGGGAGACCTAGGATGCGGTGGGCAGACAATGTCAAACAGGACCTTGTTAGAATTGGTGTGCAGTGGCCAGATGCAGTAGATGTAGCTCAGGATAGACTTGCTTGGAGAACTAAATTGGACGGTCTGGTTGGACCTCCGTAGCCCATGGCTGCTTGAGGATGATGATGATGATGATGATGGGTAGAGCAAAACCCATGGACCAAATTTGGGACTGAGCAGTTAAGTATTTGGGAAATTATAGATAAGGAGATGGGGGATCAAATCTATTTAAAAAGAAAAAGAGAGAAAAATTTTTCAACACAGCATCATCATCATCATTATCCAGCAGCCATGGATTATAAGGTCCAACCAGACCATGCAATTTGGTTCTCCAAGCATATCTGTCCTGAGCTACATCTGCTGCATCTGGCCATTGCAACCAATTCTAACAAGGTCCTCTTTGATATTGTCTGCCCATCGCATCCTAGGTCTCCCCCTCTTTCTGAGGCCTTTAGACACACTGTTCATATCTCTATTCATTAATCTATTATTATCCATACGGGCAACATGACCAAACCAATGGAGTCTCTGCACAATATGCAGAAAGAACAATATGCTCAAAGGAGGTTGCTGACTCCTTTGCCTAGCTTCATCATTAGTTACAAAGTTAAACCACCTAATGCCCAAGATACTGTGTAAGCATCTAGAATCAAAAGCATCTAGTTTCCTGTTATCTTGTTTACAAAGTGTCCAATTTTCACTACCATAACTAACTCTAGAAAGAACCAAACTATTATACACTCTAATTTTAGTCTTTAGGTGTATATGCCTATTCCTCCACTCTCTCCATAGATTCTTAAAAGTTCCGGCAGCAATCAATCCCTATTCTTCTGTTACTCTCATGCCGCACATCACCAGTATCTGTTATAAAGCTGCCAAGTTAATTAAACTGAGACACCTGCTCAAAACTACAACCATTCAGATTAGCTGAATCACAGCCTGCCTGACCAATTTTCATCACTTTATTAGAAAACTAAAAAGACATTATTGCAAAAGGTTGATGACATACACCTCACAGTGGATTTCTCGAATGACTTATAGCCTATTATATATGTTAATACTTTGCTATTAAACTATGAAAAGTTAATGTATTAATTTAAAGAGTATCTTAGAAAAAATCTTGATATTTTATTTTTCAGTGATTTCATCTTGGAACAAGCAATTATAGCTTGTAGCTTACATGTTTTTCTTAGACTTTGTAGGAAATATTTTATCTCTGGAGAAACTAAAAATCGAAAATCTATAGTAGCTAACATCCTACTATTATGAACAGCCTTTCTGATAATCTATTGTGTGTAAAAAACTGCTGCTCAGAGGTAAAACAACCCAATCTTAGACTATCAGAAATAATTACATAAAGCAAGCTGCTGGGTTTATTAATGGGAAATATTTCTGCCAATAAACATTATTCCTTTTAAATTTCCACATAATTTGTAGTAAATTTTGTCCACTAAATTTTTGAGACACTAATAAAACTTAGTAGTCATTTATGATGCTTAAACTAGTTGATATAAACTTTAATGAAGATATAGATGAGCATGTCATTTAAAAACAAATTTATTTATTGCACATTTTGAATTTTTAAACAAATCTGTTGTAACTAACCACTTGGCCACAGGATGACATTATAGCTTGTGTGAGTGAATATGTGAGGACAGTGGTGGAATGACATCTATGTAATGATAATGATGTGCATATACAATTCAATTATATGATAAAAATTGTAGAAACAGTTAATGCAACTTTAGTATTTTAATATTGCTAATAATTTATGAATACATAGATTTCACATATATAATAATAAATTGAACAATGTTGAATGATTCTGTGAAAAATGAATAATTTAAATATTAAGTTTTATCATTAAAATTTCACTGTAGATCAGCAAACAACCTATTTTTACTCCTGGTATTTGGGGACCTTATTTTTCTGCTATGGTGCCAGGATTTTGGAATATTGAGGCTGGACAAAGTGCTGCAGGAGCTTTGGTAAAGGCTATAAATTTTCTTAATTTCCTTTTTATATAATCAGCTTGTATGATAGTAAAAAATGCTTATGTACTCTAAAATATGAAGTATAAATATAATTTTAACACAAATGTTGAATATTATAGCCACTACCAACTGAAGTACACTGCATGTAAAATTGAAATATAAATAGGATTATGTACTGCAGTACTTCATATTATTTTCTCTCTTCTCCTTTTCTAATCTGTGTATGTATACTTTGTGATAAGAATTGTATCAGACACCTTTAATTAAATGAAGATGAAAAAGCAATGTTTCTCTGGGTTTTGAGCCATTAATTGAATTACAATTACTAGCTTATTATAAGATTTACTCTGGACAGTAAATGCAGTATTATGATGTCTGCTCGTGGGAGCTGATGAGATGTGCATGCAATCAATACTTAACATGACATTGTATTAAACTACAATATAGCTTTCGTGCTTGTTTGCAGTAACCAAGAAGATTAGTAAAATTAAAAATGGTTAATCAAAAATAGATAAATTACTGGAAATATTTCTCATCTCCATTAACCCTTACAGTGTCAGGTGAAACTGAACTCATTGTGGTGGCCTGATTTATTTTAAAGTGTTTTTAGAAAATGAAATAAACAACTATAGAACCTCATCCTGAAGTAATTAATGAATGGAAATATGCCATTTATGTACCAAAAGAAAGAGCATATTTTTAATATTTAGGAAACTCAGCAGTTTACTATAATATAATTATCATGATAATGTTGTAATTAAAAGCATTGTAGTACCTGAATGCACCATTATATCCTTACTGGACATACATAAATCTGCTTACAATAAATGTTAGAGCTCCAGACTTTGGTATCATGTAAGTGATATGCCTGTTTTCATATTGGGTGACTTAATTCTATACCTTTCACAATTATGAAGGTGAACAGTCTGTTTCACAGTACTTTAAGTTGTAGGGATGTTAATTACCTCCTGGTACACATGTTGTTGCTGTAGCTGCTAGTTAACTGACGAATACCAGTTCTGGTTAAATGCACTTGATGACTAACCACAACACTGCTAGGGGGCTTGGAGTATATAAACTCATGTATCAACCTTCAACCTTGCTTGTAGGAGCCCCACAAGTGTTGGGGTGAAACGCGTTGCTTTTAACTTTTAATTTATGTGTTATTAAAACCTTTTGAAGTTATGTTAAATGTAGTCCTAGTTGCCCCATTATGAGAATATTCTGCAATGGTGCCCAGAATGCATCAAAGGAAGAAGCAGTTGGGAGCCCATACAACTCAGTGAAGTTGATGCCATCTTAGCATAGTTCTAATCTGGGTGTTAAGAGCCCACATGACAGCAAAAATACAGCCAGCACAGAGTTGCAATTCAAGAACAGTACTGCACACAAGGAATAACACTGCTTCATCATGTGCATTTAACCAGAACTGGTATCTATCGGAAAACTAACAGCTACAGCAACAGTGAGCATTAAAAGCCTACAACTTAAAGTACTATGAAATAGACTTGTTCACCTTCATGATTGTAAAAGTTATAGAATTAAGTAGTCCAATACAAAATTGCTGTATCACTTACATGATATCAGAGCCTAGAGCTCTAAAATTTATTGTAAGCAGATTTATGCATGTCCAGTAAGGACATAATGGTGCATTCAGGTGCTACAGGCTTTTAATTACAGCATAACTGTGATATTAAATTATAAGAAAGAGCATTTAATTCTTAATAAAATGAAAAAAGAAATTCAAAGTAGAAAATGGTAAGGTACATTTTTAAGCATTTTTTTTAAACATTGCAAAAATTTACTGTGTTTTTTCCCATTTTATCTTTAGTGTAATTAAAAAAATTCCCCTATTTTTTTCTAAATTATTTTATTATTCTAATTTTAAACAGTTCAAAATATTTCTATTAATGCTTAAATCTTTATTTTTAGTTTTCTCTAAATCTTTTAGTTATTTATGCATATAACGCATATTCTTAGACTTTTGATGATTGGCAAACTCTAAGCGTAAGAAAAGCTGTGTCAAAAAAGATCATTTTGTTTAAAAACAAGATAATTTAAATAAAAATTGAAAAGTAATAAGCCCTACCTTTTAAAAATCACACTTTCAGCCTAATTGCATAATCCTACGGTTCTCCCGATATCCGCCATTAGAGATCACTAGCAGTTTCGTTTTTGATTATTTCAAATTATTACTTATTATCATAGTATACATTTCAGAAGCAATACAAAGTAATTTTTGAAGCATCAGAGTAAAAAAAAAGTTTAAAATGGAAGTTGATGTGCATAATTCCCAAATAACTCAATTTCTGATAGTACTAAAATCAATATCTCTACACTAAAAGTTAGAAAGCATTACAACTATGCTAGAGCTATAAATAGACCAAAATCAGTAGTACAGCATAGGAAAATATGTTTCTGAGGATTATAGGGTTCTTATCCTTGACCAACTTGCAAATATTCCATCATACCTTGAATCATTCACAGGTTACCATTGCCTGTTTTTGATCATCCATTCTCAACTGATGGTTTGAAATTTGAGAACATTTCGAGTTTGTAAGAGTTGCCTAATTAGTTTGCATAAACAATTTTTGTTGATATTTTGCTGCATATACATGGAAGTTTAATAAATCAAGTTTCAGACCTGCTGCTAAAAGAATTATTAATATGGAATTATATAACTGAAACTAGGCCATTAAAATACCTGATTCCATTTGACTATTTGTAACAGTACTGAAATACTAATTAAAGTAGAAAGTCCAGTCACCTGTGGGGAATATAGAATGCTTTATCAAAAGAAAAAATCTTTTTGTCAATTTCATAATTTAGTACTTTCTAATAGTGAAAATTCAAATGAATAGCAAATTTTGGAAAATGCAATAGTAAAACTTTATTAATATATTCCAACCCTGAATGCATTTTTTCCTTCCCTCCAGGGGAAAGAATTTGGGTTGTTTTAATTCTGAGTAACACTTTTTGTATATGATGGGCTAAATAGCCAGGTTACAAGAACACTAAGGGCTCGGAGAAGGGGGGATTCACTGGACAGCCATTTGGAGACAGATGGAAGTCTCCTGTCGAGGCCATCCAGCATGTTCTTTAGGGTGAATAGGATATGCCTCTCCTGCACACAAGGCCATAGCTTAATATCTCATCTGACAGAGAACGGTCTTTCCAAGCCAGTCAGTTCAGTTGTGAGTGGGAAAGTCTTTGCTATCAAATGCAAACCCCTTGGCCACCATAAGTATTACGAAATTTAAAATTTCTTTCATGAATAGACTCTAAAATATTTTTTAAAGTTTTACCATTTTCCAGATTTAAGTCCTCTAATAATGGAAATTCAAACTATTAGAAGATTCCAAAAATGCAAAATCATATTAACACCTATCCAAACCAAAAGAATTTTTTTCATTTGTCTATTAAAAAAAAAAAAGCTAAATGACTACAGACAAATGAGAAAGAGAAAACAAAAACTCGTTTTTTTTTAAATGAGCTAAAGAGGGTAATTTTAAACTTTTTTTGCATTCTTGGATTGTATTGGTATAAAATTTTACTACTATTCTCAGATAAGACCAGATTCTCTTTCATTTTGAACTTTCCACTATTCCAAGTGGTCCACCAAAACATTTCCCAAGCTTCTGTTCCTAGTACAGATATTGAATGTGCCTTATATTTAATTTTTTGTATAATATTTTTGTTTGACAAAACTTCCTTCTACACAGGTTTATAATTCAGCTAAACAATGTAATCTGAAATAGATGTATCATTTTGGGACTGAAAATTTAACATTACTTTCAAATTTTCTTCCTCCTCTCAGTCAAACAAAGAAATTTGCATGAAACTTTGGCAAACTGAAAGGTGAGATATAATAGCAGGAAAGGTTGTAAATCACTGTTTTTAGAGTATTCAGTTTCAAATTTTTTAAAACTGAATATAAAACGTGATTGTATAATTATATTGCAATTACAGAGAATATAATCATCTTGCTTAGAATATTCTAAACTTTTTAACACATTGAGTGCCACGTCATTCATTTATGAATAATGCTAATAATTCAACCAGTTTAGTTTGGCTATTTTCATGAGGGGCTGCATCATTCATATATATCAATTCACATATGAATGATGCAGTATTAGCATCACAAGTGACAAAATGATTAACATAAAATGACATTTAGAGGTAGAAATGATAACAATTGAAGAAAAAAGTCACATGGCTCCAGGTAAAATCTTAGTGAAATCTGCTTGGTTTGGTATGCAATATGTTAAAGAAATATTAATTTTTGTTTCAAAGTACATTTTTAAGATTGTGCTGCATATCTAAGGAAAGAGTAGAGGTAACATTTTCATTTCATATTTGAATAAGTAACAAATAATAAGAAAATATGTTGAAAGTATATTTTTGCATAAGAATGTTTTGTAAATTAACTGCAGAAACTTTCATTAACATTTAATTTTGAATAGATAGATCATGTGATCAATTCCAGTGCTGTTGCAGAACATCTGAAACAAAACAGTGGAAAGTGCAGGTAAATATGACAACTCTTCAGTAAAAAATTATATTAGAAAACTTTCCTGTTGGCTTGCTTCCTTGTGCCTTTGCTTTTATATTCTGCACTGTCAACTCTTTTTTCAAAGTTACAAAATCCACTCTCTTGTTTTGTACATAAATAAAGAATCACAACTAATAGTTAATATTTTAAAAAACTTCCTTGAAATTCAGTTTGTATGCTTTTTTTTAATGCAAGTTTAACCACCACTAGAATTTGTATATGTAATATATTTTATTAGATAAGTTTCATAATATATGCTATTTGAAAAATGTAGTTTTCAATTGATAACATTTATATATATTTCATAATGCTATTTATAAAATTGTATAACAATTTAAATTCAATTTGAAAGTTTAAATGCATCAATTTTATTTAATATTAGACCTGTATACACATTCAAAAAATTCAAATATATATATATATTGCAGTCATTTTTTAAATATGATAACAGGCACATTCAAGATTTATTGAATGCTGAAATTGAAGTTTTATGTCATAACAAAGGTCTGTCTTCAATGTCATATTTAACTGCCGATCTTCATGTATGGCCAGATTACCATGGTAACAGATCTCCTTTAGCTGATCCATCTATAAAAGGCATGGTAAGTTTTATAGCCATTAATTCTGGGTTATTAACCCTTTCATACTAAAAGCTCCTAGTGGACTTGCAGATCCAAACAGACTAGTTATCACTCATATATTTCATTATTAGCAACTTCTTAGGTGTCAGAGATATCACATTTGGACAATTGAAGATCATTTTTCAATATCTGTATCTATATGTTTTCCTCACAGTGCAGAAATGGACCATTTAAAGTAGCATTCTTTAATAAAAATCAATTGTAACATACATAAGATGAGATCCCAGGATTTGCAGTATCTTAAGGATGTCTAGATTGTTTTACAAATTGAGTGATACATTCACACAAGATAAAATCTTAGTCACTCAACAGTGTGATTTATGTGTTAATTTCACCAAATAATAATTTTGAGTCAGATGATAGATCCATACGTAAGCAGAAATTGCAATCATTTGATAGTGAAGGATATTAAAACCCTTCCCACACTCAGAGGAGAATTGAAATCAGTCAAGGCTCAACTCTTTTTTTTTTTAACTGTGTTCAGAAAAAGAAAAAAAAAGTCTACTTTTTAACCATACCCTGAGGTTACTAACAAACACAGGTATGCTATATATGAAATTAAAGAGCAATTTATTCTGAACAATAAAAATTCCAAAGTGAAGAGAAGTAAGTTAAAAAACACTCACAGGTACCATTGGTTGGGAATTAATGGATCTGTTTTCATTCAGCAATTTGTTTGCCTTGGCACAATAACATTAATAGTTTCAGTAACAATAGATCATTATAAACATAGGTGACAATCACAGCGTTACCTGGGTGACATTTTAACGCCAATATATCAATAAATATTTTGTGGAAAAAATTTTGACGACTTCGGGACTTGAACCTGCATCTCTCCAGAAACATGCCAGAGTATTCTTACCGATTGAACTAATGCCGGCTCATCTTTTTTCCACTAATTTAAGACTTTAAACTTGTTTCACCAATGATTTTCGGTGCCAACCATTGGCACCATCTATGATCAATGGGTGGCAACTATTTCTTTTTATATTGTGCTGAGTAAGATGGAATACTCTGGCATGTTTCTGGAGAGATGTGGGTTCAAGTCCTGTATGTCAGCAAAATTTTTCTCACTAAATATTTATTGATAGATCATTATGCTGTAACTATCTAAATCCCCATATGTGTTGAAGCTTGGTATTGTTGTCTGTAGTTGTAACCAAAAGTCAAGTCACTAGGCTTGTTATAAAATTAGATTAATAAGATTTATATAATTAATTGTTATAAAATTAGATTAATAAGATTTATATAATACCCAGTGTCTTTCAGAGAGGTCATGAAGGCCATTTGACTCAAACCTCAAGCTCGAAAGAGGCCTCAAATCTGGACACTTGTTAATTTTTTGATATAACAATAAAAGGTGTGATTTAGTAAAAAGATATAAATTTTAACTGATGAGCCTCAGATGAGGCATTAATGTTTCTTTTCAGGTATTGTCTTTCTGCTGAGATCTCACCTTACAGACCATTTCTGTAGCATTTTACCTGATAAGCTCCTGTCAGACCTCTGTGTCAAGCAGCTGCTTGAGGAGGAAATTTTTTATATAGATTTTGTCAAATTAAAAATGTTCATAAATAATAATGACATATTTTTTATTTCAGCTTAGGGGCCTTAAAAGTTGAAAATGGCTTAGTCTCTGGATGACCCTGGCCAAACCCATGTACACCTTGCACATATGCCCATCAGAATAACTACAACTGTAATGGATGAACATTCAGTGTGCGTATTGAGAGCAGATGTGTGAATGTATGAATATGATCCCATATACACCAATCAGCCAATACATTAAAAACCCACCTCTGCATTATGCAAAGAAGCACATGTGCAGACAATCAATGTCGTGCCAAGATCGCGAATGATATATATATATATAATACCTGGGTCGGAGCTCTCGCAGGCAGTATTTCATTTTGTCTCAACATGGAAAAAAGCAAAGGATTTATCTGATTTCGACAAAGGCCAGATCGTTATGGCAAGATGCCTTGGTAAGAGCATCTCTGAAACAGCGATGCTGGTAGGCTGCTCACGCTATGCAGTAGTTGGTACCTATCAAAGACGTTCCAAAACAGGTGACACTTCAAGCTGTCGACAAGGCATGTACCAGCCACACCTCATTGATGCCAGAGATCAGTGCCTATCTCTTCTTGTCCGCAGCAACAGGAGGTCTTGTCCATTCACCGTCGTAAACACTTGCAGTGGCCATGTAATCATCAACATTAGACCATAGAAAACTGGAAGAGGGTCAGATGACAAGATGAATTCTGTTTTCTGTTACACCATGTGGACAGACAAGCTTGTGTGTGATGTTTACCCATGGAAGTCTTCTCATCTGGATGCACTGTGGGACAGATCCAGGCAGCTGGAGGGAGTGTGATGGTCTGGGCAATATTTTCTTGGGGAACACTTGGATCAATTATCCCTGTAGAGCAAAATCTGACAGCTGTCACCTACCTTATCATGGTTGACCAAGGGTGACCCCTTTATGGTGACTGTATATCACACTGCAAAGAAGGTTCAGAAATGGTTCCTAGAGCATGATGAGAAATTCACTTTATTGCCATGGCCCCCAAATTCACCAGACGAATCCTATCCAGTATTTGTGATTTGAGTTGGCGAAATGGGTACAAGCAGCATCACCCCAGCCATGTAATTTATGGAACTGTGGAATGTTCTATTGCAGTCATGGTACCAAATAACAAGCGACACCTACCAACATCTTGTTGAATCTAGGCCTCATCGGGTGAGAGTTCTTTTGGCGGCGAGAGGAGGACCTGCATCATATTAGGTAGGTGGTTTAATGTTTTGGCTGATCATTGTATTTAATAGGTGATCATATTCATACATTGAAGGGTTTTTATTCCACCAGGCTCAAGAGAGTTTTTCCTTTATATCTGTGATCATAACATAGTTTTTCATGCAAGTATGAATAATTTTAAGTCATCTTACTGTTGACACTATATAGTATTTCAAAATTTTGAAATGACATTGCATCAATGCTAGTAAGCAATGCTAACACAACAAAAGAATCTTCATTTTTTGAAAAGATAAATTCACATGAGATTATATGTACTGAATATTATACTGTTTCAATCCAGTTACTTGACACCCCTCTTAATTTTTTCTATGCTTGATCCAGCGTGCCAGGCTCGTAATCTGTAGTTCCCAGGTTCGAGTCCCAGCTGGGTCAGCGTTGAGATTTATCTCCGCAAAATTCCCCGCCCTGCCCACGGTCAGTAAGGGACACCGATGGGCTTGGAAAGGATGCCGTCCGTCGGATGGGACGTTAAGCCGTGGCCCCGTGTGCGGGAGAACCATACCCTGTGCACGTTAAAGAACATGCTGGATGGCCTTGACAGGAGGCTACCATCTGTCTCCCAACAGCTGTTCCAGTGGGTCCCCTCCCCCAACCTTCTCTGAGCCTTCGGGGTCCATGTGACCTGGCCATTTAGCCCATGGTGTGCAAAAAAGTGCCGCTCAGAGGTAAAACAACCCAACCTATGCTTGATCCTGCTTCTCTCATAGTGGGACATAGCCTCGTATCAAAAAATGAAATAATGAGCATGAAGTAATAATTTTAGCATCATAATTATAAGATTTCTTGTATTCTTTACATATTGTCCTGTTTCAGATTTGTGGATTAGCATTATCATCAGATAAAGAAAATCTTGCAGTACAGTACCTAGCTACACTTCAATCTCTTGCTGTAAGTTGACCAGTATTTAAACGTATAAAAACTGCTTTTATAACAGTTTCTCTGAAATAAAAGTATTTTTTTAAAAATTTTGAAAACAAGTTGTGTTTATATATATTACCCATTGGTTACATAGTAGAATTCTGTATCAATAGATTCTCAGCACAATTTTTTGCTGTTTTGATTCTCAGCACAATTTTTTGCTGTTTTAGGTGGTTTCATGTAATCAGCTCTCTTCATTGTTAATGATAGTACAGCATAATAAAAAGTAATGCTATTAATATTATTTCAGTATAGTACAAAGCACATAATCAGCTGTCTAGAAGATAAAGGCCATAAAATAGGAACATTGCTAATGTGTGGTGGACTGTCAAAAAACCCAATTTATGTACAGATGCATGCTGATATTACTGGTAAGAAACTGCAAGTAATTTTCAAGTTGAAATGTATAGGATTGCAAATATGTTATAAAAAAAGGAAAAATGGGCATATCAATTAAATTGATAATGCAAATACTTTATTTTTATGCCTAGTGATGCTAAATAAACATAGTACTACAGATGCTCTAGGTATGATGTGTGATTAAGTAATTTTAACATTGTTTTATGCTTTATTATAAATGTAGATTACACTGTTTTAAATATTCAAGAGATATTAACTTCTATGGTTTTACTATACTCATATATAGTTATGGCAGTGACCTTTAACTTAAGTATTGCAAGTAAAATAAAATTACTTTTAATTTTAACTTTATATGATGATTTGGCAGACAATAACCAAAACTATGGAACATTTTGAATATGTAATATTTGAAATTTTTAAATAGTGCTAAGAATTTAATATTTATCAAAAACACATTGATTGAAATTAATATCACTGTTGTATCATTCACAAATTTGAATGAGGCACATGATCATGTCCTTTTTCTAAATGTACACTACTTGTGTAATTTGAATGTGTACTGATTATGCTTTAATCACACAATCATTTAACAGGCTATGCTTTAACCAGTGAGAATGCCCAGAGTTTTCTTATGTTGTGATAAATAACATTAACCGAAATGGTTATTAGTGAAATGGTAATCTAGGCACAGATGCTTGGTTGAGCTTTCATTAGCAGATACAACAGTTGTTGTAGGCAGAAATAGCTATTACCGAAACTTAAATAGTAATATTATATAAGATTCATAAATAGTTTTCAAACTATATAGAGATTCTAGTTGTGACTATATTTTGTCCACAGAATGAAAACACCTAATATATAGCATTAAATTTTTGTTGGTAGCACAGCAATAGCACTTAGATCACAATTCTAAACATTATCTTAGAAAAATATACTGTTAAACTGTCAGAAGTACTGTCTGCTTAACAATGGCAAAAAAAAAAAGCCAAACTGTAAAGGGAAAAAAAAATGTTTTAAAAATTGTTTTATGTTTGCATATCAATTTAAGATTGTAGATGTTTATGTGATCATCACAAATGAAGTTTTCATTGAATTGTTTTGTCTTTTTTTTTTTGAGTAAACAATAAGTTTATATATATATATATCACTTTTAGGTCTCCCTGTTATAATTCCACATGAGTCAGAATCAGTTTTAATTGGAGCAGCACTACTAGGAGCAAAAGCAGCCAATGATTATGCATCTGTAACTTCAGCCATGGCAGAAATGTGTGGGTCAGGTCAACTAATTAAACCCAGAGAGGAAGATAAGAGGTATACTGTAAAAGATATAAAAATGCTTATATGCAAAATATAGCAGAAATGCAAGGATAAAAAGCAGAAAATAGTTTCATGTCTTTAGATGAAATAGTAATTAGCTACCATAGACAGCCAATTCCATTAAAGCTACATCTCATCATGCTATCATTAATCATATTGATTCAATACATATATTAACATGTTAAATTGCTTATTCTTAAAAAGAATAATCACATTAAAAATGACATTGCAATAGCCTTAAGATAGGCTTGATATACATTTCAGAAAAAACACGAAAGATCTTCAAACCAGTTTCCCATAATCCTTGTTGTTAGTGGTGGATAGTTCCAGTTTGAAAATATTACACCCAGAGTTGTTAAACTATGTGTACATTTTCTGGTATATTTAAAACAAAAAACGATTACATATATGCTGTAGTATAACCAGGATTTTTAGGAGGTGGGATTTGGAAATTTTCTTAACAATTTTAATAATGAAAATTGAAATTTGTTTAAGAAATTTTCTCAAGCGAGGGGATTAAAACCCTCAATCCCTTTTCCCTTTGGTTATGTGACACTGATATGTTTAACCAATTGTAATCCTACATATTGTTACGACAGATGAACGAGCAACAGTGACTTCATGACTTAACGTGACTTGAACCCTGACAAGTAAAAATAAGAAGTATTTTTATTATGGTGTGTGCGCAGGTGATTATTTTGTGTTGTTAGTAAGATAAACTTAGTGATTTATAACAAGATGAAGGATTGTTTATGCCGGAAGTGGAGGAATTCAAGAGATGCGACAGACAGTATAGAGGTAGTAGTTTAGTAGAACAGATGGGTCTTGTATGCTCTGCAGAAAAAGTGTTATTGACTTATGTATAATAGTAGTTAGTTTGTTTATAAGTTATTTCATCCATACCATTATAATTTGTTTGAAAATACACTATTTGATACTCATGCTCAGTGCTTATCCATTTTTAAATTCGCAAAAATATGCTTAAAAATAACCATTAATGAAAACTTTTCTTGCAAATTATAAGGTGTAATATTCACAATTGCATCCAAAAGCAATGTTGGAAGCCAAAATAAAATTAATATGCAATCATTTTTTTTATTTATGACTGATGTTGATTATCTTTATTGTTCAAGCTAAATAACTTAGTGGCTAATAAACTAGAGTGGGGGTGGTTCACTTGGTAGCAGACCAAGCTTATAATCTACAGTTTCCAGGTTTGAGTCCCACCTGGGCCAGCACTGAGATCTATCTCAGCAAAACCACACCCTACCCTTGGTCAGTAGAGGACACCAATGGGTTTTGAAAGGGTGCTGTCTGTCAGATGGAACTTTAAACCATTGCTCAGTGTGGGGGGAAAGCCTACCCTGTGCACATTTAAGAACAGTTGGATGGCCTTGATGAGAGGCTACCATCTGTCTCTTAATAGCTGTCCAGTGGGTCTGCTCTCCCGAACCTTCTCTGAGCTGTCAGGGTCCTTGTGACCTGGCCATTTAGCCCATTGTATGAAAAAAAGTGCTGCTCAGAGGTAAAATAACCCAAATTATGGTCTATCATACCAATGTTATTTAAAGATGATGCTATTAAAAAGAAAGGCTAATGAGAAAAACCATTAAACAGTGTAGGAAAGATATGCAATTTAATTGCAGTAGAATTCAAGTTCTGGTGAAACACTGCTATTGAGAGAATTTCTGTAATCAGGTCTGGATTTCCCATAAGGCACGTTAGGCATTTACCTAGGGGCATCAACATAATAGGGGTGCTAACATTCAATTGTTACAATATGTTTATTTAAGTAACAATAAAATTATGCCATTTTTAATTCTCAGAAGGAATAAAAACTGGTTGCAAATATTCTTGATACAAAGAGCAGTTTCACTTTCTTCAAAGCACTTCTTCTCCTGACAATCAAAAGTGAAGTGTAAGGATATCTATAAAATCTATTGCATTGGAATATTTTCATTTTATATGAATGGAAAACCAAATTCAAATCTCCCTAACACCTAAAAACAAGCTTTTTTTTATTAAAAAATGCTGCAGAAGATAATTATAGATCTTAACAAAATTAATCCAAATCTTAATTTTGAAAAATGTTTTAACACTTCTCCTAAACACTGTTTCAAGATTGATGTAAACTAAATAATGATTGATTGCATAAACTTCTAAAATTACATTTTCAAGCAACTTGTTTTAACTCTTAAGGTAAATTCTTATGATGAACAACATTGCTGTTAAATGTTTCAGCTTCCAGAACCTTTTGAATAGTCAACAAATACTGCTCAAAATCTAGACCTGGGGAAATTTCTTTTTAAGGTTTTTCAATTTATTTCCTGTGACATTTTGATATAAAATGCTTATTTCATAATTGGGAAGCTTTGAACTTAGATTTGCACATCATGGAAGTGTCCCAATACTTTTAATTAACAATGTAGTATAATTTTCTCATTACCAAAGAAGAGCAATGAAAGAAAAGTAAAATGTTGAAATTTCCAAATAAATAATTTTATTTTTAAATGTTACTGTATATTGAATATTACAAATTTTATGCTTATATGATAGAATTTTTTATACAATATTTGGTAAAAAAATTTTTAGTACTTATTAAAATTCCTGCATTTTTTTGAATTATATTATTTCTTTTCATCATGTTAGTGAAATTGAAAAAAAAAAGTTAATAAGAAATTTTTAAAAATGACTAAACATAAGATGCATTACTGCTTTATATGCCTAGGGGTGCATTAGCTGTAAATCCAGCCCAGCTGGTAATGCTTTATTTTGTGGGGAAGTGTTGCTCAAAAGTCTCACATAACTAGAATGTTAATAGTAAGTAGAAAAATTTTAGTTTCGCCGTGAGTGGGATCCCACCCATGGCGAATGATGAGTACATTAACCAACATATCTTTGGGATTACCTGTACATTTCAAATATAGTATAAATATTATGTAAATCTATAAAATACTTTGGAGCTAAATTTAGTTTTCTTTTTCAGCTATCACATGAGGAAGTATGAAGCTTTCCTTAAGATGATTGAATGTCAGAAGAAAATACAGCATATAATGAGTGAACAACAATAATGTTCTTAATATTAGTATCAAGAAATAAGCTCATACTAAATTTATAACCACAGTTGTCATTTAGTCATATTTTTCCCATTTTCTGCAAATTTATTTCTATTTCCTTTCTTTAGTAACAAGCAAAAATTGGTTAATATTAATCATGTAATAATTTTAAACCTTAGATGCTTCATGATATTCTTCAATTGACTTGAAATGACATTGAAGAACAGAATAAAATTTAATAATTAGTCTTTGTAAAGCTGGTTTCATATGCTATAATTAATAACAGATTCATTTATATTACTAATGGGTAGAAAATTAATATAGCTTATATCTTAGCATTTTTCTGATATGCTGGAAATAGTAAAATAAATGTGTAGAACAGGGATCTCCAATTAAAAATTCTTACCAGGAAGGTATAAATTATAGATTTGTGAGACTTGTATAGCAGTAGTGGTTAGCGCGCTTGGCTACTGATCTAAGGGACCTGGGTTCAAGCCCCGGGTAAGGCATGGCTGTTTGTGTTGTTTTTCTCCTGAGGTCCTGCCATCCTCTCAGATCTCCTACTATGGCATATAAACTGACAGGCTCCTGTCAGACCTCCATGGCAAGCAGCTGCTTGAGGGGATATTTATTATTTTTTTTTAGATGGCATGCATTTTCTTTACTGCTGAGAAATTTAAATATTTAAATGATGCAATTTAGAGTAAACATTTTCATGTAGATTAAATAGAATAACTAAATTTGTATCTGTATAAAACTGTTTCATAGCTTTATCCCTAACTATAATTTTGAACTTCAACCCTAAACAAAGAGTAGTGAACAAATGTATAGTTTTCAAATGTGAAGTGTGGTCGTTTTTGGGAAATTTTCAGCAAGAAATTAATTTATAACACTTGCCTCCATTACTCTTACTAGAATTCTCAAAGGGGGTTGATTATAAAATCTTGATAAAAATTTTACCCCTCTTCTAGGGAAGGTCAAACTCTAAAGTATATCAGCAGCAACTGCTGTCAAATATTTCAGCTTCACCAACTCCTTAAATATTAAACTAATGCTAGAATATTTATCCGGCCTTGCTCATGTCTGGAACTTTCTAAAGTATATAATACATGGCATCCCCCACGTCGCAAGTTTCATTTGGCATAAACTCGTTACGATTGTTTTACTCTCCCATGGTACACACTATGGTAAACATTTTATCCCCATCACTAGTATGAAAATAATTATGATCATTTCATCTCCGCCACTACCCCCTTGTAAAAATTTTATCCCCCTATTTTTGGGGGAGGTCTGAAACTCTATACAGTAGATGGCACTCACCATGACATAGGCTTTCGTTTGGCATGAAACTCGTTACGATTGTTTTGCCCACCCCCACTTAGCTGGTAAAAATTGTATTCCCCTCTTCTTTGAGGTGTAAAACTCTATGAAGTAAACTCACCGGACAAAAAATTAGTCACCCCTGGCTGATTGTCGCCTAATAGCGCGTAACGCCTCTGTGCGATTGAAGAACAGCCGAAATCCTGTCTGGCATGGATGCCGCCAGTGTACAGGTATAGTGCACATCAATATTGATCCACTCTTCTAGCAGCAAATGCCGCAGTTTGGCCGGATGGCACTACACTCGCTGCCCCATATAGCCCCACGTTTTATGTGGGATTCAAATCTGGGGATTTGGCGGTCCATTTGAGATGCTTGAAGACCAGAATGCTCGTCGTGCCAATCCGACACACTTCGAGCCCTGTGCCCGCGACAATTGTCATCTTGGAAGACTGGTATACTTCTGGTGTTCACTGTGGAGATGCACAAAAGTGGCAAACATGTGGTTCTCCAGTAGCTCCATATAGCCCTTTGGTTCAAGTACGATGTCACCGCAACCAAAGGACACATTTCCTCGTATGTGAAACACCCCCAGAACATCAGAGCCTCCTTCAGCTTGAATAGAATCTTGCACACAGTCCGCATGGAAGGCTTACGCTATACCCATCGCCTCGCATAATTTGAATATAAGCGAAGACGTAATTTATCAGACCAGATCACATTTCGAAGAGTTGACAGTCCAGTCTTTGTGTGCTACGCCCAATGTAGCCATGTGGACTTTTGCAAAGCTGTTACCATGGGTGTCTTCTGCGATACTCTACTCCAGATACCCATGGCATGCAGTTCCCTTCGGAGCGTTCATTCGGAAACAGCTTGTTGTAGGCCTGCATTGACTAACTGGAGCAATTCCTGCCTCATTGCAAAGCGGTTTGCCCTAACAGTGCGTGACACACAGTAGTGGCCCCTATTTGTGAGCAGTTTTGGCGACGATTAGTGGTGGTCTCTGATGTACGCCACTGCTGGAAGACCCTTTGAAGAGTGCGTTTTGGCACACCTGCAAAGGCAGTAACTTATTGTACACTATGCCCTTTGGCTCGGTCAAATGCAATACCATCTTTTTGCCACTCATTCACATCTTTGGTATGACCCATGTTTCACAGTGACTAACACACAACCACTTATGGTGGGAGATAACTAATTTTTTTGTCTGGTGAGCTTATATGAAACTCCCCACACCAGAAGCTTTTATTTGCCATAACACTAATTAAGATCCATAACACTAATTAAGATCGTTTCGCCCTCTCTTTCGGCATAATTTTTATCCTCTCTTTAGGAGAAATCTGAACTTCTCTAAAGTTGCAGATGGCACAGCCCACATGATTTTGAATAACTACTAATATTAAGTGTATGGGGATTTCGAGAAATTCAAACCTGCCCATTCCAATTTTGGTTGACCCAAGTGGATTGGCATATAGCTTATATTTTTCCCCTGGGTAAAGGATATGCTCATGCAAAGTTTGGTACCTCTAACTTTTTTGAAGGCCGTGTATAAACGGTCAGACATACAAATTAAAACTTGTTTATATATTAGATTTTTGAAATTTGACAGAATAAACAGTTTTATTTTTTAATAAAAACTTATTTTCAAAGTTCTGGAAGACCCTTTGAAGAATGCGTTTTGGCACACCTGCAAATATAATATATAATAAATATAGTTTTCCATCCACACAGTACTGAAGTATCACAAGAAGTTTGGTAATGTAATAGAATACCCATATTCTTTTAAAAGTTCATTTTCGATTGTCGAGAGAGAGTATTTTATAAAGAGAGTATCTCTCCATGAATACTTACAACTAGTTAAAAAAAAAATATGATTTTGTTACTAAAATAAAATTGTAATATTTAAATCGTGGCACCCTTGGGCTAGTGCCTATAGGACAGTGTCTCGCAAACTGTGTGCCGCGAGGGATTCCAAGTGTGCCGTCAGAGATTTTCAAATTGACACTAGATATTCCAAAGATTTCATTTTGACTTGACTTGTGTTATCGACGTGCTTTAATAAAAATCTTTCAGATTTTATCAACTGGGATCTTGTAAGTATTTATCAAGCTTTTTCCAAATTTTGGTATTAATTTTTGATTATTATAATTACTGAAATTAAATCTAAGAAGCGTGAGCGGCTTCAGATGATTGATGAAGGCTTCAGATGATTGGTGAAGGCTTCAGACGATTGATGAAGGCTTCAGATGATTGATGATGAAGGCTTCAGATGATTGATGAAGAGATGCGAGTGTATTTATCTAACTTTGAGCCAAGAATAATGCAAATTTGTTCGCAGAAGTAAGCTCATACATCCCATTGAAATATGTTCATATCTAAATTTTAAATAAAACGCATTTAACGAAACTTCAATTTTCCTCTTTTTACGTAACCATCAAAAAATTCTTTTTTAGGTGTGCTGCGGGAAAAAAAATTAGATTCAGCGTGCCGCAGAGTAAAAAGGTTTGCGAGACACTGCTATAGGACATCTGGGCCTAGCAGTAGCGCACTCAGGATTTAATCTTTTGGCCAGGGCAAACGAAGTATCGCTCGGTCTGCCAGATTCATTCGCCCTGTGTTCACAGCGGCCGTGATTCCCGAGGTATCGGTATTCCCACCTTATGTGACCGCTAATTCATAAGTGATATAGAAGACACGACACAACATAAATATAAAAAATGAATTTTAATTAGGAAAATATTTTTAGAAAATTTTCTAGTGTATTTTTTCCCTTTCCTTTGGGGTGTGCCAGGGCCCCTTGCCCCCCCCCCCCCCCACCTCGGGGTGCACCACTGGGGCCTAGTCTGACATACATTCTAGCAAACATCACTGGAATCGTCACTGATTAGAATGAATATAATAAATTCCATCTTGGGAAGCGTGAGATGGAATTTATTTTAAAAATGTATTCATGAAAATACTATCAAAATTTGAATGTTTATGCTTAACCCAGATGTCTGGATAGGTCATTATCCATTGAATGGTACATTCAGCTAATGATGCCCATGTGTAGGAGAGCCATACCATGTGTACATTTTAACAGATTGGGTCCTTCTCTCCGTGTGTGCTATTAACTCTGGGTACTTTTGAATAACTAATGCAGTCTGCTGTCAGAATGGCACTACTTGGTTGGTTAAATCACTAGACTCTGTATATTACATACATATCTACACTTTTTATTTACATTAGAAGCAATAAAAAAATAAATACCCCCTCAAGCAACTGCTTGCCATGGAGGTCTGACAGGAGCCTGTCAGTTTATATGCCACAGTAGAAGATCTGAGAGCAGTACAGTGCACAATTATATATATAAAATCTGCAAGGAAACAGCTACTAGCTCCAGCAAGTCACTAAATAAATGACAGCAAGATTCCCCAGCTTACTACTAAGCTAACGCAGTCTTCAGGTATTCCCAATACCTATGCAACAACGGAAAAGAGTTGATGTAAACGGTCCGACTTCGCAACCGTTCCCTACCAGTTCAAAGTGGAAATGTCGTTTTAAAATTCTTAAATCGCTCTCAGTTCACCCCTCCCCCCTCTTTAGCCTAGCTGATGTCTTTGCAACATTAAAGAACATGCTTGGATAGTCTTGAGAGGCTGTCTCTAGCTGTTTTCTAAAATATGTCCATGTGAAACAATGAATCCTGATGTCTACTGCCCTTTAATGATAGTAGTTATAAAAAAAATAGTATAAATTATGAATAAGGCTTTTTGCGGTGCACAAAACTTACTAAACTATATGTAACCGAAGTTTCAATTATTTGTTAATAATAGTTTATCGTTTAATGTAGTGCTAGCAAGCGATGATGGTTAAACAGAGAGAGATTGAATTCTGAAAGGAAATTTACGAAGTTGGATATAAAAGCAATTTTATGCATAGATTATATAGATCTTCTGGGTATGCTCCTGGGTGTCACGAAACACAGTTCAACATATGTAACTTTGCGGGAAAAGGTTGACCCCCCTGATCTATACAGTGTTAAATGCATAGCATATATAAATTGTTCCATAAAAACAATAAGTTTGCATTGTTCCTGTGAACATAGTTTTATTCAGACAAGAATAGAATCATCTATGTTAGAGGTTCCCAAACATTTGGGCATCAGATCCTCTTGATTTTTGGAAAACCACGCCTCCGCTCCCCCACTCATTTCTCATCAACCCTTTATCAATTTCAGTTTATAATTAAAATTAAAAAAAATTACATTCCCACGCTCTTGCAGATTTGGAATGTTGTAACTCAGCTCAGAAAATTTGAGATCTGACGTGGCATTCAAGGTCAACTAGCTATCTGATGTTTGATTCAATTGTAATGCATGTGCTAGAAATACGAAAATTGGCGCCTAGAAATAATTTATAACTAGGATACGACTTTTTCGGGTTTTACCCAACGACCAATACAGTCATTTCCAGCAATGAAAGTATTTTCCGAGGTTGTCTTTGAAATGGATAGCTACAACTAATAAAAATCTCTTCCGAACTACTAGATAAAGGCATCAGTTCCAGATCCATTTATTAAATCTATGCCCATGATTATTACTTTTGGGACGTTTTTTAAATAAAAAAACACTATGTGTGATAAAAGCTTTTGTAGGGTACTTTTCTGTTTGCTGTAATTTATTACACACTTTTTGTTATATACTCCCAATGTTTCTCCCAATGCCATTTTTGTAAACGGAAGCATCACGTTTGGGCGAATAATGTTCGACGTTGTATCACCACAGATAGCAGACACGTTGAACATATCAATAAATTTTCCTCTTATACTTCATTCGAACATGTCGCCTTTTCCTCAGTGGCGGCTGGTGACTAAAATTTAGGTGGGGCACTTTGACCAGTACTGGAGGTAGACACCAGATACAAGAAACATTTTGGATGTCCGATATTAAATTGGACTGGAACATTTCGCAATGCATATATACACTGAGAGGCCAAAAGTCATGGAATACGTGCCTAATAACGGGTTGATCCTCTTCGAGCCCTCAGCACTGCAGCCACACGTCGAGGCATGGAGTCAACAAGTTGCTGGTACCGTTCTCCAGGGATGGCAGCCACACATCTTGCAGTGTAGACCATAATTGTGTTGCATTGGATGGTGCTTGATTCACGGATCGTAAACTTGTTTCCATTTTGTCCCACAGATGCCCCAAGGGATTCATATCGGGAGGCCAATTCATGGTCGTAAAATCCGTGGTGTTCCTCGACCCACCTCCTAGCAACCAAAGACTGGTGACACATTGCATTATCTTGTTGGAATATCCCTTTACCATAAGGGTTGGGTTGTTTTACCTCTGAGCGGCACTTTTTTTGCACACTATGGGCTAAATGGCCAGGTCACATGGACCCCGAAGGCTGGGGGAGGGGACCCACTGGAACAGCTGTTGGGAGACAGATGGTAGCCTCCCGTCAAGGCCATCCAGCGTATTCTTTAACGTGCACAGGGTATGGCTCTCCCGCACACGGGGCCACGGTTTAACGTCCCATCCGACGGACGGCAGCCTTTCCAAGCCCATCGGTGTCCCCTACTGACCGTGGCAGGGCGGGGAATTTTTGAGGAGATACCATAAGGGTGTTCGAAAGTCATGAAAGGGTGCAGGTGGTCTGCAAGGATGTCCACGTATCTCATACTTGTCAGCAATTGTTCCAAACAGACGAGTGCAAGGTGAACATGCTCCACACCATCGCAGAGCCGCTTCCATTCTGAACATTACCTTGCAGACAGAAAGGGTCGATGGCTTCACAGGGCCTATGTCACACTAACGAACCCATCAGCAGGAAACAACTGGAACCTCGATTCATCGGACCATGCTACCCGGTGCCACTATTCTACTGTCCAATTTAGACGTCTTTGGGCCCATTCCAGTTGTCGAGCTCTGTGATGATGTGTAAGCAATGGGACACTAGTAGGCTTTCAGCTACCAAATCCGCTGCAGTGCAGGTGGCAATGGACAGTCCTTTCAGAAATATTCAGTTTTGAAGAGATAAATCTCAACACTGACCCAGCTGGGACTCGAACTTAATAACTGCAGATACGAGCCTGGCATGCTACCAACTGAGCCACCCCCACAATATGCAGTTCCCGGGTTAGAGTTCCACCTGGCCAGTGCTGACATCTCGTTTCATAATTTGCCGCCCTGCCCTCAGTCAGTAAGGGACACCGATGGACTTGAAAAGGCTGCTATTTGGATGGAACGTTAAGCCGTGGCTCAGTGTGTGGGAGAGCCACACTCTGCGCATGTTAAAGAACATGCTGGATGACATTGATGGGAGACAAGTCTCCCGACTGCTGCCCAGTGGATTCCTTCCCCCAAACTTCTCCGAGCCTTCAGGATTCTTAATGATCAGGCCATTTAGTCCACTGTATGCAAAAAAAGTGCTGCTAAAAGTAAAATAATCAAACTTTAATGTTCTTTTAAAAGGACACCTGGTTTACCTGCATATCATATAGGTATAATTTCGTATATTGCCAAATTATTATATACTTTTAAAAAAAATTATAGGGAATTTGTTTTGCCCTATTTCCTGTTTGAGGCATATCTGGGATAAGAAAATAATTCATAATCATTTCCAATATTGTTTATCATTAAGTTTCAGAGTTTCTTTTGTGAATAACTTTTATACAGAGCTGTGCCAAAGTAGGAGCGGTGGGGCAACTGCCTTTGGCACAAACTTGGAACGAAAACAATTTTCTTGCCCCAAACGTTGCCCTGCTTACATACACTACAGGAAATATAAAATGCAGCACTTGCAAGAAGTTAAGCAAATGTGACGAAATTTAGGGAGGCGGTAATACGTAAATGATTAGGTTTGCAGGACGGTTAAAACGATTGGCCACACCTGAGCTAACATCACAGGTGCAGAGCAGTCAAACGCAAAACTCCCTGATTGTCAAAATGTTGTAGAAATTGTTCTAAACCGCTAAAGATGCCCTTACGCAGACATCGACAGCTGTTCCAAAAGTTAACAGACTTTGAGCATGGAAGAATCATCAGCCTTAAAGAAGATGGTTGGTTTGTCGTACAGAGATGTAGCCAACCTTGTTGGTTGCAATCCCAACACCATCGTACACAAATAGCGTCACTGGGTTCAAGGATCCAGCACATTCCGACAAAGATCAGGAAGACAACATGACCATGGAGTGACAAGTCCATTACTTGTGATGCATGGTATTGTGCGACAGATTCGCGACTTCGGCGCACTATCAATAGGTAACACATCGAATACCTAGTAGATGGACAATGAAAACAGGCTTTTAGTTTTCATTGTGAGAGTATCGTCAGGCACTGTGTTTGCCTCTCACATCTGTCCACGTGAAGGCACGTCTTCAGTGGTGTCACCTCAGACAGAACTGGAACGAACAAGAGTGGAGTACCATGGTTTTAGTGACGAATTTCGTTTTTGTTCTTGGTCAGCATGACGGTAGACGTGTTTGCCGCCACCCAGTGCATGCAACATCATCACACAGCTCCAGCACCTGGTGTGGGGTACCATTAGTCAGACATCTCGGTCACAACTGGTCATCTCTAAAACGGGATCTCTAACTGCCAAACGATGTTACCAACATTTTGCGGCCAGTGGCTGCCCCATTTGTTCAGTAGCACGGGACCTTTTACCAGCAAGATAACGTCCATCCCCGCACAGCCCATATTAGTCTGAAGTATCTACACAAGCAAAATGTTCAGATACTACCATGGTCAGCATGCTCGCCAGACCTTCCACTTACTGAACACGTCAGAGACATGATGGGTTGGGTTGTTTTACCTCTGAGCGGCACTTTTTTGCACACCATGGGCTAAATGGCCAGGTCACAAGGACCCCGAAGGCTCAGAGAAGGTTGGGGGAGGGGATCCACTGGAACAGCTGTTGGGAGACAGATGGTAGCCTCCCGTCAAGGCCATCCAGCGTGTTCTTTAACGTGCACAGGGTATGGCTCTCCCGCACACGGGGCCACGGCTTAACGTCCCATCCGACGGACGGCGGCCTTTCCAAGCCCATCGGTGTCCCCTACTGACCGTGGGCAGGGCGGGGAATTTTTGCGGAGATAAATCTCAACGCGACCCAGCTGGGACTCGAACCTGGGAACTACAGATTACGAGCCTGGCGCGCTACCGACTGAGCCACCCCTGCCCCCCAGAGACATGATGGGCCAATAGCTCCAACAACACCCAAGAGGTACAACTGTCACTAAAATGGAACAGCTCGCGTTATTTAGCACTCTAATCCTCAGGAGGGCATGCATTATAGAGCTGTACGATAACCTTCCCTGCCATGTTCATGAATGCGTTGTTGCACCGAGTGGTTCAACACCATACTAATTATACCACTTTACCACATTAGGTAGTGGTAATTTGCCTTTTTTTGATAATGTAATCAATCGCACATCTCAGTATATGCGAACAGCTGCCTGCGTTTCAATAAAATGACATTAATCTTTCAAGGTGTTGCATTTTTTTTTCCTGTACTCGATGTTATTCATAAATACATTTTCGAGTAAATTTTCCTTAACAAGTACCTCTGAAGTTCATTAAAGACACATATTTATATATACCAAAGATAATATCTTTATTAGAGCTAAAAGCATATTTCATCATGTGTTTCTTTATGTGACATAAAAGGTACCGGTCTAATAAAGCGTTTATTACATATTTCACACTGATAGGGGCGTTCACCTGAATGACGAAGCAAATGTGCCTTAAGATCACTGTTATGAATAAAACCTTTATTGCATATGAAACAAATGTGAGGTAAATCTCCTGTATGGGTTGCCAAGTGCCGCTTTAAGGAGCTATTTTCAGTAAACCTTTCATTGCAGACATCACAACCATAGGGCTTTTCACCAGTATCTATTCGTAAATGTCTGGCAAGGTTACTCTTAAAAAAACCTTTTTTACACATCATACAAGTATAGGGCTTTTCTCCTGTGTGTGAATACTGATGATGTTTGAAAACAATTTTATCTGCAAATTTTCTGTGACATATTTCACATATATATGGTCTCCTTATGAGACAATAAATGTCGTATAAGACTTTTTACATGTGTGTAACTTTTATTGCAAATGTCACAACAATGAGGACGTTCTTCAGTATGAGCTACTAAATGAGTTTGTAACTGAATCTTCAAAGGAAATGTTTTACTACAAATTTCACAAGTATATATTAGATTTTCTTTTACAGTTACTGAAGTATTCATTTTCTATTTATCCTTTGATTATACCCTATTAAATTGCTCGAAAACCGTTAAGCTTTATTTCATACTGATCACAATTTCGAATTGGATAAAGAAACCAGTACTATCACGTTATATATTATAGCAAATTTTTTTGGAATAATTAAATTTACTTTTTCTATAACTTTAGACTACAATTCAGCTGATATAAATAGAGAAAATCGTAATGTTTCCTACAATAGGGCATACAAAAAAAGGTAAATAGAAAAGGACAATAGAATGAGTTTAATAATTTCTTCTGTTATATAGTGGTGTTTTCTCCAGAAAAGGAGTCACAGAATACTGATAGCAAGAGTTTTTTTTACCATGTGTTGCAGTATCAAATATTGTAAAATGTACCTAAAAAATAAAACATTATCTTACTAAATATAAAAACCACTGTTTCAACATAAAAAATATTTTTCTTTATTTTAAATATAACAAATGTTCACATTAAACACAGCTTACGAAATTAGCTTAATTGCATTTCAATGATATTGGCAATTTCAATTATTAGTCAGATTGAGCAACATCTCTTACAACAGATCGGTGGAGCCGGTTAGGTAGTCCTATCATCCACACTAGTGGTTCTCAACGTGAGCCATATGGATCTCTCCTGTAGAAGGCCACATGGGAAAAAGGGAACATTAAGGGTTACAGTAGGTTTCTGAGGGGGGGTCATTCGAGCTTTGCCAGAATAAAATATTAAGAATGAGATGCAAAAGTCATATTATTCATGACAAAGGTATTAGATATTGAAATACGCAAACATAATTTATGGATAAGCAGTGAAATGAAGTTTGCACTGCTCTTGGAGAAAGCAAAGGTTGTACTTATCGCTTTTCCCCACTTCTTGTTGAATCTGGTTTAGTCATGTGTCACCATGGTTTACTTACTATCAAATGCTCATAACCGCCTTGATATTGTGAAGGGATGTGTTCTTCGTTTATCACCTCCATGGTTGTTCACTAACATCGCTGCAGCCAGATATTGAAAAATTTGCAAGTTTGTATTAGCCACAAAGTTCACACTGAATAAAAGTAGGAATTATCAGAATATTTTTTGTACTCTTAAGAATTTTCTCTTCTAATGGGAAATAAAGTACCGATTATTAGAATACATAAAAAATTTATGTTATAAATAAACAGTGCATATGGTAACGTTTTTTTCCCAAGTGACAGCAGTATGAGCGAAAAAAGGTTGAGAATCACTGATCTAGACAATTCGCATATATTTATTTCTATTATTATTACTGGCGTAATTTTAGACATCTTTACTTATAAATAATTTTCCTTTAAAATATATTTATTTAAAAAATAAAGATTAATATAAAAGTACACCAGCAATAATAATAATAATGGGGGGAAAAATACCCCCTCAAGCAGCTGCTTGCCACAGAGGTCTGACAGGAGCGTGTCAGTAGCCATCTATGCTATTTCATATTTGAGCTCGGCTAGGCTGAGCCTAACTCAGATCTATACATATCTCTAATGCATTCAGGGCCGGACTTACACATTCGCTAATACAGCTTAGTCCTCACGATTATGAGGGACCTCAAAAGTTTTAGTTTGAAATTAATTAATAGTTTTAGTTTCAAATTAATCTATAGTGCAAACATTGTTCATCTCAGTTTTACACAGTCATTATTGTATACCAATGCTGGTATAATTTTTTTCTCCACATTAATTTCATAGTTTTTAATGTTCCGTTCAATCAAAATAATAAATGTATAACTTATTTCGCCTTTCGAAATTTTGGGGCCTCTTACACTTATTGTAGCTTAGTGTCTTTAATTTTCCTTAGCTTAGGGCCTCAGAAGGTATTATTCCGGCCCTGAATGCATATAAATATTTAGCTTGTTGCAATAACTTCAATAATTATTTGCAAAATATAATAAAATGGATTAGGTTTGTGGTTTTGTAGCGATTTCAGAGACAGAAAAGTTCTGAAACTCTAAAAAGTTTAAAATCAGTCGAATCCCACTCACGGCAAAACCAATTTTTTTCAGCTTATTTCATGTGTTCCATGTCTACAGGACATTTTTTGTGATGCTTTACCACTGAATTCATAAATAACCTTTCATATATAATGTCTATTTGGATCACATAAAGTTAGAATTGTTTTTACTACTCTAATCTGGTATTCTTTCAACGATTTCAAGAGTAGTAATATAAGGATTTTTTTTATGTTATACAATCTTTGGATAGTATAGATGGTAGGTGCAGTGACAACTATTATCACTAGGTCCAGATCTAGAAAAAACTTAGGGGCCACTGGACTGAACTGGAATGGTAGAAACTCATTTTTTCTGAGGAATTTTTTTTTCATTGAATAGTATAATATATTCCCTCATCTTGCCTTGGTGGTTTATTTACTTGGTGGGTTTTCACTCCTTCCTAACGATTAAAATTTTACAGGGAGTATTCCTCCGCCTCCCCCCCCTCCTCGATCAAGTTCTAGTTACATAGAAAGGGGAGCTTCTGCATATATCTGCTGCTGCCTGCAGTTCACAATGATTCTAATTATAGGCATAATTATGGTAGGACCAAGAAGAGAGTGAACTCCTTTAAGAGAATTTTAACAGCACGAACAGATGCGAATACAATGGAAGCATACACCGAAAAGCTGAAACAGTATGCCCAGCATGTATTTATGAAAATCGAAGCAACTGCAGGTAAACAACAGTGCGTGTGGTCATGAAACAGTATAAATAATACCAGATACTGAGCTCTGTTCATCAGTGTTATTCTTGTTTTTCAGATGGGAAAGGCAGCAGACTTAAGCAAGTTTGACAAAGGCCAAATTGTAATCGCCTGGCGACTGGGGAAGAGCATTTCCGAGATGGCAAGGCTTATGGGGTACTCATGGTCAGCCATGGTTGGCACCTTCAAAAAGTGGTCCGAGAAGAGAAAAACCACAAACTGATGACAAGCTGTGGGTCAGCCACTGCTCATCAATGTTAGAGTTGAGTGAAGGCTATCTCATATGGTATGAGCCAACAGAAGGGATACTGTGGTGCAACTCGTCCATAATTTGAATGCTGGTGACAGGAGTATTGTGTCATAACACACAGTACATCAAACCCTGCTGAAAATGGGGCTGTGTAGCTGTAGGCCACTCCCAGTGCCCTTGCTAACCTCAGTTCACCGTCAAAAGCGCATACAATGGGCATGCGAGCATCAAAACTGGAACTTGAATGATTGGAAGGTCTGATGTGATGAATCTTGTTTCCTGTTGCATCAGGTGGATGGCAGGGTACGTGTGTGTCATTTACCTGGGGAACTGTTGGCACCAGGATGCACCGTGGAACGAAAACAAGCCGATGGAGGAAGTGGCCTCCAAATTCCCCAGACATCAATCAAATCGAGCATCTGTGGTTTGTGTTGGAACAGCATATCCGATCTGCGAAGGCCACAACCATGTAACTTACAAGAGTTAAAGGATCTGCTGGTAATGTGTTAGTACCAAATACCACAAGACACCTTTAGAAATCTTGTAGCATCCATGCCTCACCAGGTAAGAGATGTTTTGGCAGCACATGAAGGATCAACATCATATTAGGCAGGTGGTCATAATGGGTTGGGTTGTTTTACCTCTGAGTGGCACTTTTTTGCACACCATGGGCTAAATGGCCAGGTCACATGGACCCCAAAGGCTCAGAGAAGGTTGGGGGAGGGGACCCACTGGAACAGCTGTTGGGAGACAAATGGTAGCCTCCCGTCAAGGCCATCGAGCGTGTTCTTTAACGTGCACAGGGACCATGGCTTAACGCCCCATCCAACGGATGGCAGCCTTTCCAAGCCCATCGGTGTCCCCTACTGACCGTGGGCAGGGCGGGGAATTTTGCGGAGATAAATCTCAACGTTGACCCAGCTGGGACTCGAACCTGGGAACTACAGATTACGAGCCTGGCGTGCTACCGACTGAGCTGCCCCCGGTGGTCATAATGTTTTAGCTCTTCGGTGTATATAAATATTACATGTATTTAGAAGAAAAGTGTCACTTTCTAAAGTTTAATATTACACATTTTGGATGTACTGAGCTAAAAACTTTGTATTTAAGATTTCCTCATGGTTCATGAAACAAAGAACAGACCACAATTCCACTATGGTTTATTGTTTTCCATATATACCTCAACCATTTTGCTATGAACTGAGAGTGAAATACAATACTTAAAGCTTACTATTTATAAATAAATCAAGCTGGAACACCATTCTGGTTTTCTCTTAATATCTCTGCCATTTTAACTTATATTAACTTGAAATATGGTATTCAAGGAATGCTAATGGTAGTAAGGCCATAAATGGAAGTAAAATGCAGTTTCAGTATTCCAAACATGAAGCGTAGTGATACTGGGGGGACACTTCGGTGTTAATAAGACATTAGTGAAAGCTAGGGAACAATTTCTTTGGCTGAAAAGTAGGGCAGACGTTGAAAAATGGTGTAGGTAACATGAGGCCTATGCAGCAAAAAAAGGTTTTAATATTAGGAGTTGGGGCAAGTTGCAAACATATAACGTTGGTGCCCTTTCGAGAGAATAGTCATGGATGTTATGAGTCTGT
This sequence comes from Ryuthela nishihirai, assembly GCA_038380435.1. Taxonomy (NCBI): domain Eukaryota; kingdom Metazoa; phylum Arthropoda; class Arachnida; order Araneae; family Heptathelidae; genus Ryuthela; species Ryuthela nishihirai. The sequence goes on along the minus strand of JAWZYU010000028.1, from coordinate 64,024,138 downwards.
TCCCTAGGACTGATGGGAATCGTTATTTATTGCTGGCAATGGATTACTTCACAAAGTAGCCTTTGATTACCAGAGGCAACCAGCCTACTTATATTGGTAAGTCAGAAAATAAGGTTCACTTTTTAATTACTGTGGAAGACAGGTAGTTGGGTTGTTTTACCTCTGAGCGGCACTTTTTGCACATCATGGGCTAAATGGCCAGGTCAAATGGACTCCGAAGGCTCAGAGAAGGTTGGGGGAGGGGACCCACTGGAACAGCTGTTGGAAGACAGATGGTAGCCTCCCATCAAGGCCATCCGGCGTGTTCTTTAACATCTACAGGGTATGGCTCTCCCGCACAAGGATCCACAGCTTAATGTCCCATCCAATGGACTTTCCAAGCCAATCGGTGTCCCCTACTGACCATGGGCAGGGCGGGGAATTTTACGGAGATAAATCTCAATGCTGACCCAGTTGGGACTCAAACCTGGGAACTACAGATTATGAACCTGGCATGCTACCAACTGAGCCACTCTGGCCCCAGACAGGAAGTTACACTGAAGACATACAACATATATTACTTTTTCATATAGTCACCAGACTTCCTGACAACTTGTCATAACAATCAGTTTATTAAAGCCCTGCTGAAAGAAGGATGCATCCTACTCCTGAATACACTTTGTGACCTTCTCTTTGACAGTGTCATCTGATGGAAAGCATTGCACTCAGATGATTCTTCAGCTTCCCAAATAAGTGAAAATCCAATGGTGCCTCGTTTGGACTGCATGAGGGTGGTGAACAATTGCCCATCGTCACCTCATCACCTATCTGCTTCTTTTGCCTGACTGATAATAATGGACAATGTAAATGGACATCTGAATCAATGACCATAGAAACCAAACTACCTTAGCCCTGTTCATCCAACTGCACTTCAGAACATGGATGCTATTTAGTGTATTTGGTTACTGAACTAGTGGTACAGCCCCAGATGTTTATTAGTGTGGCAGGGCACAAAATGGGACCTTACTTTTTTATTTACCTTCATATGTTTGTGGATTCCAAGTTATTATTCTACTGTCAAAATCTTTTGTTCTATGAACATATAGCAAACATTTCATATCATTTTTAATAATTAATACTATTACATTGCTGAATTTACTAAAAAAAATCCTGGTAATACTTTTAGTCTGTTGGCTGCCAAATTTTCATAAATTTAATGCTAAACAATAATTGCCTCCTGCCTATGACTGGTCATCTAATTGATTGAATTGAGTGCTCATGCTAATAGTCAGGAAAACTTTGTTAATGCATTTTCCTGTTGTATAACAGGAGGCTCAAATCTAAAAAACAGGGTGGGGGGTAACTTTAAATAATTTATTGAAAAACAACAATGATATGGAGAGATGCAGGTTCGATTCCCGTATATCAGCGAAAATTTTTTCTGCTAAATATTTATTGATATATATATAAGTTTAATAATCTTTTGCCTCTATTATCCTTACTACCATTCTGAAGGGGGGGGACATTGTCACTTTCCCCTAAAATAATTCTCAAAATAGAATTATTTAAATTATTTTGCAACAAAATACAAAAAATTACTATTTCTTGACTGGACTTCACTATTCTTATTTCAAAATGAAATTGCCATAAACCACACAAAACTAGCACAAAAGTATGATCTTACTTTTGTGCTAGTTCTTACTCTAGTGCAACAAAAAGATCTACTTTCACTTGTGATGGCCAATAACTAAATGTGTCTGGAATGGCAAAAATATATAGTCATTAAATAAAAACCATCACAAAAAGCATAAGATGCAAAAAATAATGATAATCTTCCATCACATTACTAATTAAAGTCTACTGGCTATACAATGCACAGGTGGCTCTATCTGATGGTGTTATTCATAAACAATGTGTCTTAAAGATGGTGTCTTAATTTGGCTTAGTATGGTGGACAATGCACTAGTCAATGGCAAGTCTATGAATGGGTGAATTCAAAAGAGTATCGAATGTGTTGAAGATGCTCTGCGACGAAACAATCTCATCATTTGCACCCACAATCAGCTAGAAAAGTGTTATTCTAAGTGCATTTGATGATCATAAAGGGGTAAATCTGAAATACCACCTAGACAGTTGAGAAACTGTGATAAGTGCAAAAGTATGTGATGTGTTTCTGCATTGTCTGAAGTTGGCAATTTATAAGAAATATCGTGGTTTGTTAATCTGTGCCTGCAGCATGGCAATGACTGCCCTCCAGCTGCACATTTATATGAAGCAGATGCAAGAGATGAAGTCTGAGGTGTTCTCAACTTCCATATTCACTTGACTTAACACTAAGTGATTGCCGTTTCCTTTGGCTACTGATAGACATCATTTTTCATCAGATGGAGGTCAAAATGGTGTGCACAAGTGGTTCCACTGCAAACCACAATATTTCTTTCAAGAAATCCAATCATTAATTCATCATTAGAGAAAGTGTAATGAACACCTGAGGTTTCTTTCAAAAAGTACAGTAGAGCTCTATTAATTAGAGCTTCACAATGCAGTAATTAAAATCTTCCATTCTTTGATTTCTTTATTTCTCACTATCATAGAGATTAAGTATTTCAATATACTTTCAGTAGTACTACATACAACAATATGGTCAAAACCTGGTTATTTTGCAGTTTGGATTACTGTAGAAACTATAAATTCCAGTTTAGGCTATGTCCTTTCCCAGTTAGTGGGCTTCAGACAATACTGATTCAGATTTATGAGTAAATCACATGCCACATTATAAAAAAAAACCATACACAAATGATTTATTACTTTCTGTGACTTTTTTTATAACGTGGCAGTCAGATAATTGTTGAAATCAATGAGGGCCTTGAAAACTTATAAATTGACGGTCATGAAAATATGTAAAATGGCCACCATGAGCAAGTAGCATCTATAGATTTTTTTTTTAAATATTCCTACTGATTTTTGCATTTCTAAGATACAGCCTACGGCATTATATAATAACCCAGACATACATGTATAACAGAATTATACACTTTATTTCCTTATGGTGGTTCTTTTATAATACAGGGAGCTAATAGCTGCTCAATGAAATAACCGCCATTACAGTTAACAGGTATAAATGATTAAAAGATAAATATGATGAAATTCAATGTTTTTAGGTGAGTATTGTCAACACTTAGAATATGTATTTTAGCAGCTTTAGTCATTTTATTGAGCATTTTAAGCAACCCCTAGAAGCAATTCAGAATTACCCAGGGTTGTATTTAGACTTTGGTTATTTTGCATTCTGTTAACTGGAAAAGAATGTAGCTTAAACTGGAACCTATAGTTTTCACAATAATCCAAACTCATAATCCAAAACCTTTTAATCACAAAAGGTTGGGTTGTTTTACCTCTGAGCAGCACTTTTTTTCACACCATGGGTTAAATGGCCAGGTCACATGGACTCCGAAGGCTCAGAGAAGGTTGGGGGAGGGGACCCACTGGAACAGCTGTTGGGAGACAGATGGTAGCCTCTCATCAAGGCCATCCAGCGTGTTCTTTAATGTGCACAGGGTATGGCTCTCCCGCACACGGGGCCACGGCTTAACGTTCCATCTGACGGACGGCGGCCTTTCCAAGCCCATTGGTGTCCCCTACTGACCGTGGGCAGGGCGGGGAATTTTTGCGGAGATAAATCTCAACGCTGACCCAGCTGGGACTTGAACCTGGGAACTACAGATTACAAGCCTGGCGCGCTACCGACTGAGCCGCCCCCCAACACGAAAGGTAGTTTGCTTGTTGAAAACATTATCTGTATAGTGGCTCAGCAAACAAACTTCACGAATTGTTTGATAATTTTATTGCTTACTGATTAGTGTCTTATTTCATGCTTTTGTGGTTGCAAATTAAAAATAAGGGGTAAGCCAAACCCCATTTTCTATAATCTGACAAACTGCAACTACTTTAGTACTTAAAATAACTGAAAGTTACATCATTGAGCAATGAAATGTTAAAGTTTTGAAAGATAAAGTTTAAAAGTTTATTTCTGAATGACCGTTATAAATCAATTACTTTCTGAGTTAGGTCTTTCAGTTATACATTGGTACATTTTTACCGAATTTTGGTTAGCACGCCATTTTTTTCAAACCTTTTCTTGAACTGCCAGTACGCCTGATTAAAGAAAAAATTTGCAGATAAAACCTATGCTTTAAATAAGTTGCTAAAAATTTAGTTACATTACCATCATATATAATAATTATGTAATTTAAATATATTACCTACGTATGATCTAAGGGACCTGGGTTCGAACCCCGGGTAAGGCATGGATGTATGTGTCGTTTTTCTGCTGAGGTCCTGCCATCCTCACAGACCTTCTACTCTGGCATATAAACTGACAGGCTCCTGTCAGACCTCTGTGGCAAGCAGCTGCTTGAGGGGGTATTTATTATTATTATTTATTACATTCTTATGAACTCAGAAGAGACCAGGATACAGAGATAACAATGTCATAATCTAAATGTCAATATCATTACCTTCTCAACTTAGTTATAACTTTACTGAATTTCTGCTTAATAAATTGTAAAATTCATTATAGAAGATAAAGATAACAAAACATTACATAAACGTAATAAATATTACCTATGAGCCAAAATTAAAAACCCAAGTGATTTATTACACAAATTTTCCATTTACAATTCGCGGTTATACTTTCTAACGGTTAACCACAGAGGTATATACTGCTCAATATCTGTTAGGGATCATATCTTTTCGCTAATTCTTTTTTGATAAACAATAACAGATAATAATAGATTGTATAATGCTATTTTAGCCGATTTTAACTCCCACAATTCATGTTACATAACACTTTTCATTTTTTAAAAAGCCTTTCCTTCTTTTATGGAATCAACACAGCAAGTGGGTATTACAGTAGTGGCAGTTAATTCCAAAAAATCACCCTTCGTACAGCTGGAGAGTACTTCTAGAGCTCGAACTCAGGGGTACCGCCGATCTACACCAAGCCAAAGGCGGGCTTATTGTACTTTCTCATAGGGCGGTCCCAGCTTGGTCAAACACACTAATCACTTGGTTAAGCAAAAGTATGTATGAAATTTAAATTTTTATTTAAGAGAAATTGCACCCATACTTTTACTTGTTATAGGCTCTTATATAGCATTGGTGCTGTACCTAAAATGGGGGTGGGATATTTATACTTTTCCTCGAGAGCTTGAATAACGTACATTTCCTAAGGAAGTCTCTGAAACAGAAAGCGAAGTGGTGACCACTCCCGCCCCGATTACCCTTAAATGTGTCAACTATTTGAAATTTCTGGGTACACTACTGTACAGGATATCTGCTGTATTCAATATGAAAATACCGTTTTCTGCCGTTACACATTTAAAAAAGAGAGAATCAAAAGATGCTTGGAAGGAAACAGGAACATTTGTAGAAAATTATGGTAAAAGTGAACGGGTTTTTTTTTTAAATGGGGAATTCCAATTATGGGGATATTCCGTTGCATTCGGCTGTCAAAATCGGTAGATAAAGGCTGCACGGAAAATACCATTTTATGATTGCAAAATACGTTGGGTCACAAAATTAAACACTGAAAAAAGTAGCTGCCCTCTTTTATTGTACGATATAATTAAACGGAAATTTGCCCAGAAATAAATTGTAGTATAATGAAGAATGTCTAGAGAAAATGAGACCCTTCAGACAGGAACGTCCTATAATGACGTCATCAAATGAAGAGAGTATTGTTCATCGGAAAAGTCTACTTCATATACTGCAAAATATGCACATATGACGTCATTATGGAATATGACGAGGGAATATGATTCACTCTGACGCTAAATAAGCTTGACAGCCTTGATCCATATACAATATAAAGTTGGTCATAAAGGCCTGAACAACAAATCACATTCTTTCCAGAGCAAACTTTACCTCGCAAAGTGACCGAGGACGTGGCTGATAGTTTACAATCTGTGGTTCGCAATTCTTCTCCTTATAGCATTCTATCATAGACTGCCATGATTCCATACAGGTTCAAGAGAATTTTGGTCTGTCGACCTTGCTCGTCAGGACATTCCTTGAATATCTGCCGATTGCAAGCACTTTTTCCCCCAAGTCAGTTCTTTGCGGATGGTATTGTCGTCCATGAACAAGAAATCAGCGCTAAGCACTCCCCTAACAAGTCACACATGCAGTTCAATGATCTCTTCTATACCTCCCAGTAGTTATAAGGCTTCCATCGAATACTTGGAGTACGGTAGTTAATGGAACACCATCTCCACCATAAGTATCCTCTTTACTGATATTGGAAGGGTGGTATCGCATTCCTCATTCTCTCGATTATTAAACGCCTAGAATCTGGCTGTAGGCCAAATCGAATCTCGTCATAAAACCGAACAATAGTTCATTGTTCACGGCTCCAATTGACATGTTGACGACACTAATTTAGTTTTTTATGATGGATGAAAGCCGTCTTTTTGTTGGTTGAAGCCGTCCCGTGGCCCAGTGGTTAGCACGCTTAGCTACTGATCTAATGGGACCTGGGTTCGAGACCCAGATAAGGCATGGATGTATGTGTCGTTTTTCTGCTGAGGTCTTGCCATCCTCTCAGACCTTCTACTATGGTATATAAACTGACAGGCTCCTGTCAGACCTCTGTGGCAAGCAGCTGCTTGAGAGGGTATTCATTTTTTATTTTATTTGATGGTTGATAGAGGGTACAAACCACTAGCCTAGCATTGAGCCCACTTGCATTAACCTTTCACGACACTGTTCTAGAAATTCTTTTACCTGAGAAACCTCAAGAGATAGTTGACCCGAAGTCAGTAATGTAACTAGAAGATATAATTATCTATGTATGCATTGGGGCTCATACCACTTTATAAAAATTTAAATAAATACCACTATTTACTGTTATTTTCCCTTTCTTATCAAGGTTTATCCAAATTTCGATTTTAGAAAATATTTGTTTAACGTTTGAAGATAAAATATTTAACATCAATTATTACCAATATTCTTAAATAAATAAAAATAAATACCCACTCAGGCAGCTGCTTGCCACAGAGGTCTGACAGGAGCTTGTCAGTTTATATGCCATAGTAGGTCTGAGAGGATGGCAGGACCTCAGCAGAAAAACATCAACATCCATGCTTTACACAGGGCTCGAACACAGGTCCCTTAGATCAGTAGCCAAGCGCGCTAACCACTCGGCCACTTATAAAATTAAATTCAGTTCAATAAACGTTTTATAATTTAAATTCTTACGAGTAGCAACACTGATGTTAAATGTGTTTTCAGAATTCTTTAAATAGTAAACAAATACTTCTCAAAATCTAAATTTGGAAAATATTTCTAAGATTTATTTCTTGTAATCTTTTACTACAAATTTTACCAAATCGAAGTTATGGAGCTTTGAATCATGGAGGAACAGGAGAAGGCAGCCTTACTATTAGCATAGTTTGCTAGTGTAGCCGAAACTGCCATGTTACTCCTACACTGAGAGCCGAGCTGAAAGGTCAGTTGTCATCGCATGTGTGAATGTTTTGCACGAATACAGGTGCAATGAAATAGTAATAATTCCTAATAACAGTAGTATTGTTAGGTACATGGGAATTTACTCTTTTTTAATTCCTATTTGTTTCTTTTTTGTGCATGAATGTATTCGCAAAAACTGTAGTTGAACACCATGATCAAATTTGTCTGTGGTTTCTAAAAACGGTTGTTGAGCCCATATTGGACGTCTATCGTAATAAATTACATATCAAATAAAAACAATAATACCCCCCAGGCCAAAAAGGGGGTGAGGGGATATTTGAATCCAGTAGTAATTTTAACAATATATAGCAATAGTAGTTATTTACGCTACTTTAAATTTAATTAAAATAACGAAAAGTTTAAAAATTCCGAAAAAAAACTTATTTTAACTTCTTACTAATGAAATGCTATTCCTTTTATCCACTTCGCAGGTTAATTTCTGCGGGAATATGCTATGGAGATGCCAACTTTTTTTGCACAATCTCTCATTCGTTAATATAAATAATGCACGCTTACGAGTAAAATCAATATGGCGACGTCGGTTACAGTTTGAAGCGATAGGGCATCTCCCTTTGTTCCCACTTCCATGATTTGAATAGTTTTCGATTCACATAAGATGGAAATGTCTGAATAATTTTGATAAGTGTGATTTGTTCATTCCGATTCAAAATGTGAAGAAAACTGTTAAAAAAAATAAGCTATTATACATAAGGACGCAATTACCACTTTGTGTGTCTAAGAGCGCCAGAGGTGTAAATCGAACCTGGGCTGTCACCTAGAGAACCTATTTTTGCTCCTATGAACATTTCCACTAGACAAGTTTGCCTTTTAGGTAATGCATTTTTCTGTGGTACTGCGAAATAAATCATATTTGTTCTTTCTAGTCATATCGCACATGCACCAATAAGAGGATTATGAATGAATGTGCTCAAAACGTTTTGCTGTATTTATGTAAAAACATGCTTATAATTATATTCTTTAGCCCCCCCCCCCCCCCCCCCTTCTTCTTCTTTGGCGCAAGGTGCTGTCATTTGTAGACAAAGCAAGTCTTGGTATTAGAGGTTCCACTTTTAAGCACATCTTTACAAGGGCACTGCAAGAAATCGAGATGGACGACGCTCTGTAGATACGAAAACCAATAATTTGTGCATGCACACTAATCAATTCACAGATTATCATGAGATACTTTGTGACTTCGAAGGCGATCCACCATGCAAGGGAAGCAGAACTGCTCGTATTTAGTTGAGGATGGCTGAAAGCCAATAACTCTGTGCATTTTGCTGCTGTGGGAGCCTACGATAAGAATCACACTTAAATAGCAGTGGTAAAAATTATAATTTTTAATCCATCTGCAAGTTTTCTTTTATTTGAAGTATTGTTAGGCTTAACACAAACCTGTTTGATTTGGGGGGGGGGGGTGAGAGAGAATTGCATCATATTTGAGAATGCTAGAAGGCGGAATGGAAAACCATATTTTAATTATTATACACCCAATTCTATTTATAGATGGTAGATAGGATACCGAAAAAACAGTGCATATGAAGAAATAAAAGATTGGTTCCAGACGTGAAAACCCAGTACAATACCATATTTACCTATGGATGTTGAACTTTCTCCAGTTGCAAGACGATCTAAAATTTAGATCTTATTATCCAAAGAGATAGCTTTCCTTTTCTGCTTTTGTAATAAAAAATAAATAAATAAATACCCCCTCAAGCAGCTGCTTGCCACAGAGGTCTGACTGGAGCCTGTCAGTTTATATGCCATAGTAGAAGGTCTGTGAGGATGGCAGGACCTCAGCAGAAAAACAACGCACACATCCATACCTTACCCGGGGCTCGAACCCAGGTCCCTTAGATCAGTAGCCAAGCGTGCTAACCACTCGGCCATTTATCCGACATCGTGGTATGACTTACGGAAAATATTCGAATTGTAGTTAGTAAATCAGATGATGAAAAACTGTAAATTACCTATCAGAAAAATTTAATAAATTTATATTCGCACACAAAACTTCAAAAAAGAAAACAAAAATTTTTTCGATTTCTTCTATTAAATACTTCTAACTTTAAACGCGAAATGGGAGACCAAGACTAACGTATGTATTCAAGATAAAAATTGAGGGGAATTCCCGGAACTGAATATTGCCACTTTATTCCGAATGAAGTAGGTTATTGTACAATTTTCCCATAAAATAGAGAAAATTTATGTAGTTTTTATTTTGGGGATTTTAGTGCACAAAATATGTATCTATAGTACATTTTCAAAGTTAAAACTACTTCAAAAAATGTGACCATGAAAGTGGCATATTTGCTATAAATGTAAATTCTAGGAATTTTTTCTTCAATATGAATCTTTTTTCAGAATTAAATTCAAATGGAGATTTTTAAAAAGGCGCTGTTTGAACAGTGTTAGGGCAAAACAAATCGTGTAAAAAGAGAATTGAATTTTTTTTCTAAACCGTGTTAAATCAAAATCGTGTAAAAACAGAATTGGATGTACATATATATTCATATTCGCAGTTTCCAAAGAAATTTACTAAAAACGAAAAAAAAAAATGGAAGAAGATTTATACTGAATGGCGTTCCGGTTAATTTCGGCTAGATTTTGCCCCACCTCTCCCATTTTTGTCAGATCGAGGTCTGAATAGTAATAATACAACTGCGAAATAAATTTGCATATAAACTGATGTTTTGTTATATATATTAGTTTAAAATCTTTGTAGGAAAGTAAAATTGCCGTTTTGAAATGCTCGAATGGAGGATTACCCGAAAAATGTAAATGCTGTATGTTAATATGCGCAAACGGTTAGAATGCGGTGTCAACCAAGAAAATACGATATTAGTAACAGCAAATGTACTTAGAGGAGTCAAAAAACGTAATTCTTTAGACCTCCAGGGAAGCTCTGGTATTGCATTTCGGTTACTATTGCCCCTGTTGGATTTTCGAACATTCTCTGCTAAGGTCCTGCCATCCTTTCAGATCTTCTGCTCCTGTCAACCTCTTTGTCAAGTAGCTGCTTCAGCTTTTTTCCTCGTTTAGAAATCTTCACGCATGTTGCCTTAGTTGTTGCCGACTGCAGTAAATTTCAATTGCACTTGAAGCTACTTATCATTTACGATCTTCTTGACATGCATCCTTGATAATGGATGAGCTTTTTTAGCACTTTTTCCATTGCGTCCTGTTTATAGTTTTGCGTCTTAACAAGATATGTTTTGATAAATTATAGATCATGGAGGTAAGAATAGAATGGAGACGCTTTATTGTATATTTACAATACTAAAGAATTCCCACATTTTTCTTAGGTACGTGTCCTCTTTTTGGGACTTCAGCCATTTCATATGTGTGTGTGCTTTTTCGCAACTCTCGGTTTCCTCGATATTTGGTATACTGATTTATCTCCGCAAAACTCCCCACCTTGCACATGGTCAGTAGGAGACATCGATGGACTTGGAAAGGCTGCCATCCATCAGATGGGATAGTAAGCTGTGGCCCCATATGTAGGAGGGCCATACCCTGTCCACGTTAAAGAACGCTGGATAACCCTGATGGTCTGTCTCCTAACAAGCTGTCCAGTGGGTCCCTTCTCCTTCTTTGAGCCTCAAGTGTCCTTGTGACCGGAGATGCAAAAATGACAGCGAAAATCGTTTGAATTTGTTGGGTTGTTTTACCTCTGAGCTGCACTTTTTTGCACACCATGAGCTAAATGGTCAGGTCACATGGACCCCGAAGGCTCAGAGAAGGTTGGGGGAGGGGTTGGGTTGTTTTACCTCTGAGCGGCACTTTTTTGCACACCATGGGCTAAATGGCCAGGTCACATGGACCCCGAAGGCTCAGAGAAGGTTGGGGGAGGGGACCCACTGGAACAGCTGTTGGGAGACAGATGGTAGCCTCCCGTCAAGGCCATCCAGCTGTTCTTTAACGTGCACAGGGTATGACTCTCCCGCACACGGTGCCACGGCTTAACGTCCCATCCGACGGACGGCGGTCTTTCCAAGCCCATCGGTGTCCCCTACTGACCGTGGGCAGGGCGGGGAATTTTGCGGAGATAAATCTCAACGCTGACCCAGCTGGGACTCGAACCTGGGAACTACAGATTACGAGTCTGGCGCGCTACCGACTGAGCCACCCCCGCCCCAAAAATTCGTTTGAATAGAATGCAAAATTCATAATCACAATTTAGCTCTAAATGCAAATTACAATCACATAGATAATTGAATATGGTTTTTACGTAATCATATCGTATATTTCACTCTTTTGTGGTTGTCTCGCCTGCTTATAGTATGGTTCTATCTTATCAAATATGCGACTTCAACAGTTCGAAAATTTTTTTAAAGTGCACATACATTCTAAGTTTCATATGCAATGTCATGTCATTAATTTTAGCTATTTTTCAATGCCAAGGGATCCGATAAAGCAAACTTTTGTTGCTACTAGCATATATATAAAAATTCTAGGGGTTAAAATGTGTTGTTTAAATATTTTTACACGCCCGGATCTAGAAAAAAATAAAGGCAACCCCCCCCCCCCCCCCTAGATCCGGCCCAGTATATAGGTAATTATATAGGAGATGCAAAATACTGGATTAAACCATAAAAAAGTTCGAACACGAAATTTTCGACCTGTTGCTAAGTCGTGTATTTGATAAGATAATTTCATCCGCTTACAGTATGGGGCTATCAGAAAAGAGCGAAATATACGATAGAGAAAAGTTTTCAAATAAATACAATGGTTTGAAATTTAGAGCTAAATGAATGAATTTTGTATTATTTTTAATTCTACTCGGACATCTCGATATCACATTCACTGTCATGCGTGTACCATATGCAGGATTACCTTTCTATCTCCCTGACAAACTGGAAAGAAAAAAAAGATGAACTCATAGCAAATCACTTTTGTTCTAATCAACAGATCTATTTAATCTTCGAACATGGTATTGCACTTTCATATAAGGAATCAGAGTATCAAACATCAAGGAAAACGTTCGAGTTATTGCTAAATAAACGCACACAACCAACACCTGCAATAATTGCTGTGGCTTCAATGGGGCGTGTCCCTAAAAAAATCTGTCGCAAATCTTCGAACTTAGGGACTCCATTTTATTCTTACCTCCATGTTAAGCATGCAGAGGCCATATTGATCTCACGTAAGTGTTGCAAATGCATATGAAATTACATTTTACGGCATTTTTTCCTCCGTACTAATAATGTATTTCAAATACTTTCGCCAATATATATATACACAATTATGTAAATAAAATACCCCCTCAAGCAGCTGCTTGCCACAGAGGTCTGAGAGGACGGTGGGACCTCAGCAGGAAATCACAAATGTTCATGCCTTTACCCAGGGTTCGAACCCAGGTCCCTTAGATCAGTAGCCAAATGCGCTAACAATCAGTCACGGGATTTATTCTTCTAAAAGTATAGAATTAAAGAGAAAAGGATTACTTTGAACAAAACTTTCCAGTTACTTATTCCTTATAGGGAATCTATCTCAAAATCTAGTTAGTTACTTGTTTAACCGAGTTGAATCCAACTCTCTATAACTTTGCTAACGGGGGAGTCTGAGTTAGTATCAAGATTTAATGTAGAATTTATAGTTTTTTGACATTTTGATCTCTGAATATTCTAAAACCATACTGTTCAATGTATTAGGAGTAATATTTGGGGGATTTAACAACCCACCCCATTAGAACTTTTTGAGTAGGCAACAGACTACACGAAAATGACTGGGCAAAAAATGTATTCTTAATTTACAATTCAAGCAGATATTTTAAATTTGTAGGTTTGGGATAGGAATTTCCACAATTGTCACTAGCAAGAGGAAGGTTTATGCCTTACTCCTTTAAGGATAAAATTGCAGCAAAACTGACCTTCCTAATCAACGAATCTTAGTCGTACTGAGAACACATCTTAAAAAAAAAACACAAGCTTTACCTATTGAGATACCACAGTGGAATTAACCAAGTTTGGGTTCTTGTAGAGAGGCAATAAAAAACACGAGCAGAAAATTTCTGTAGTGTAGGTGCATTTGGTTTGAAAAATCACATCCTGGTTCACATTTGGCTATTAAAATCCACAGCATGTTGCATTAGGGTAATCCCGACGACTAAACAGCAATATAGGAGTTTAAATGTTTATAATTTGGCTGTTTTTATGATTCTCTGTGGCCGAGTGGTTAGCCTGCTTCGCTATTAATCAAGAGGCCCTGGTTAAGGCATGGACATTTGTGTTTTTTTTTTTCTGAAGTCCCACCATCCTCGCAGACCCTCTATTATGGCATACTAACAAGCTCCTGTCAGACCTCTGTGGCAAGCAGCTACTTGAGGGGATTTTTTTACATTATTCTTAATGGTTTCATCATATTAAATTGAATATTTCCTAGAAAAAAAGTCTAGTTCAACGTTTGTATTCTGTACAATAAAACGTCATTTAATAAATTTTTTCATGTTTTTCATCCGTAGTTTTGTTCACACTTCACTAACAAGGATTTTTACGTCTAAAATAAAAATGCGCTTTTTTGTATGCTAACTTCAAAAACGTAGATCTAAACGCTTTATCCTATATATATGTAACTATTTCTTTTTTGGATTCAAGCTATGCATTAACGCAGTATTTACAGCTATATAAACAAAAGGAGTTTTTGTTATGGTGAGAAATTGGTAAAAAATTATTTCTGAAATTAGAAGCATATAAAATCAGTACTCTAGCTGCAAAAACTGGAGACTAAGAAAAATTATTGTCCATACAACTATCCTGTATGTCTCAACAGAAGGGCATTTGTCAAGAATGAGAAAGATGGCAATGGTGTTCTTTCACTGATCCAACGGACCTGCATTCAAGCCCAAGATAACGCATGGATATTTCTTATCTTCTTACCGTCTTGTCTTCCTCACAGGCTTTCTCTATGGTGTATTATACCAATACACCCCTGCCACACCTTGCAGCAAGTAGCTATTTAAGGGCAATTTTTTTCTTTCTCATAAACTTAGCTTAATGGTTTAAAGGCAAATACTATTCCATACGTTTTAGGTTCCAATGATTAGGCAATCGCAATACCACAGTACTGATTGTCACTTGCTTCCCCAAAAATCAATAATGTTAACTGAAACAAAACAATCAGTAACTTGACATCCCACTTGTACCATATGCAGGATTATATTTCTATCTCATTGCGCCAATAGTTGAAGTAGACTGCTTAATTCATCAAGACATAGCATTTGTAGAGAGTCATTATTTTCTTAAGAATTAGTTTCATGGAAGTGTTCCTTATGTAGTAAGTCCTATGTGATTATATTTCATTGGTCAAGTCAACCCCTCTACACAAATGATACTTTCTTGAATCAAGAAAAAGCATTGCAAATGATACAACTTTTGATAAATAAATTACTATGCATATTGCCCACTTGCCATATAGGTCTGCCAGGAATTCGCATATTACCCTAATTTTAAAGTAGATACGTGAGGAAGTCCAAATTATCCATTTGGCAATACTGAATTAACTGAAACAATTCTGAACCATTGTGGATTCTTATGGAACAGAAAAATTGTCAATTCCGATTCATTAGTGTAAAAACCTACAAATAGAAAATGAGTTGAAAAATACTTTTGATATAATTTTCACAATATTTTGAGGCTGTCAAAGATTAGTAATGAACTACAGTATTTTTACAAGGGAAAAATGCTTTTTAAACCAGATGGAATACAGGGCTTATGATGGAGACTAATGTTGACTTCACCAATGATAAGGTGAAATGATATAGAAAGGAAATCAAGCAACTATTACCGAAGAAATTTAGTTATGCATTTACTGTTTACTATTATAGTATTTGGATCAAATATATGCTCTTATTCAAAGACAAGAATATTATGAATTTAATAACTTAAAATGTTATGAACTAAAGTGATTTTATATATATATCTGAGAAAAAAATTTGAATCACACTAAAAACTTATGTAACTAATTTTCAGCTGCATATTGGAAATCTATAATTATTTAATGTTGGAAAAAAATTTGCTGACTATATTTTATTTGATGGATAATGTAAAATATTGCTTTAGTCACATTCATATTTTTTACTAGCTTCAGTTATTGGCAACCTATATCTTTAAACTGTTATTTGTTGTATTTCAAAATTACCTATCATTGAGATTTATGGTAACTGTGTTTAGCCATTGCTATTTAATGATATTTTAAAGCATTTTAAGATATACAATATTTTTATTTGCATATTTGAATAAATTATTTTACATGTTTAATTTTTCTGTATATAACTGCAGCTGTCAGAACTGAAAATAGCATCACATTGTAGTAAACATTATGAAAAGAACAAATTTTAACGTAGTGAATTCAAGCACTAATACTATTTCCACCATGAAAATGACTGCCACTTTTGAGCATTATTTAGAGGTAATCAACATTCGATATCAAACTCAAAAATGGGTTTTTCTAATGAATGAAACAAATTTGAACCATCCTCTTAAAAGGGATAAACAAACAAATATAGCATTTAAGAATAAAACCATTTTTAAAAACTCCTTATGTATAATGCAAATTTTAGCACAAATATAGCTTTTATGCACTTGCTAGACTGAAATATACTTCCATTTAAGTTAAATTGAAAATTTTCATTAGATTCCTTCATGAACATTTTTAAATATAATAGAAGCAATTTAAATTTCTAAATGAAATCAATTTTCAAACAAACAATTCTATTCAACTGCAGTAACAAGGCCATCAGCAATGCCCTCAACAAAAGATTTTTCAATAACAATCATATATGTTTCTTCTTTACCGTCCACATCATCTCCATCTGCTATACTTTCATCACCTTGAGCTATAAGATGGTTTGCATCAACTACACACATAATGTTGCCATCAAGTCCTGATACAAAGCTATTTTCATTAGTATCTGTTGTATTTCCACTATCAGCCTCTATCATATTTTTCACACTTATTCCTGAATGAGATAATAGGTGACGCTTGAAGCTTCCCAATTGCAGAAATTCTTTACCACACACATCACAACTGTACGGCAATCTGCCTGAATGAGTTATTAGATGCTTTTCAAGGTTACCCAATCTCTTGAATGCTTTGCCACAAAATTCACATGTATGGGGATCTTCTTCTGAATGGACCATTAAATGCTGCTTTAACCCATTTTCTTGAGCAAAGCTTTTGCCACACATTTCACACATGTAAGGTCGCTCTTCAGTATGCGAAAGCATGTGTTTTTTCAAGTAACCTATTTTATTGAACGTTTTTCCACAGATATCACAAATTGGAGACATCTGTGCTTCTTCTTCATGCTTTTGAATGTGACGTCTCATACCACCTATTTGTATGAAGCCTTTGCCACAAATAGGGCATTTATGAGGTCGTTCTCCTGTATGTATCATTTGATGTTTCTTTAGATCACTTAATTGGTTACAACTTCTGCCACATGTTTCACATGTATGTGGACTTTGACCAGTGTGCACCATCAAATGTAGTTTCAGATGATGTAATCGATTAAATGTTTTACCACAAATGTAACAACTGAATGGTCGTTCTTCTTCTGGCCGATGAACAACTAAATGTTGTCTCAATTGATTTAATTGGTGAAAACTTTTCCCACAAATTTCACAAGGATGTGGCCGTTCTCTCTGCATTGTGGAAATGTCAATATATGATGATTATTGAGAAATGAACCTGTTATTTTCAAAACTTCTGATTATATATTATTATTTCAGGAACAGTGTTCACGTTTTTGCATCAAGGGTATAACAAATATTTCTTTCTGTATATGCAACCTGGATTCTTATTATGGCTTGAGAGCATCATAGAGAACTTCAAAACTGTTTTCATAGCTGCAGAACCTAGGAAAATACATTACATGTTACTTGAGAGGAAGAAAAATAACACTTTAATTAAATGGAAACTCCATAAAGATAAATTTCAATGACCATAGAACACAAATAATGTGGATAATGAACAGCAACACAATATACTGTTTAGCTTTTGAAAAGAATGTATGTAGATTCAGAACTGCTCATTACAGAACAAAAACCTTTATAAATTAGCAATTCTAGGAATCTCCTACATTATCAGATGGTTGTGGGTTTGGATTCCACCCAGTTAATGACAATTTTTCCTCTATAATTAAAGAAATTCTATACCCTAAAAAAAGTATGCTTTATCTAACAAACACTGTATTAGTTAGTTTATCAGAGACTGGCTTATTTTTTTGTTCGTTTAGGTCAAGGACATTCAATATTTTTTTTATCAGTGGGCCATTTTTTTAATAATGGAAGAAATATGATGGTCAGAATATTTACCATAATCATCTACGGGATATGATCATATGTTCATAGACAAACACGGATGAGTTCTCACCAGTTCTAAAGGATGTTTAGAACTTTATTTCTAGACACAATTATTGTGAACTATGCATTGTATATTTGAAATGACGACTGAATTCAAAAGATTTCCTAGTTTTTTGCAAGAATAAATATAAAATGCTTTGAACTGACAACCAGTTCTTAACCACACAGAAGTATTAATATTCATCTATCTTTATTCAGTGGGCTGGACAAATCTTTTAGTAAGCTGTATGCTGAAATACCTGCCATAAATCTACACTTCATTTTCTCTTTTACTGATGGGCATTATGTTACTATCTATGCCAAAACATTAAAAATACCTCAAATTCCACCACCCCCAGTGTATATGTGAAAGTAGAAGACTCTCACCTTCTCCATCAGAATCACAACATCCTGACTTTTTACCAACTTATCAACTTTGAAAAATGCCTTCAAATATTCAAGCTTAAAGTTTGCAATCCCAATCATATTATCAATGCTAAACTAAAATTACTTAGTAAATTTTGTTTCTTCAGTTGAAAGGTTAAGAAGCCCCTCAACATTGATACTAAATTTTAAAGGAAAAATGATTTTGAGCTTGGAGGGATATAAACCCATGACTTTCTGATGACAAGTGCTCTAACCACTGAGTTACTGGCCACCAATCAACAACTACTCTATTTAATTACATGAACTCCAGCCGTCCTGTGGCCGAGTGGTTAGCGTGCTTGGCTACTGAACTAAGGGACCTGGGTTCGAGCCCCGGGTAAACCATGGATGTCTGTATCGTTTTTCTGCTGAGGTCCTGTCATCCTCTGAGACCTTCTACTCTGGCATATAAACTGATAAGCTCCTGTCAGACTTCCACAGCTGCTTGAGGGGGTATTCATTTTTTATTTATACCTGGAATATACAAATTCAAATATCTGTTATTTGAAGGCTTGGTTGTTTTACTTCTGAGTGGCACATTTTTTGCATACAATGGGCCAAATATCCTGGTCACAAGAGCTCAGAGGAGAATGGGGAAAGGGGACCCACTGTAGAGCTGTTAGGAGACAGATGGTAACCTCCCATCATGGCAATCCAGTGTGTTCTTTAATGTACACAAGGTGTTCTCTCCCCCACCCTCATGAGGGCCACGTCCTCTCCAACAGATGGTTGCCTTTTCAAGACTTTGGTATTCCCTCTCTCACCGAGGGTTGGTTGGAGTTTATGGTTCAAGGGCAACAAAGGCCATGTTGCACCAAACGAGATCTCACAGAGGTCAGAGTGAAGGTTAGCAGAGATAAATTTCAATGCTGGCTCAGGTGGGACTCAAACCTGAGAACTGCAGATTACATGCCTGCTAACAACTAAGCCAACCTTCACCCCTCATTTAAAAGCAGTATCTTTTCTATTTTCAAATAGTATCCTGAAGCAGATGATAATATATATTCAGTTATTAGTATATGCCGTCCCGTGGCCGAGTGGTTAACGCGCTTGGCAACTGATCTAAGAAGGAACCTGGGTTTGAGCCCCGGGTTAAGGCATGGATGTTGGTGGTGTTTTCTGCTGAGGTCCTGCCAACCTCACAGATCTTCTACTTTGGCATATAAACTGACAGGCTCCTGTCAGATCTCTGTGGCAAGCAGCTGCTTGAGGGGGTATTTATTTTTTATTTTATTAGAGTATTGGAACATCTCCATCTACTTCAGGAGGACATTTTGAAGTGGAGAAGACAATGTCTTCAAGTGATACAGATATTCGAGTTCTGTATTGCAGGTAGAAGAATTTATGTTGTTAAATAAAGGCACTATTGATTAGTGGCTGATAGTTCAGTGGTTTAAGCACCTGACATGTCATCAGGAGGTTTGTGGATTTGTATCCCACCTGACACAAGAGAATTTTTCCTCTAGAATTTGATTCTGTTGTTTTAAGAGGACTTTGAGACTCTTAAATGCCATCTCATCCTGTCAGCATTATCTTGCACTAAAATGTAATTTTTTTTAAAACAAATACTATGCTCACAATTATTCATGTTGATAATATTCCAGATTTAATTTTGGATGTTTTATTTTACACATACTTGTAGATCTCTAAATCAATTTCTGTATTCAGCCACAATTCTCTACTACTCAAAAGACCATTATTGATCCTTGTATAGTTATATGGGAATTCAAGTGATTCTATTGAATCAGAGTAATGTAAGATAAGTCGTCCCGTGGCCGAGTGGTTAGCACGCTTGGCTACTGATCTACGGGACCTGGGTTCGAGCCCCGGATAAGGCATGGATGTACGTGTCGTTTTTCTACTGAGGTCCTGCTATCCTCTCAGACCTTCTACTGTGGCATATAAACTGGCAGGCTCCTGTCAGACCTCTGTGGCAAGCAGCTGCTTGAGGGGGTATTTATTTTTTTTAATGTAAGATATTAAGTGAAATATACTTGCATATCAGAATATTTTGTATTTAAATCCAAATATATTTAAATTTATTTCCCTTTTGCATTTTTATATTTAATAATTGTTTATTAAATAAGAAAAATTGGCAAAAAATTTCCAAATAAAGATGTTTAGCCTTTTGTAAACAGTTAATAAACTGTTGTCCTGAAAGATTTTAAAAAACATACCAGCACAAAACTGTACCATACCAGTGTTAAAATTTCCTCTTTAAAAAAAAATGGAAAATATGATTTCAATCATGTTATAAAAATGTAGAGTAGGAAATGAGCCTTCATATTATTTTTAACAATGGCCATTTTTGTCCAATGTTTATACAGGCAATGGACAGAAAAATGGAAACACCAAGCGGTGTAAATGCCTTTGGTTTATGTCAAACAGTGGTGTCTAAGTGTCACTGACAAAGACATGAAACCAAATGACAGCCTAGCATGCTTAGAATCATGTCTAAAAGATGAACCAGGCATAACTGCATGTAATTATTGGTATCATGTCATTGAAAGACCTTAGCGATTTCAAAAGGGGTGTGATTGTTGGAGGGTGTTTGGCAAGAGCTTCGGTCACTTCCAGCACCAAATTAAGATGCTACAAGGGGTTAATCCTAGACTACAGTAGTAGAAGTGTGTGTGTGTGTGTGTGTTGGGGGGTCTTAAAACGAAAGACCATGACAATTATTGCTTCTGTTGATCATGGGAGTAGGTAGTGCACAGGTAGAGAATTTGCTTGCACTCTACACTCCCAATGGCACACTTCTCAGCAAAACTGTGTTGATTATTCACATGTTGAGATTATTTGTATTTTTGAATAACATTTTTCTTTGATACATTTTACACTAGTTTATGTAATGTTCATGATGTTTATTATAAACTATGCTTTTTATGGCCTCTAAATATCACTTATACACTGAAGTGCCATTGAATTAGGGATAGCAACCTAATAACATGTTGGACCCCTCTGGCTTTGATAACGGCCGCCACACAAGGCAGAGACTCCACAAGCTTGTGTAAATTTCCACAGGTATGGCGACCTATGCATCCTCCATAGTTGTCCACAATTCTCTCAAGGTCGTTGCTGATGGAACACGGGCCCAAACACTCTGCTCGATGGTATCCCAAAGATTTGGAACGGAAGTGCTTTGTTGTCTCTTTGAGATCTACTGCGCTTTCTGACATTTCTTTCACTCTATGTAAACATTACGTCCAGGAAAAGAAGTTTGCTCTTTCGTAAATGGTTAATATTACTTACCTTGGCTAATCACAGGCATAGTAAAAAAAAAACGCTTTTTAATGATACAAAAAGATTAGGTGATTTTCACAATTTAATTCCTAATATTCACACCATTACAAAATTTTTTGTGTATGACACCTGTGGAATTTAAAGAGATTTTGGCTGTTGTTGTTGTTTATCTAAAGATGTTTTGGCTATTTAGAACAAAAGACATGAAATTGCAGAAATCATTTTCTGCAGCTGAAAGATTGGCTCTAACAATAAGGCTTAGAATTATCTGTTTATAGTGGTAAATTAAAAATTCCTTTTAGGTTTGATAAGATTGATGAACTTTTGGGAGATTTGAAAAGTGCAAACTTTGTAAAAGTTTCAATTGTGCTCTCTAAAAATGATGGAAATTTTTGAAAACTAAAAATTTAAATGAATATGAATATAGGCTGGAAATTTTGGTGGTGGAATATAAATGACATGAGGTTTGCACTGATAACAATTAATTGATTTTTGATTACCTGCATTATATTTGGTTAGCAGGGAGGGGGGGAATTTTTTGCTTTAAAAGATAATTGGAAAAACTTTTGGATAATTACTGATGAAATATTATGATTCACATTTTCAAATCCTCCAGTTTTTCCATGTTTAGATAATGCTAAATTTTCAAAATGTGAAACTTTAAAGGAATATTGCAAGCGACTTATTTGTGTAGAAATTCAAAATTTCAGCAATAGTGTGTCAAGAGATTTTATACTAACAGTTAACTTCTTTTGAAATAACTAATCCATCCGATTGTTTGAAAAAAACAATTAAATGGTGAAAATCAAACTATTTTCATAAAATTATCCTCTAGCGCTTTATCTGCTATATTATTTTTAATGGGATTTTAAATAGGATTACTGTAATAAAATGTAGGTAAATTATTTCCCTTTTAAAATTTTTTTAAAGGTCCACACCAACTGCCTAACATGTTACATATTATTTGTTATACTAAAAATTAATGTCTTGACAGGATGGGAATCAGACATATACATGTAATGCAGTACAACATTATTTGGACCATCTCAAATTTATAATTGCATAAACGTTTATAAATTTATTTCAAGTTTCAGATATTCAGCCTGGGTAATCAGGAAAACACTGCTTACATTAGAGTAAGCAGTAATTAAATAATGCACGAAGATACATTAGAGTAAGCATACCAAAACATTACTCATATATGACATTATGGAATGCATTGTCTTCCATTTTGTTCCTTTGTGTGGTGTGTAAACAATTAATCTCCTTATTATCAAATTGGAACAGCTAA
Organism: Ryuthela nishihirai; assembly: GCA_038380435.1. NCBI lineage: Eukaryota > Metazoa > Arthropoda > Arachnida > Araneae > Heptathelidae > Ryuthela > Ryuthela nishihirai. The sequence continues at coordinate 64,001,332 of JAWZYU010000028.1, read as the reverse complement.
AGTTAAAAAATTGGTTTTATGCTCAGCAGCATGGTTATGGGGGGAGAATCACCAAAAATATATACGGTTAAGTTTTATGTGCATTTTTGTATTTCTAGAATTTTTAGCTACTCCTAGAAAAAATCTTACTCCCAAACATATTTCCAAAACATTATGTGTGGTTACAAATGAAAAACTCACTTAATGTTAAAGATTTATATATGCAGATATTCTGTTAGTACAATATCTCCAAATGATCACTATCTACTATTGCCTGGCTGTTCCAGCAATGTCATTAGTCAGCGGCCAATTTGATTGGCTCTTACTTGTGTACTGTACGGCGAGAATAGAAATAAAACCTATTCCAGATGCAGTTGTGCGATGGCTAGTGGAGAGGAAGTGACGCTTGTCTAGACTCCAGGAGATGTGCAGTTTTCAAAAACTGTTCCTTGCGGAGTGGTGAGCGGTAAGTGGGAAGGCACCCTAAGAGTCAAAGTTTCACTACCATAACTAACTCTAGAAAGAACCAAACTATTATACAGCTTGGTTTTAGTCTTTAGGTTTATATGCCTATTTCTCCAGTCTCTATATATTTTTAAAAGTCTCAGCAGCAATCCCTAATCTTCTGTTTATCTCATGCCACACATCACCAGTATCTGTTACATAATTTATGAGAAAATAATGAGTAATGTTACAAAGCTCTCAAGAGTAATGTTACATAATCTCTGTTAATAAGAGTAATGTTACATAGCTCTCAAGACAATTAAACTGAGACACTTGCTGAAGGGTGCCACTATTAAGATAAACATAATCACAACTAGCCTGAACAATTTTCAGAACTTTAGTTTTTTCTCTGTTTATCAACAAACCTACTCTACTACCATTGTCATCAACATTATTTGCTTAAAAGGGCCAAATCATCAGCATAATCTAAATCAGAAATTTTAGAGCTTTAAAGCCCCAAATCTTCCCCTTGCAGTGAATTTCACATAATATAAGCCAGTAACCAAACTAAAGAGAAAAGGAGACAGTATGTATTTTTGCTGAACACTAGAAACAATGCTAAACCAATTGCTACAAGCCTTACCAATTCTCACACACATTATTATAGAGAGCTTTCATTATGTTAACTACTTGTCTGGTATGCCATACAATCTCGCAATCAACCACAAATTATGATGATCAACAAAGCTAGTAACCAAATGTTTCTGAAACTCTAAACATTTCTCAAGAATCTGCCTGAGTGAAAATATCTGATCTCCACATCCCCTACCACTTCTGAATCCACATTGCTCATCACACTATTGCCCATCAACCAGATTCTTAATACAGTTAGGCACAATCATGCAAAGAACTTTATCTGGAACAGAAAGTAGACTGATGCCCCTAGAGTTATCACAAGAATTGTGATCACCCTTTTCAAAAAAAGGAATAATAGCTCTGGTAAAATCCTATATCATAAAATATATTAAAAATTTCAGCCATCCATGTTATAATCATAACATTCCCAGCTCTAAGCATTTCTGTAGTAATTTCATCTACCCCTGGGGATTTATGTAGTTTAAGTTTAGAAACAGCCAAAATAACTTCAGACTGTGTTATAAGGCCAACATTAAAGCCAGTAATGCATCTATCATCATTACAAACAATGGGAGTAGAATTAACCACATTGTTTAGAACATCACCAAAATGCTCAGCCTACCTAGTCATGACAGAATCCTCACCTTGTTTATCCTTCAATCACTGTATACCTGTCTGTATCTTCCCACACAAAACATTATCTGGTAAAGCTCTCTGCTGTTACTTTATTATCTTGTAAAATTTCCAGCTGCCAAAAAAATGTTTGTTTGCAATAATCCTGATATAAATTTCATATTCTTTACTGTTCCTAGTTTCACTTGAAGAGAATTTCTTTTAATGTTCTCAACCTTAAAAATACAGTGTCCTATCAATACATTGCAGTGATAGATAGGAATTTTGTTGCCTCTCTACATCTGTGCTCAAATGAATGATTTAATTTTGATTCTGATAGGTAAAACATGCATCATAAGCATTTCTGTCAGAAATTAATTAAAACTTAAATAACAAGTATTGTTTCAAACCATTTACTAAAATATGCATTTTAAAAGTTTGAGTAATGATTATTTCAATATTAGGCAATTATGAATGATTTTTACCAGACAATTTATTATTAAGTATTCCAGCTTCCATAACTCGAAGTATTTAACAAATATTGTAGAAAAAAAAAATCAAGAATTAAATAGATTTATACCAGAGGGCTTTTCAAGGTCCTTAGCCAAGAGATGGCTCTGCTCAGGAAATGTATGATGTAGAAACATAACATTAGAGTGACTGTGGTTGGTTGTTGGTAGCCTGTGGTTCCACAATTTGTTTCTTTTGGGTAGGTAATGTGGAATCACGTCATGTGTGTGATTTGACCTGAATGTGATGTTAATGTCTGGATATTTAGTCATTCTTGCTTGGATTACTTGCTGGAGGGTCACAGGTACACTGGATATCTATAATATATATTTTATTACGAGTTTTTCATGATAGGTGAAAAAGAGATAATTTACCCCCCCCCCTCCTTGTTTTTTTTTACTAAGTTAAAATATGGTAAATAATAAGTTATTTAAAGTATTTAGGAATTTAAATTATTTAATATTAGGAGGGTTGTTGAAAGTTTTAATCAACTGTTGTGTAATGTTATGGCCAGGTTATTCATAAGTGGGAGTTTGACAGCTTTTTGTGACTAGTTGTACATGTGTTGGAGGGGGGGGGGGGGGAGAGGAGTGGCCAGACCTATGTGTTTGTTGTGAGTATGGAATAAAATGGCAAAAGTTTGGAATGTGGACAAATGAAGTGGTAAAAACTAGAAAGATTTTTTATGTGGTGTTAGGGTTTTAGGAGAATAGTTTATGGGGAACGTATACAGTGGGTTTTCAGAGGTTGGTTGGTTGGTTGGTTGGAGTTTTATGGCGCATGAGCTGCTTAGGCTATAATGCACCAAATGAGATATAAAGAAGATAAAAGACAGGTACCCCTTAACCAAAGTTAAAAAAAATCAAATGCTGTAAAAGTTAAAAGATAACATCAACAACATGTATATGTAACAGATAAACAATAAAAACAAGATGGAAATAGAACAAGAAAATCAACAAGTTGGATATATAACATAAATAACCCAGATGTAAGGCCTGGGTTAGACATAAAAAATACAAGGTAAAATCAAAGTCGATTAAAAGAGCCACAATATTTCAAAAAGCTAAAAACTGCAATTAAAATACAATGATCAGATAAAAGATGTCCGAGTGTAAGTGGCTTGGATGTAAAATCATGAAAAGCAAAATACAAATGTCATTCTAGATTAAAACAAGGGCAATGAATTAAAATATGTTTGATAGTTAAAATGGTGTCACAAAACTCACACTTAGGTATGTCATCTGCCCATAGAAGAAACGAATGAGTAATAAATGAATGACCTAAGCGAAGCTGAGCAAGTACAACTTCCTCCTTGCGATTCCTGCGGTGACAAGACTGCCAAGGTTTGATCTCAAAGAGCTTGTTCGTAAGCTGTTCTGACCAAGATCTCTGCCACTGTGCGCAGAGCTCGATCATCAAATGCTGCCAGAAATCCAGATATGGAACCGGCAACAGAGAGTCGGACAGGGCGTGGGTGACTTGGCAGCAGCATCCGCCAAATCATTGCCCCTGATACTGAAGTGACTGGGCACCCAACAGAAATGGATGGTGGTGGTGGCTGCCAGATGATAAAGCTGCCGTCGGATCTTAGAAAGAACCGGGAGAGGCCGATGCCTCACTGAGATAAAAGCCTGTAGCGAACTAAGCGAGTCAGTGTAAAGCACACACCTACGATGATGCTTAGCTACCACGTGGTCCAAGGCGAAGCTGATAGTGTGCAACACTGCAGTGGGATCTGGTCTGCAATGATTACATTACAGCAGACCATGGCTGATCCCACCGATGTGATGGACTTCGAGCCATCTGTGAAGACAGGCAAGAAGTTTGGGTACTCAGCATGATGGCTGGCAAAGAGTTGCCGGTACACACAGTTGGGTGTAAAGGCCTTCTATGACCTGCATAGGGAAAAATCACAGGAAGGGGAAACAGTGAGCCACTGTGGAATTGGCTCAGCTGTTGACTGTGCGATGCTATCGAGACTGGCATTGATGTCTCTGGGGTAGCCTCGAATATGCAAACCAAAAGGACGAATGGCAGTTGGCCAATTTGTGTAAAGTATTTTTCACTTTGGACTAAAAATGCAGTGGAATGGCCAGGCAGGGATCGCAATTTAGATGCATATTGTAGGAACAACTGCTGATGGCGAAGAGATAAAGACGGTTTGTCAGTTTCAATGTAAAGACTCTGGACTGGTGAGGTGCGGAAGGTTCCCGTGCAAACATGGAGGGCCTGGTGATGGAGGGGGTCCAGTACCTTCACCACCGAATCCCGGGCAGAGTCATACACTTGGGATCCGTATTCCAGTTTTGATCAGACAAGTTCATGGTACAGGCGGAGCAGAGAACATCGGTCAGCTCCGCAGGAGAGAGAGGAGAGAATGAACATGGCAGTTGCAATGAGCATGTGTATCTCATTATGGTAGTCTGGGATGAATTGAGTGGTTATTAGCAGTTATGTATAGTATAATAATTATTAATGCATTGTAATAACATATTAATTTTGTTATATATTTATTACTTTTTTAATGTTAATATGATTTATTGGCAGTATTTGGGAGCATTTGGCAATTTTTTTTTTTACATAGAAATTTTGAATGTTGTAGAATTATTGGTGTGGAAATATTGAAGTTCATAATGGAGGAAAGAAAAATTAATGAGTAATTTAGGGAATTTTCTGAGCAATATGAAGTTTTTTTTAATGGATGGAACATGGTCTGTAGTTTTTTAGACAGATTAATTGATTGTGCCTATGACTGCTTTTATTAATATTTGTGGTTATGTATATTAATTCTGATAGTAATGCATTTAATTATGGAACTGAATATTTGTTTCTAATGTTGTTGTTTATTATTATTTGTAGTTAAGAAGTTTAATATGGATATTTAATTACTGAAAATGATGGGTAATATATTAATGGCTGTAGAAATATAAATAACATTTTATAGATATTGCAGGTTGGAATGATGTTGGTTCTATGGTGTTTTTTGCAGTCTTTGTTGAGATTATTTAGTTCCGAGTTTTTTTTTTATAATGTTGATTGGCAGCACATTGTTCCAGATTTTCTTGTTTTAGTGAGATGTGTTGTCTCTGATGAGATTATTTAGTTCTGGGGGCTTTTTTTTTATAATGCAGATCTGTGGTGGAATTCATTTACGACTTTCTTGTTTTTAAGATTTGTCTTTGATTAGATTAATTCCGGTGATTTATTTAGGTTAATTTATATATGTATGACTTGTTTAAGAATTTAGTTTTTAGAAATATATTTATGAAGTGTTTTAAATATTGGGAAAAGAAGGGGAGAGGAGATTGGAGCAATGTTTAGTATGTGGGAAGGCAATTGTTGTGTTGTCTTAACTTAATGTGTTTGTTTTTTCTTTAATTTTATTTTTAAGTAATTCACTTTTGTTGGGAAGGGGGGGGGGATATGTAGATTTAATTGTTATGCTGCATTTAGTTTAGAATGCAAATTACCATTGCCATATTATGTTGTGTTTGACATAAACTTGAGTAATCTTTACTATGGTAATGGGAAAAAAGCCTTTTTTCTAGAAACCACTACTTGGTTAGTAATCACTACTTGGTCTGGGATTGCTCATCAAAAAGGATCATTTTATTATGTTGCATAAAATAAATGCACCAGAGGACTGTAAAGTGCAATGCTGCCCTTCACAGTTAGTTCCCATTGAGATTGAGATAATACAAAAAATTTTTCATTTTGGTAGATTCTAAGTAAATTTTTCAAATGACGAGTTTTTCAAAAGTCAATTTTTTGAATAACTTCTTTTTCAAGTGGCTGTTTTCTTGAAAATTGTAATTTATTTTTTTTGAAAAACTCACCTACATATGCACAAGATATTAATTTTTTTTTAGAAATAAATTAAAAATTATTTTTTGGTTGGATAGGTATTGAACTATTACTATTTGCATTTTCAAATTTTCTCACCAGCTTAAATTGCACCCTCTAATATTTGAAATTTTTGGAAAATGACAAAATTGTTTAACAATTATTATAAATGATTTATGCTAGAAATTGAAAATATTGCTGGTGGAGTACGAATGTTAATGTGCCAAGGGGTTTACATTAACAGCATTGATGATTTGCCTCCTTAACACTGGGGGGGGGATTTGTTTTACGGCATAAATACATACACCTATTCACACTACAGATTTTCTGAATCTAAATGGTGGCAAGTTGTGTGGGTGTTTATTTCTCCACTCAGCTGATCACCACAATCTTTAAAATTTTTGAACTGGCACCTGTAGTTGGGTCTACGAAGTTTCCAAGAAAGGAAGTAGTCGACATGAATGAAAAGTGTGAAAACTATAAAGTGGACATAATGGAAAAGTGCAAAAATCATGGTAATCAAGATAATGGAAAACCAGGAAAACTACAATGGTTGAGATAATGGAAAAGTGGATGATGGTCAAGATAACAGAAAAGTACCAAATTCTGGGATTAGTAAGAATACACCCAAATAAATACATTTCAAAAGACTTTACATACTTTAAAAAAGCTAAAAATCTATGAGAAGTGTGGATTTTATTCAAAATCCACACAAACAATAACTACACGTTTTTATTTACCAACGTTGCTTTTTTAAAATAAATCTTTTGAAAAGTATTTTCAAACTACGACACTAGTTGGATTTATGATGACTAAGCTTAAATTCATGAATGAACAAATATTCCTGTAGGCTCTTAAATACACCTTAACATATACATTACTAATTCTTATGATTTCCTGCACTAAATGTACAGAAAGAAACTGCAAAATGGAAAATGTAGAGTCCTTGTCTTTTGGTATAAATTTATTCTTTTCTTAAAAGGCTTAGTACATAGTCTCTACCAGTAGCCATTCTAGGGGTTAACATATTTTATTCATTATTTTTTTATCGTCTACGTTTGAAAATAAAATTAATATTCAAATGCAAATAACAATTGTCTTGTTTTCTAACATATTCTGAGTAACAGATATAGTTTTTGGATTGAAAAGATTATTCTAACCATAAAAGTCAGCCATTTAAGTACTGCGTCTTCCAACCAACGATACAAAATCAATCCAAAGAAAAATATTAACTTTGATGTACATTAGCTACTACAAATTATTACAAAATATATCTTATATGGCACGTGAACTTAATTGTTTACCTTTACACATGGTATTCCGGTACTTCCTTGGCAATCAATATTAAAAACTTTTCAGTTTTCAACCTGGTAACACACATTGCGCGCTGCTATGCCAGACCAGTTCAGAGAAAGAAATATATTTATTGCCAGATTTTAACCGTATATGTTAGTGACATCATATTGAGGCATACCAATACGTACTAAGCTATTTTCTTACCGTTTGGACGTGTAATACCTGTAGAAATTCGTTGTCATGCCTACGTCCCAAAGTACCGCAGTGTCATAGTTAAAGGGCAAACTGAGTTTGATTTGAAACAGATATTGCATTTCTATATTGTATGTGTTAAATGTTAAAAGTTTATACGGAGAATTAATAGTATGGCTTAAAGACTGAAAGCACTACCGGAACAATAATACTAAAAAATTTAAACAGAATTGACGGCATTTTAATATTGTTTAAAGAATAAAGAACACAAAAAAAGTAGCAAACAAAATTTAACACTGAATATAGTCAAACAGAAGTATCAAATTGTAGCAGCTGCGAGTCAAAACTGCGATTTAGCACTCTGGAGAAAGTTTGGCGACATCATTGAAATATTCCGATATTGGGATTATAGAGGCATTTAACTTCATACTTTAACATATTGTGAGATAACGACAAAATCTCAAAAGCTGAGGATTCGCACGATTCTGTGAACTATTACTTTAAGGCTAGTTTCTCCTGGTATGAATTACTGGTGGCAATTTAACTGGCCCCAATAAGTTGGGACTTTGCAACATTAATATTTCATGCGTGCATATATCGATTTAATGTTTACATTGAGGAAATAGTTCGCCAATCCGTTATTAGCACCAGTAATCCACGCCAGTGTAAATTATCTATGTTGTTTACTATAATTTTTTGTAACTTACCACCCTTACCACAGCACTACGTATCTACAGCGTGTCTCAAAAATATAGGTACAAACTTTTAGGGGAGTACCTGTACACCCTGTATATACTAGCTGGATATCCTAGTCGGTTGAGTTGCAATTTTGTAACCATAGATATGGTTTTGTAACAAAGTAGCGAAATATGTACTACATTTACTATATTTAAACAAGATTTCTTCTTTAAAACTGAAATCTGTATGATGATTAATACATATATATATATACAGTATACCAAATTTTCCAAAATAGGAAAATAAATATTAACTGGAAAGAAGGTGCAAAAATATTTTACGAAATTTCTACTTGCCTACTTCACAGTGGCAGAAATATTTTCTCCAGAAAGGAACGAAACAAAATGCATTTCTTTTAGCATTTCTTCTTACAATTTTGTTGAGGTTTCTCAAGCAGTTGTACAGCCTTGTCTCATCTGCCAAGAGTGACACAATAATTTATTATACAGTAAATGACAGTTTACAATAAATAGAGAATATATGTTATTTTTATAATTTCTTCATTTTCTTACATTTTCAAAAAATTATCCCTTCCTGCAGAAAAAGCGAAGGGAATGAGTCCATATTAGTTAAATATAACGTCGATTATGCATTTTATTACGTTATATGTTTCTGATGTATACATGAGGTATTTTTGTATCTGTGTGTTCAATAAATAAAATAAAAAGCGAAACTTATATAATCGAATATGATGGTCTGCAAAACATACAACCTTCTACAGCGAATACTTTCCGACTTAGAGAACAATCTCAAAATGCTCTGAAATTTGAAACATTAAATCGAAAGTGCGAATATAAAAAATAATGTGATATCTCCTTTTTCAATTATTTATATACTCTTTATTTCAATATCGGTACAGGATCACAGATTTAAGTTTATAAATGTAGTAGTACTCATATACGAAAGTAAATTCGTGATTTAAAGATTTTTCTTATCATGACAAATTAGTTCTACACTGCTAGTTCTAAGAAAGAGCAATAGTTTCTTTTTGTGTGTGGGAGGGTAGGTATTTTTTAAATTTCGGGGTAGGAGGTAACAAATAAATTTAAAAATCCTCGAGAAATGAACTACAGTAGACTCTCTTATCCGGCCCTTACGGGACCAGACCCCTGGCCGGATGAACGAAAGGCAGGTTAATCCGAAAATTGTGTCAGAAAATAAATAAAAACGGCAAATGACAAAAATACTAACTCTACTGTATTTTAATTAATAATTTGTTGTACAATATTAAAAATGTATTCACACTCACTTGAAAAAGTCCGTGATTTTCTTTAGTTTCTTCGAACTTAACACTTTTTTACCTGCAAAGATTTGCCATTTTTTTAATAAACTTCACATCAATCGCAGATGAGGCCTGTCCTTGTTCAATGTATCTTACTGGAACATCAAAAGCTTCTTTTTCTTCGATATGGCGAACTTTCTCTTCTCCCTCTTCTTTTTTTTCCTCCATTCTCCGCTTCCTCTTCGTTCTCTTCTTGGCTTACTGCATTGATAATTTCGTCATCATTCAGTGCTTCATTTTTCAACTGTCATCACCTTTGAACCATTTTTCAAAGTCATCTTCTTCAAGTATGTCACATCCAGGCTGCAGTTTAAAGACATTAAGCAGAAAATAATTGTCATTATCCGTCATATCTTCGTCAGGCGCAGGCTCATTCGATACTTTCGTGTTGTCGTCTTTGGTAGTTTCTAGTTTTCCACTTCGGGCCAAAGTTTTTTCCATGACTTCAAAAACATTGTACGAGGCATTTCTTCAAAAGCTCTTGCCAACATGTAGATCACATCCTTGATATTTATTGTTCTTTGCCAGGCGCAGGCTCATTCGATACTTCCGTGTTGTCGTCTTTGGTACTTTCTACATAGTTTTCAACTTCGGGCCAAAGTTTTATCCATGACTTCAGAAACGTTATACGAAGCATTTCTTCAAAAGCTCTTGACAACATGTAGATCACATTCTTGATATTTATTATTTTCAAAGCATTTAAAAGTCCTATTCCGTCATTTTTGGTTCCCTGTAGAATTTCTGAAAGAGGGTTTTTCCTGTATCGCCTTTTTAAAGTTACAAGCACGCCTTGATCCACTGGTTGCACTAAAGATGTTATATTAAGTGGCAAAGGCATGGCTTTTATGTTTTTGCCACTTAATATAACATCTTTAGCAAAAATGTATATAACATCTTGGCAAAAACATGGCTTTCATGTTGTCAGAAACGAGTTCGCTTGGGTGTGCTGTTTTACCTCTGAGCGGCACTTTTTTTGCACACCATGGGCTAAATGGCCAGGTCACAAGGACCCTGAAGGTTCAGAGAATGTTGGGGGGAGGGGACCCACTGGAACAGCTGTTAGGAGACAGATGGTAGTCTCCCGTCAAGGCCATCCAGCGTGTTCTTTAATGTGCACAGGGTATGACTATCCCGCACACGGGGGCCCGACTTAATGTCCCATCTGACAGATGGCAGACTTTCCAAGCCCATCAGTGTCCCCTACTGACCGTGAACTGGGCTAGGAATTTTGCGGTGATAAATCTCAATGCTGACCCAGCTGGGACTCGAACCTAAGAACTGCAGATTACGAGCTTGGCGCACTACCGACTGCCCCCCCAGGGTGTGTTGCGGCATTTGGAGAATGAGTAGGGCCTTCACAGGCATTTTAAGACTTGTCAAGTGCTTTTTTACTTTCGGAACAAGTTCTGTAAAGAACCACTCTTTGAACGAGGCTATCCAAGCAAACTTTAGATTTTGTAGTAAACTGGCAAAGCAGCTGAATTTAAATGCTTCAATGCTCGGGGTTTTGCTGATTTTCCAATTACAAAAAGAGGAAGTTTGAGCGTACCTGCAGCATTTGTACACACAGTGATTCTTTCTTTGTTCTAAATCCTGATGCTGAGGATTGTTGTGCTGTCTCAAATGTTTTCGTTGGAAGAAGTTTAAAATTTAACCCAGTCTCATCTACAATGTAGCTTTGTTCTGTGCATATGCCTTCTTCTTCAGTAAGCACTAAAATTTTTTCTGAAAATTCCTTTGCTGCTAAAGAATCAGCTGACCATTTCTCACCACAAACACCAAGGTAATGAACACCATGCCGTTTTTTCCAGTGAGAAAGCCATCCCTCGCTTGCTGAAAAAGTTCCACCATTATCGCTTTTAGAATGAAGGATTAATGCTTTTTCTTTCAAGATTGGCATTGCTTTTCGATGCTCTTCCATGATCCATAACCAAAGTGCATCATCGAAAATTTCATTTTTTGGTTTTTTAAGAGTGCACCATGAAGAAAGCGTTTTTTCAGACTCGAATTGAGTGCAAAAATCTTGTAAAGATTTTCTATTCCTTCTCCAATTATTTACGGTGCTTTTACTAACACCTAGTTCATCACAAATATGCTTTATGGATCACCTTTGTCAATGCGTTCTAACGCTTTTAATTTCATCTCCATCTTAACGACATTACGCTTAAGTTTGCAACCACTTTTTGTACCACATGATAATTAATAGAACACAACACACAGTCCTGTATACGCACTGTAATATTCACAAAGAGGAACTGAAGCAAATATGTACTGTATTGTAAACAAAACATGCGGCGACTTGCTTCTGCATCTTGGAACTAAAGCAAATAAACAAAATAAGAGGCCACTTGCTTCCGCTTCTTGGAACGACCGGTTAAAGCGGAGTCCGGTTGAGCCAAGGCGGATAAGATAGAGTCTGCTGTATATGTTTCTCTTATTTCCTGTGGTCTTTTAAGTAACTTGCAAAAATATGTAATATTTTGCCTCCTTTCGGATTATTAAATTCTGAAAGTCCTCCGTCTCCCAACCCAATTATACACTGATGTACGTCTTAAAAAACACAGAAAAAAATAATTTGGGGAAATTTTTCGAAATATATTGCTTTGCGAATTTTATAGTGCAAAATGTTTTTGGGAGTAGGGAAGAGGGGGAATTATAATCATACCAAAATATCATTAAGGATGCTCGAGAAAAAAAAAACAGGAAAACGTATTATTTAAAACTACGTGAAAAAAAATTTTTTTTTCACATTAATAAAGATAAAGAGTAGGTTTCTGAAAAAAAAAAAAACATTTAAAAGCTATATTACATTTCGTTAGGGGAAGAACGATATTGAATTTTGGCAATCGTCTAATTCATCATCTTTTTTAATAAAATTTTCCAGGTGTGTGCGTGTTATTTGTGACAGCCCCTGCAGTTATTCTGTCCAATGAAAGTAATATATTTTTCCCTTTGGCTTAATGGCCTTTTTAAAAACATTCTGAAATGCATGTAACCAGTGCGAGATTTGGGGTGGGGTGCTAAGTGTCCATGTCACCCCTCCTCCTTTCTGAATGCTAGTAAGGGTAACATATAAACTTTTATAGTTGAAAAAGTTTAGTGTACACTTGTTCATAACATTTTAATCAGTTGAGATACATTAAAACAAGTGTTCATTTTTAAATGAATTACTCTCGAAAAAGCGGTTGAGAATGTCAATAAACGGAATGGACAACAAAAGAAAATTAAACCTATATTGTTCGCATATTTAAGAGAATGTTTCAAAAACCAGTTGGACATAGAGAAAAGTTTTGTACTGGAATGGCATTCAATATAGGCAGTTAAATCTCTCCCCTTCGTAATGTTTCGACATCCTTGCTTGATTCGGAATAATGTCTTCAGTAAGTTTATTGGTACTTTTCCCAATATTTGTATGAAAAGGAAAGGAAAATTTCCTGTAAAAATTGGCCACAAAACATTAAAATCGAAGAAAAGCAAATTCCAGTTTCCCATTTTTTTTAAATCGAAATAGGTGGTTAAGTACGCAAATTCTTCTTTTGATTTCAATTAAATATAGTTCAGCATTTCATGAAACTAAAACAAGAACTAATAGGCATCTCATTTTATAGAATATAATTTCGCAACAATCATTGTTATTCCCAAAATGTTTGCAAGGCATCGATAAATTTCTTGCCTGTAAAGGCCAGTAGGTTACACTGGCATGGATTGCTGGCGCTGGTTCAATGGTGGCCGTTCTACTGCATGTTTCTCAGAAAAATAAAGATGGCACCAAGTGCGGTTGCAATTAGCATAGAGAAAAGTAGGGGAACTTACAAATATTTCAATACCTATTCAAATGCTTTGATATACGATTACAAAATAAAATATGAAAAATATGTTTTTCCATGAAAAAAGTTAATAAAATCGTGCGGTGGCTTCTGGTTTTCGGAACTGTATAAGAAAAATTTCCGGATATTTGGCAAATGCATAATAAGTGACTCCCCACTTCTTCGGAAAGTTATCTAATATTGAAATAATCATTATGCACACTTCTAAAATATATATTTCAATAAACGGTTTTAAAAAATGTTTCCTACTTCAGCTTCAATTCATTTCTGAGATAAATTTTTATTATGTATTTTTTTTTCGAAACACTCTAGCTAAAGGGTTCTCAACGTGGGGTATGTGGTCAAATTTTTTGAGGTACGCCGTGAGAGCTCAAAAGTCGCCAGATCTCGTAACAAAGTCGCTAAGTTGGCATTATACTATAACTGTAGTTTTATCTATCTATATAAGGGGTACGCCAGTTACATACACATTTCCAGGGGGTACGTGAAGCATAAAACGTTGAGAACAACTGGTCTAGCTTACAAAACTTTTTAAATGCTGCACGAATATTTTTGTAAGTGGAGATTTAAATAGATTTTATTGCAATCTTAATTTTATCATCAGTCAAATTTTACCATTAAATGTTTATTTTAGAAGTTATAGTGCTTCTAAATTAGACCGACATGGAAGTTTTCTAAAATTTTGTTAGAGCATTGTAAAATTTTTACTAGTAGTAGATAAAAATATTCCTCCTACGTCGAATTTTTTTTTCTTCTACCACTGTAACTACACACACCACCTCACCTATTTATTTTGCTGGAACAGCACAATGTTGTGGTATGTTGGGTTGTTTTACCTCTGAGCGGCACTTTTTTACACACCATGGGCTAAATGGCCAGGTCACATGGACCCCAAAGGCTCAGAGAAGGTTGGGGGAGGGGACCCACTGGAACAGCTGTTGGGAGACAGATGGCAGCCTCCCGTCAAGGCTATCCAGCGTGTTCTTTAACGTTGGGTTGTTTTACCTCTGAGCTGCACTTTTTTGCAAACCATGGCCTAAATGGCCAGGTCACAAGGACCCCGAAGGCTCAGAGAAGGTTGGGGGAGGGGACCCACTGGAACAGCTGTTGGGAGACAGATGGTAGCCTCCCGTCAAGGCCACCCAGCGTGTTCTTTAACGTTGGGTTGTTTTACCTCTGAGCTGCACTTTTTTGCACACCATGGGCTAAATGGCCAGGTCACATGGACCCCGAAGGCTCAGAGAAGGTTGGGGGAGGGGACATTACAGCCACTGGAACAGCTGTTGGGAGACAGATGGTAGCCTCCCGTCAAGGCAACCCAGCGTGTTCTTTAACGTGCACAGGGTATGGCACGTTGTGGCATGTAAATTACGAATTGGTAAAGACAGCAATGAAAATATATTTATCTGTATATTTCGCAGATTAATTAGTTTCTTTTATATGAATATATTTGAAAAATGCGATTAAAATTTAATGAACATCATTTTTAACAATGAATGATAATATATTTTATAAAATAATGAATACTAACTACATGCATTTTAGGAGGACGGCTTCAGAAAAAAAGACCAAATGGCAACTACATACCACCTCTTCTGAGAGAATAAATAAACATAAAATTTTTATACTTTTCAAAACTCTTCTAAGCTACTAAAATATGAAACAAAAATTTACAGGAAGATTATAAAACAGGGTTTGAGTATCCGCCATTATATATAAAATATTGAACCTTCACAAATGTTTCCACATTCATGCGCGTTGTCCACTGCATTTCAACCAGCGCCAAAAAGTTCGGGCACTCCAACTCTCCTTCCCATGCATGCGTATTCATTACATTACCATGCACCAGCAATCCATGTCGGCGTAAACTGGCCTTAAACAGCCAACTGCCTGTAGGCATGATGTACAGAGTGCTGTCCCCAGTAATTTGTTACCTCGTTGGTTGAAATATCCATTTGGCTCGTCCCCCTCTCCCCGATGAAAATTGAGAGCATTATTTGCAATTGACAAAGCTAATTCAATGAAGCCAAAAGTATACATATGAAATTCGTACTTGCCTACTTCACAGTTGTCAAAAAGGAACGGAACGAAATACATTTTTTTCACCTCATCTTTTTACAGTGCGGTTATGATGGGTTTAGAATCATCCCGAGTGGGGACAGCTCAGTAGGTAATGCACCAGGCTTGTAATCTGTAGTTCCCAGGTTCGAGTCACAGCTGGGTCAGCATTGAGATTTATTTTTGCAAAACTTCCTGCCCTGCTCAATCAGTAAGAGATACTGATGGGCCACCGTTGTGAACCCACTGGATGGCCTTGACGGGAGGCTATCATCTCCCAACCGCTGTTCAGTGGGTCCCCTCCCCAACCTTTGGGGTCCTTGTGACCTGGCCATTTAGCCCAGTGTGTGCAAAAACGTGCCGCTCAGTGGTAAAACAACCCAATCTCGAGAGCCTTCAAGCGATCTTTCCAGGTGCATTCCGAATGTGTTTACACACGTTTTGGTTTCAACTGCAAGTGTACTATCAGCTTTACTAGTATGTCACATGCTAGTGTCACTACCCACTCCCCCATTCTATGCTTCAATTATTTCATTACTAAGCAAACTATTTTTATTTTCGAGATTTCGGTAACCGTGGTTCCTCCGATACTTGATGGATAGGTCTGACATTTGATATGCAGGTTCCTGTCATGGGAAGGTGTTCAGAATCTACAGCTAATTTCCCAATGCGAATGCAGGATCCCACAATTACAAATCTCGCGAGCGTAGCTGTAAGAATAAACTATTCCCAAACGTGGTGAGTGGAAGTGAGAACACATGCAAGTGCCAAGCTATACACAGGCATGGCAGCTTCGTTCAGAAACAACAGACTTCATGCTTAGAATAATGCTGATGTTATAACTGAACCCCAATTCACTTTGATACTTGAATCGCTGCCCTTATGTCAGGGCCGGCGAAACGGGTTCAGTACGCTCCGCGAACAAGGCCTCGCAGTCCATGAAAAGATCATCGTAAAATCGGTTAATTTTGATGACAGAGATTTTACGGCGAAAAAAATTGTAATATTTATAACATATTCTCTGTTCCCATAAGTTAAATGTAGATATGTGCTTTACCCCTTGATTAGACAGATAAAACTATAATTATAGTATAACAATGGGAATAAAACAAATATAGATGACATTAAATTTTGTATTCATAAATTACATCTATTGATAAACACAAAAAATGACTAACAAATCGTATAAAATTATAATCAGTAGAAGTGTTGCCAACTTAGCGACTTTGTTACTAAATCTAGTGACTTTTGAGCTCTCACGGCGTACCACCTCAAGTTGAGAACCCCTGGTATAATGAGGTAAAGGAGAGAAAATATTTTGTAAGTACCTGAAAACGTAACTAAAGGAACATTAGTTAAAATTCAACAAGTTCCTATCTATGAACGCCTTTGTTTTGACTTCTCACAGCTGATTCTAGCCTACAGATGTTTTAAACCGATTCATTGCAACAGGGAGTACGCAGTATATCCTATATATGGTCGAAGGTTATAATACACACAGATTAAAAAGAATATGAAACAAAACTCTTGAAATCTTTTTATTATTCTCATTAAAAAACAAGCACGAGCAAGTAGGCAGATAGTTTGAAAGTACTGATGCAATTCAAATGCTCTAAATTTGATTAGGTTCATCGAGAAGACTTTAAACTCAAAAGTCACACTGATGAATGACAAATTTTAATCATTCTCTTCAATTATTGTATACACTAAAATAATATAATTTTAAAATTACATTTAAATGTCTTTTCTGTTATGGCTCTTTTCTTTGCAGCTCTCAAAAATTTTCAGTTTACTTTTGCTGTTTTGGTTCTTTATCAAAAAAAAAAGTTTTCGACCCCTGGTTCAGACAGTAGAAAAATCGTCAACCTTTGTTATGTTGGCTACATTAGAACGAATTTGTAAGCAGGCTACATTAAAGGGATTAGGAGGAAGTACAATGTGTACAAAAATAAATTTTCTTCATACACCGATTTATTATTACAAAAACATGAATAGCTTTATGATTATTTACATCAATAAATAAAAATATTTGAATAAACGCGAAAAAAAGAACTTATAATACGCCGAAACAAAAAGAAACCTTGATCGAAAAAATATTAATCAGACGCTAAACTTTTTTTTTGCCGATTTAGTAAACTTTGAAGCCGGTACACTACTAGCTCTTAGTGTTGGATGTAAATGTTCGTCTGTCATTTGTTATTGAAATTTGCGTTTGATAAAATTCATTCCAGGAAATGTTCACAAAATATAGGTGCTGGCGAACACAGTTACATTCTAGCTGAAAATCATTTTAGAAGAAATGCAGACTTTAGTCCTGCATAAAATTGAACTAGTGCCACAGATTTAAACGACTTTTAAATGTTGTAAATCAAATTTATTGTGGAAAACAAAATTACGTTACATTGACACTAAAAGACTGGTAAAGAGTGCGAATTGTTGTATAATGCTTGAGCAGCTGGTTTTTGGGAACTTGAGAAAACTACGTTATTCAAGCCTTTGTAGGGAGTTATAATCCACTCCTTGGTAATTAATTAATCGCTGGTAATTATGAAAAGCTCTTGGAAATTTAAAGAGATATTAGTTGTAAAATCACTATTGTTATAATTCCTTTTTTGTTACTTGATACAGCTATTTACAGAAAATGGCATAGTAAGAGAATAATTTTCATCACTAACAGAATGTGCAAGTTTTGTATGTTTTTTCAGACTTCCTAACATAGAAAATTCCTTTCCACAGATATCACATGTAGGGCATTTCCTGTATTCTTGTAAAGAGTGGCTAATCATGTGATTTTCTAAACTTCCCAAATTTACAAAAGTTTTTCCACAAGTAACACAACTATAACATTGTTTAGCAACATGTGTCCGCATATGCCTTTTAAGGTCAGCAGAGGTTCCAAAACTTCTTTCACATTGTGTACATTTCTGGAAATCTACATTCTTATGCACAGTGATGTGTTTCTTTAGATTTCCTAGTCTTTTAAAGCTTTTTCCACATACATAACAATCACTTGAATTTTCCATATCATGCTGTAACATATGTCGTTTAAGACCACCTATCTGAATAAAACCCTTACCACAAACTTCACAGGAATAAGGTCGCTTCCCAGTATGTATCATCTGATGTTGCTTAAGGTTACTCAGCTGACCAAACGTTTTCCCACATATATCACAGGGATGTGGTTTTTTACCACTGTGCATCATCATATGTACAGTTAAGTGATGAGAACGATTAAAATTCTTTGCACAAAGATAACATTTAAATGGGCGATCTTCTTTAGCTTTATGAACTACCAAGTGCTGTCTCAGTTGATTGCCTTTCTTGAACAATTTTCCACATATTTCACAGCAGTGAGGGCGTTCTCTTTGCATTGTAATGAGATAGCGGAATACTTATTACTGCAATTGTTACTTTATATTTTGAATTAATCTATAATCAAATACTATTAAAAGAAAGTGCAGACACGATGTTACTTGAAGGAGAAAACACATCAAGCATATTCTTATTGCAACAACTGAAAACAGTTAAAACATCTAAATCTACACCAAAGAGTAACAATTGGCAATAACCACATCTGATAAGTATTCCAAAAATACTTCTGAGTTTCTGTACAGCCTGAAACAAAAAAAAGATTAAAAATGTAAATATAAAATATGCAAATCAGGCACAGCAATTTTGAAGTGCACCTATAAAACAATTTAATGATAGCGACCAATGACTGCAAAGTCACCATCTTATTAGTATCATTTTCTTTGATATCACTGTGCAAATTTTCATAAAAGTCATGCCTCTGAGATAAAAGTAGCCATTTCTTAAAGATTTCAAGGTGCTGAACACGAATATGACAATGAAAATTGGCTACGATTTCTGAGAAATCCACAATAGTTTCTTATATAATAGAGTAATAAGTACATATGACATATATATGTAAAACTCCGCTTTTACTTCCGATGTCGCTTTGCCTGTTGCTTGTACAGCTGCTCAGGATCATCTCTGATGAGCATCCAACAGTAGTCAGCCAACATTGAAGTGGACCAATTTCCTTGGTATCGTTTCTCCATCGTTACAATGTTCTGGTGAAAACAATCACTGCGCTCATCACTAACCATGCCGCAGTTGTCGGGGAAGAAATCTAAGTGGGAATGGAGAAAGTGGATCTTTAAGGACATATTGCAGCCAAGTTTGTGATACAGAGACATGTTCTTAACCAGTTTCTTGTAGTTGTCTGCCCTGACATTCTCGATGAATTTAATTGACACCATATGAAACAAGTCCCAAGCCTTTTTCTCGTCACCCTGAAGCAGGTTGTCAAACATCTGGTTTTTGAACAGCTCGCTGATCTGAGGACCCACAAAAATTCCCTGTTTAATTTTCGCTTTGCTGAGTTGAGGGAATTTGTCAGCCAAGTACTTTAAAGCTGATGCAGTCCGGTCTGTGGTTTTTACAAAGTTTTCATCATACCAAGTTTGATGTGTATGGACGGTAGCAGGATTTTGTACGTTTCTGCCAGTGCTGGTGTTCCACATTCTTCTATCCGACCTTCAGAGATTTCCTCTGAGACCAGTTTCTCTTCACGTAGTGCAAAGTCTTTGCTTGGCTGTCTCATTCGCATAAGAAACGGCAGTACTTCGTATATCCCAGCTGCAGACCCATCAACAGAGTCACTACCTTCAAGTCACAACAGAGATGCCAGCCATACTTGCTGAAGTATGGCTGGCTGAAGTACTTGCTGAACTGAAGACAGTTCTACAGCTGTTTTAGGTTGTAGGTTTCTCTTATGTAGACAGTGTGTCTGACCAGAATGGAAGTCAATTTCCATTATGCAGCAACACCGCCTTGAGACTCAATTTCAAGGAGTCTATGAATAGTCACCATTTTTGAGAGTCACGTGATTCCGTGGGCATTCATCAGGCCATCTACATTGGAGTAGAACACAGGATCATCTTCCTTTTTGAAGGCACAAACTGCTCATGACGAGTTCGAAACGAAGTCACTTGAACATTTTCCTTGAGAAAATTCGATTAAGTCTTAATCCAAGTAATTCTGCTTTGGCCTTGGACAGCTCCAGATCGGGAACAAGATCGTTCATTTCTTCTTTGGTGAAAATGTGTGTCGCAGATGATGCACCACGGCAGATGTATGGATCATCATTAGACACCGAAGACTGCAGAGAACTCGACGGCAGTTCGACTCCCTCCTCTACATCTGAATTGATGGTAAATTCTTTTGGAGGTTCAGGAACGGGAAAGTCTGTGTGTGGTCGCAGAGAAAATTGTATATTCGGGTACGCTACTATCCACTTCTTTTTCCTTCTGATGCCCCCAGAAACATGTGGAACCATGCTGAAGTAACAGTCATTTGGGTGATTGTTTGGCTCTCTCCAAACCCTATGGTTTGGAGAGAGCAAACGGCATCCACTTTTTCATCTTTCAGCCACTTTGGAAGATTTCTTGCACATGTACTGCAGCATATGTGTGGGGCTCAGACCCTGTCATGGTCTCTGATCTCACATCCAAAATAAAACTAATTCGTGACTTTCATTATTGAAGTGATGGCCCTTTTCTGGCTTGCAAACATCACTTCTCTGCAAATGTAACAAAATGTATCTGCACTATTAACACAGTTACGAGGCATCACTACTGTTGGATTAAAACTGCAAGAATCACTTGTGTTGTACTTATGACTCAGGGGTAAATGGGTGTCGCTAAAAAGACTTGCTCACCCTACGAGACGTTACTTATAATTAATGATTGCATCATCTTTTGTCTGTGATCATAAAGCCACCGTGTCATGACTCAACTATATTGCATCAGACAATAATGCAATACCTCCAGGGGTTTGTATATGGCGGGCTGATGCAACACTCTATATGTGGCAATCTGGATTTTAAAATACAGCATTGCAAAACAAAACCCTATGTACTTAATGCGGACTGAATCGTTTATACATGACCATCTCTGTCTCTCCTAAACAAGAGCTAATCGACAAATTTTATTGTCATTTTCGTGTTCAGCACTTCGAAATTAGTAAAGATTGGCTATTTTCATTTCAAAGCCTTTTTGTGTGTTGCCCAGTGTACTTAAACCAAGAGCAGGAGCACCAATTTCTTGATTGTCTTGGTTTAGCAGCATATGTCCTCATGTGTCTTTTAAGATTGGCAGATATTCCAAAACATTGTTCACAATGTGTGCATTTCAGGGAATCTACATGCTCATGTACAATGATATACTTCTTCAAAATTTCGTCTTTTAAAGCTTTTTCCACATACAAAACGATCACTTGAAATATCCGAGCTGCAACACATGTTGCTCAAGACCACCTATTTGAATACCACCTAGCACAGATTTAACACCAATGCTTTTTAAAATTTTTTTACTCTAAACCAATATTGGGAAATACCAAACTTAGTAAATAACTACTAAAACAAAATGTATATTCTTAAATAACTACAGGAAAAATTCTCTGCTAAAAACATACATTTTAAATTAAATATGCATTTGAAAAATAACTGTTTTTACGGAATCAATATATCTTTATCAGAAAAAAATATATACAATTTTAACAGTAATGTAAATTGGTGAAAAACATATTACCTATCAAAAATAAAAATAGCATAAAAGTTATGAAAAGAGCCATTTGTGGATCACAAACCAAGAGTTGTCCACCAATCCGGCTGAAGCAATAATTATTGAACATATTTTCCCTTTTCATTATTCTACAATTCATTTTATGAAAGAATACACAAATATGTGATTTATATTTTAGTGAAAGTAGCAAAGTATTAAAGCTTTTGATTTTTCTTATTTCTTATTTTATATGCATTTGCAATACTTAATGTGGCTTTTCGATCATCTATAATTAAAAATATACTTTTAATGCTCATATGCAAAAATATAGAACTAAATTGCACAGTCTGGTTGGATATCATTAGCACATGGCTGAATGAGAATTATGCATAAGGGTGTTTAAATGCTTAGCATATCAGTGATGTGCTGTGGGTTAATTTGTGTAAATATTACGATTAATTGTATTTAAATATTCTTATGATATATTGCATTACTTTTAACTTATAATTGGTTCACTATTGCATACTTTTTAGAAATTAAGTTTGAATTATAACACAGCAGAAACTTGTGAAAATTGATGCCCAATCAGAGTAAATCTAGAGAGACGTATTTGAATAACAGATCTGGCTACATATGAAGTGCCCTACCATTTGAATTAAGATGATCATGTATCACACCAGCTAAGGCAAGGCTATAAGCTCTCTCTCTCTTTGTCATGGCAGAGTTTATTGCTATTTAAACTGTTTGAAAAACAGAGATGTAATAACCAAATTGGTTATTATAGGATGTCCTTTGAATCCATATTTTGATGATAATTATAATCTCAATGTGCCTCTCAGTGGGCAAAATTAAATGACAATAGCTGAAATCTTTTTCTTTTAAGTTTACATGGTAGAGCAACAGACAAGTAACTGACAAATCCCTATTTGAATTTTGAAGATATTTGGATGAATTTTAACCACTTGTTTACTGCCTAAATTTGAATTATTTTGGGGAGCACACACTTAAAATGGCTTCTTTTGATAGTGTTCACCATTTCTATTGAACTTCACTAAGTCATTCATTAAACACAAGGAACATTCCTATAATAATTTACACACTTATTGTTATTTCAAAAATTTCAAAAATAGGCAGTTGAATGATGATATTAATTGAATAAATAATCTATATTGGTATAATCCAACTCCTTAGGATATATAAACAAAAGTTCACCATAATTTTGTTACATAACCTAATTTGTCAAAAACATTGTTGCCTCCAAAGCTTTCCAACTTGTGACAAATAGTAAACAATTATATCAGTTAAATAATATATATGATGGAAGTGATATATAGGGTATATATAAAATTACCCTCTTCAAAATAGTGGAAAATTGGTGCCTTTAATGGCATCATTGTGAAATTTTTACAAAAATCAGTAGATAGTGCAAAAATTACTTTCTTTTGCACCCTAAAAAAATAGAAAAACGGTTTTCAAATTATTAAATACTTACTGAAATCATATTACTTTCAAATGAAAATAAGGCACTTAAATGGGTTTCTTATATCCACTGAAAAAAGATATGCTTGGCACCTTATCATCCTTTGAAATTAATTATTTGAGAAAGTGATTTAATCATTAGAAATTTTGCTTTAAATATATCAGTTTTTTGAGCACATATATGAAGATAGCTATTTTCTCCCCCAACATTTAAAGAAAAATAAGTATCTGGTGTAATCCATCTGAATTCAGGCTGGCACTTAAAAAAATGCAAGTTGTAGCCTTACATTTTTAGATTTTAGCATGTTGTTTTTAATCATAAAAAGAACCAGTGTGTATTTTCTTTCATCAAATAAAACTTGCTGATGCATTAATTTTTCAAAAATATGAAAAAAAATTATATTTTAATTTATGCTTGAAATTTAGATGATAGTGTGTGGTGGCCATGGAGTTTGCACTGACAGATTTTCTCTTTTACCCCTCAGGAGTGCAGTAAAATGCAACTTTTTGCTTTAAGAAATTAATGAAAACATGTTCTTGTGTCAGAAAACTAATAATAAAATATGAGTTTCAAATCTTCCATTATCTAAATTTTTGCCATTAGAGGATGCTGTAGTCAGAAAATGACAAACTTCATTCTCTTTGAAAATGAACATTCCATGCTCATCAGAAGCAATATTTTATTCTTCTAATTGTTGTTTGTTTTTTAGAATTTTTTTCATAATCTGTTATATAACACAACACACAGTATTTGTGACAATAACAAACCGTTTTAAAACCAATTTTCAAAATCACATATGCATTTAATGGTCATACTTGTTCCACAGTGGGTATATTTCACTTTCCTACATAATTTTTTATGTTTGAATATCATGTTATTTGCTGTCCTTCTGGCATATCACATTAACAGCATGCAATTGTTCTCTCTCTCTCTATACATATATCTTCAATAAACATGTTTTAATTCATCTTACATGAAGAATAACATTTACACTGGGTTTTCCACCTTTTCCCATCATAAATTAGTGGTAAAACAATCTTACATTTGCAGTAAAGAAAACTTGCCTTTTGAAGGATTAAAACAAACTTTATAAGCACTTAAGAGAGATTTTTTTTTAAAGAAGCAGTGATACATTAGTGAAGTGATGACCAAATTTGGTGTGTAAGAACAACATAAATAATGATCTATTATTTTTCTCATTTGAGGAAAATTTTGAGAGAGAGCATCAATTGAACTACCAACTTGAGTAAAATCTGTTTTCTTACATTTTTACTAAAGCAATTTTTAAAACAAATGTTTCCATAATCTGCACATTTTATTGCAAAATTAAATTGAAATCTTCAATTCTCTATGACATTGTTGAATGTTTTTAAGCACTTCAACAAATATTCTATGCTATCAAGTATCAAAAGTTATTAAGGAGAGATTTATGTATCATATCGCAGAGGATAGTTGTAATAACAGGAACTTCTGGAATGCTTTTGAGTGACAAGTTTAATAATCTTCAACATTCGTGCCAGCAAGTGATGCCTCAGTAGAGTTTGAGAAAATGATGAGGGATGCAATTCTGATAATTTATTTGTGTTGGTGAAGTAAATAACCAATTACACTTTTGGTAGCATACAGTGCTTAAAAAACTTTTAGTTGCACAATGCGCATTTCGCACTCTTACTTTGGGCACATCGTCAGGTGGAAAGTGAGCAGCTTAAGCTAATGTATGAGAGATGGTTGTTGAGCATGGGGGAGGAGGGTGGGGTGCCATAAATTGAGTTGTCAGTGGCTCAGCTCTGAGGTTTGGACTGGTTGGCGGATGTGCAGGTGCCCGTAATGTGATCTGCATGTTTGCCACATGCAGATAACATTTACGCCAAATCCCTCCTTAATAATTTTTGATACTTAATAGCATAGAACATTTGTTGAAGTTCTCTAAAATATTTAACAGTATCATAGAGAATTAAAGATTTCAATTTAATTTTAATTACAGCACTGTGAATCTCTACTATAATTTTTGACATTTTATTGATTATTATATCCAAAGAGAGGCAATTCAAGTGGGAAGAATTATTCATCTGGGAGCACAAGCATTCATTACATATTTTCTCAGTTGCAGTGCACAAGGTATATAAGTTACAAACATTGAATTGAGTAAAGCTTTTCAAATTCTATAAAATGGGAAATCTTTTCAGACAACAGAATAATTATTTCTACATAATTTTTAACCATTTTTATATTAAAAGGCTTTCCACTGGCTGTTGACTATTGGCTGTAGAGGAGGATTCCCCTCTATAAAATCTGTAATAGTTTACATAACATAAAACTTTAAAAGTTCTATGAAGAGGAAAAACTCTCTTCAAACAATGGGAATCCTATTTCATTTTTAAAGGCTAAGGAAATAAAAATTGGTTGTGTTAAGAAATGGAATTACCCTCTTGACATATCTCTTAAAATTTCATTTAAAATGTTTTATGATTTAAACTATTTGGGAAATATATATTTTTTATTCTTCCTTGGCTAAGTGTTTAGGATGCTTTGCTATTGATCAAAGAGAACTGAGTTTTAGCCCTGGGTAAGGCATAGTTGTTTGTGTTGTCTTTCTGCTGAGGTCTCGCCTTCCTCACAGATCTTCTCTATAGTGTATAAACTGATAAACTCCTGTCAGACCTTATGGCAAGCAGCTGCTTGAGGGGGTGTATATATATATTTATAAAATTTAATCATCATCTACTTTCATACAGTTAAAGTACCATATCAGTACTTCCAGCTAAATGTTTTTTCTCCTTTTCTATGTTAAGAGCTTTATATTTGTTTCAGACCCTGAAATAGCATGATTTTTGAGGTCTAACTAGTTAATAATCATCAAAAAATTATTTCCCATGAGTTGATTCTTTTGAAATGATATTTTTATTTATCGCCCAATTCCTTAAACTGAACTGCAGAATTAACTGATATAAAAAAATATTTAAAATTTAATATTAGTCTCTTTTAACTTAACACTTTGATTAAATTATTGAAATATTTTTTATATTCATATCAACTTTCAAAGTTAGCTTTTTATTTCATTAGCCACTGGATTAATACTTTTTAAACTATACTTCCTTTATTTTGTTATATATTTTTACAAATTTTGTCTGGAGTCAGCTTTATATGCATATTTGGATTGATTTAGCTCGAGTGGTACTTTTTTTTTGCACAGAATGAACTAAATGGCTAATTCAGAAGACCCAAAGGATTCAGGGAAAGGTGAGGAAGGGGACTCACAAGACAAATAGAAGCTTCCTATCAAGGCCATCTAGTATATTCTTTAATATGCATGGGGTATAGAACTCTTGCACAGGTGGCCACAGCTTTTATTTGTGTGCTGAGAGTTTCCAAAGCCCATCACTGTTTCCTTTTGTGACTAAAGGCAGAGAGAGAGAGAGGGGGAGGGGGGTTAGTAGAGATAAATTAGAATTCTGAAACAGGTGGGACTCAAATTTGGGTACTACAGATTATTAACCTTCTGCACAACTGACCGAGGTAACCCCTTTATATGCAGAAGATAACATTTTAAGCCTTAAGGATTTATGTAAATATCTGAGGATAGAACAAAAATTATCTGCATTTAAACTTAATTTGCAAAATCAACCAAATTTTCACAAGAAATATGTGAACTTTAATAATTTGCTTACATATTAATGTTATACTACTCCACAGATGAAATCTAGCCAAAAGCAGTAATCGTTCCATCTGCAGGCAGTGTGCAATTACAGATAATCTTGTTTTCCAAACTTGGATAACATGATTTTCAATGACATTCTTCAGACTCACAGTGCTGAAAATATATTTTCTTTGGCCAGTATGAGCTGTCAGACATGCTGTTAACAACTGAATTGATAGGAATTCTCATGAACACCTATCATGAAATTTTGTGTAATTCATTAGTTCTTCGTCAGTTTTAATTTTAGACAGACGAATCGAAAGAATCATTTGTCTTTGATCATTCCAAATTGTTTGTGATCAACCCATCATTATGAGTTAAAAGAATCATTTTCCTTAATGTGACTGATTTAATCATTCTGAATTGCAAAGTGCTGATCCAGGGTTGATGGTTTTTTTTTTTTTTATAAAAAAGAAAGATGGCGGCTATCAGAGTTGACATCCTATACCAGATAAATAGCTAGATTTCCAAGCAAAATCATTCATTTTGCTGGAAAACTATCATTGATCCTAATTGTTTAATTATTAATTAATCTATGGTGCACTAAGTTTTTTATGCTAATTATTGTTTTATCAATTAAAACGTAACAAATTTGGAAAACATCACATGACGTAAACTATGGGATGTCTGTCCAGAACTGCCACAACCCTTCGCTTCCCTTGCCATTAGCAGCAGACAGAACCCTGTTATTATTTCTAGTTTTTCGATCTTTATTTGCCAAAGAAATAATTCATGATCCTAGTTGTTTGATTACTAATTTTGAGTGCATTAAGTTTTCTGATGCTAATTATTTTCCTAATGAAAATAAAACTGAAATTCAGAAAGTACGATTACAAGGTGGGCTATGGAGTGCCTGCCGAAGACGTGTGGCGAGGGATTGTGGTCTGCGATCAGAATCAAATCTTGATCGCAGACCACAATCCCTCACCACACGTCGAGCTCTCGCGATAGAGCCAAAATTAGTTTCTCCATCCCCTCTTTACTTTTTCAATATTGCCTATTTCACTTTAGCAAAGTAGTATATGTGATGTTTATAAGCCATTATAAATTATTACTAACATTATTTTGTGAGGCTACTGCATACACCCAGTGACCAAACACTGAGGGTTAAGCAGATGAAACACTGCTGTCTTTCTGATCTATATATTTCGCTGTCAGTTGTTTAATCACTATTGCTCTCAACTCATTAATTGTATTAAGTTGCATTCATTGTTTTATGTATTAATAAAAATTTAAATGATAATTAAGATATCGCACGCCACTGCTGTTCACGACCTCTGCCACTACCAGTAAAGCACTGGTCCCATCAAACTCACAAGTGACAAACCCTTTTCTGTTCTGCGATCTTTAAAGTGATCCACATCATGATGCAATTAATTCATGATTAATTGCATTAATATGTCAATTAATGATTAGTAATCAAATTTAACATAATATTTTTAACTGTTGTAATTGAAATTAGATGATATTTGAAACCCCATTTGCTTTCCTCGATAGTGATGCGTCACTTCTGCAGCAGTTCCCACTGCACATCGAACTGAAATCATCATGGTGAAGCCAATATCGGTTTCTCCACCCGGTACTTTTTCAACATTATCTCACAATTTCACTGCTAATTTCTTTATTATGAACTTTAATCGATGTACTAATTATTTAGTGTGGTTCATAAAAAACTTATTAATAACACTAAGGCATTACTATTACTGTTTCATCATCTTCATCCTCAGGCAGCCATGGGCTACAGAAGTCCAACCAGACTGTGCAATTTAGTTCTTCCAGCATATCTGTTCTGAGCTACATCTGGCCACTGCACACCACTTCTAACAAAGTCCTGTTTGATATTGTCTGCCTACCGCATCCTAGGTCTCATCCTCTTTCTGATGCCTTTTGAAGCTCTATAACTTGTAAAATAAGCTTTTTATGAGAAAATATGACAGGATAAATTTAACATCTCAATGAAATCTGTTTAAATCCCAATTTTAATAATATTCAGTTGGTATTTATAGAGCTATGGGAGATAGAATATTTTACAAAAACAATGGAAAACATTAAAATTTACATGAGGAAATTTGCAATGAAAATCATTATTTCAGGCCATTTAATATTAAAGATGTGTATTTAAAAACTTTGTGTAAAAAATTCTTTCCACATTTTTGAATTTGCTTGCACTGCTCTCGTTAAATATTCAAACTTTCATAACTCTGTACATACCAAGCAAATCTTGTTGAAAAACAAGATTTAGATAAAGATCACAATAAGTTTATCTTCAGTCACATTTTCTCATAAAATGCTTATTTCAGAAGTTATGGAGCTTCAAAGTCGTTTTCTACTGGCATGACATTGAGGGGAGTAGTAAAAATGAGAAGAAATAAAAAAGTAATAATGTTCTTAATAGGCAGTTAATGAAGAACACAGAATTATTAGAAATCAATTAAAGCGCAAAAATAAACATATCAGTGGTGAAATACTGAATATTCAAAAGGTACAATGGGGCTGAAGAAACCAATTTTTGCTTCGCCCTTGAGATCTCGATGTGCAGTTGAGAACATGACCTTCTGCTATAGAGGGTTGGGTCAATACCTCCTACAACAGAAAGCTAGGGGACCAAATATATGATGTCAGCTTAAGTAGTCCTACCATATAGACACTTCTTACATTTTTGATTCTAATATTATTACTGGTGGACTCCTGTGCTAACCTTTATACTAACGTTTATCTATATATTTAATTTAGGAGAAAAATTATTTGTATTAATTAGCATTAAGATATTTGATAATAAATACGAATAAATTGCTTTCTAAATAAAATGCATTTATAGATAAACATTCGTTAAAGATTAGCACAAGAGTCCACCTGTAATAATATTAGAATAAAATATTTCAGAATTGTTTATATTGTTAACTTTGCGATCTAGAGTTGGGTCCGCTACCGCGGCAGATGTTAACGTATTATTTGAATTTATTTCATTTCAATTAATAAGACATTAATTAACATAAAATACTATTAAAGTCCCATAAATTAATTAGTAATCGAACAAGCAGAATCATTAATAGATTTCCAAACGAAATGAAGATCGGAAAACTAGCAATTTATCTGGAATAGGGCGTCAACTCTAATGGCCGCCATCTTTTTTCAATCGACCGATCCGAGATCGGCACGTTTGCTTTCTGAATTGTTCAGAAACAACTTATTGTTAGTTGAGTCAATGCCATATCTTTCATCTACTTACCTTCTCACCATAATACCGCATGCCTCTAGAACTTTTCATTTCAGATATGTACTTACTACCTCCATTTCAAAACCAATAACTAAAATAGCATTACAGCTGATACTAAGTTTCGTTCTGTTCTGAAATGAAAAAATAATCGTGATATGAGTCAACACAAAGAAAAAGAATCAATTCTTTAGAGAAATTACTAACATTCATCTAGAAGAATGATTCACACTGCTGAATCGGACGCAAATGATCCGTTACCAATTTTAGCAGATCTCAAGATATCATTTTAGCATAAGTCGTTATCTGACTTGCGAGAGAGAGATCTGAGTAAACAAACTCGATTAACAAAACCATCTTCCGAAATTCGAATTAGTCTCTTTTCTTGCAGACACCGAAATTGAAAATGACTTTATCACCATATAATCAATTTTTAGGCTCACTAGCATAGTTAAAAAAAAACAAACAGAAGTGTCTTGACAGTTTCACACCGGGCCAACTACTTCATATGACAAAAAGAACACGCCAAGTACAACTTAGAAATAATACTAATAGTGTTTGAAAGTAAATATGAAATATTTGATTAAAAATACTTCATATTAAATGAGTTTTTTCAATTGGCGCTCATTTACTACTAAGATTTTACTTTATAAGCTTACCTTTGATATATTCATACAGAAAACATGATTCTCAATAGTCACAGTTACAGTTTATTTTATAACAGCAGTCGTAGATATTTTTTTTAAATGATGGAAAAAAAAAAGACTTGAGTAAGGTTTCCCAATTGCTAAAATATTCCACTGAACAGGAAAGGTTAAAACAATATTGTATATGGCTTAAATTTTATAGTTTTTTAAATGTGCTTTTAGTGTCGGTCATATAATATGTGGCTAAAATAAAATGATACAAATGCACCTGTTTTGGATTTGAATGCCATTGTGGCCGAGTGGGTAGCGCGCTTCGTTACTGATCAACGGGACCTGAGTTCGAGCCCGGGTAAAGCATGGATGTCTGCGTTGTCTTTCTGCTTAGGTCCCACCATCCTCAGAGACTTTCTACTAGCGTATTAAACTAACAGGCTCATGCTAGACCTTTGTGGCAAACAGCTGGACAAGTTTGAGAATTCGTATAAAACGACAGAATTCGTAGGGGAGTGATGACCCCTGGCTCCCCCTGTGTATATCCTTTACCCTCCTGCTTCATAATTCAAATAAGATAAATTTACGAATTCTGAAGGCAAAATCTGCACAACTCGGTTTGCTTTCCAGGTGTCATCAAGAAACACTCGATGTTTAAATCTGACATGTACAGTGGATTTCCTTTATTAACCCTGTCAACTAATAAAGGAATATTATTATTTTGCATTTTAGTTTTATTTTTATGACTTTTTCTTCATTTCAAGTTTTTTTTTATTATTTCCGCAAAAAAGATGTTTATTTGGACTCAACTGTAATATGGTGTCAAAAATGTTAGTCTAGCAAAATTAATTCGGGACTGAAAGGGTTACAGAATTTTTCTTTATGATCCTTTTCTGTTTATTTCTTAAAGGAAATTCAACATACATCGCGAGGGAATTTTTCAAAAAAGTTAATGAGGGATTAATGTTAGTTCTCAGTTGTTTCATGCAAATATTTAGTGATTCTAATTTTTTTTTGCGATTTCAATTTCTTCATTTTCTAAATATTTAGATAGAAATTTTAAAATTTCTTCGCTAACCTAGACTTGTATTTCATCTATTAAATTCTTCAACAGACGGTTTTAATTGGTTTAATTTATCACAGATATAGTAAGGGGAATGGAATGCTGACGCCACTTCGCTCCAGTTCAACCATGGAGGTAGGAAG
This sequence comes from Ryuthela nishihirai, assembly GCA_038380435.1. Classification (NCBI taxonomy): domain Eukaryota; kingdom Metazoa; phylum Arthropoda; class Arachnida; order Araneae; family Heptathelidae; genus Ryuthela; species Ryuthela nishihirai. Next base: position 63,969,114 of record JAWZYU010000028.1, on the reverse strand, counting down.
AGAGGGCGGCGTTTTTACTGTTTTTTAGTATAGGTTAGAGTGCAGTCGCGGAGAACGGCGGTAGCCATGTTGTTCCTTCTCAGAAAGCCGCGCACTGCACGTCAATTGCAGCGTATCCGAATATTTTATACGAATACTGCTCAATAAAATGGCAATTGTTTCATGTACGTAAAAGATTTTTGACATGTAAAAGATATATGAAAGAATTTAGCATTTAAAGGTTTTTCTACATTCCTTTTGTAGTAATAGTGATTGAAACCCTTTAATTAAATTAGCAGGCTATTTCGACAATTATTGCTAAATAAAATCGATTTTTTTTGGAAGGTCAATTGCTTTTTTTTTAAATAAAAAAACTACTTTATTTGGCTTCGGATTTACATTCACTTTTGTTTTTAAACACAGTTTTTTTAACCCTACCTAAGGTTAGTCAACAAATTACATACAAAATGAAAGCTACGCAGCATCTTTTTCGTAAAATAGGGATTGATTGTAGAACTATAACTAATGCAGGGCTGAATATAGGGAGTTTACACTCCCTTTCAGAATGCTAGTAAGGGTAATAGGAACAAAAATTATTAAATTTATTTACATTTCATGCTATTGAATAATAAACTTACGGTTCTTTTTTTAAAGACCTGTAAAACGGAGGGAAAAATGTTATATTGCATTGGAATATCAGGTATATTGAGTTTTATTTCCCCCCCCCCCCCACCTTTACCTCGATTCTTTTCTAGATCCGGTCCTGATTCAGCGGAACTTTGAAAAGAAAATTTTCTCCAGGGAAAAATTCAAAATGCAAATTCTTTGAATATGTCAAATGACAACTTATCTTTTATATAAGCTATAAAAAACTAATCGGAAGTTTGTAACAAATACACCAAACGAAAAACCGTATGGTGTCTGATAAGGAATATGTCAAATCCTTGCATAATATTTCAAACTTGTATCACTATTTAATCAAAAGTTTCTAATGTTGAAAATGGATATTTAAATAGATTTAATTATGATGTTTTATTTATCTTCAGTCACATTTTTCCATTAAATACATATATTAGAAGTTATAGATCTTCCAATTTAGGTTCTCACTGGCATAACATGGAAGGTTATTGTTTAATATTCCAGCTTCTACAACTATTTAAATGCTAAACAAATATTATTAAAAATCGATATTTAAATAGATTTGATTATGATTTTTATCTTCAGTCACATTTTTCTATTAAATGCATATGTTAGAACTTATGGAGCTTCTAAGTTAGGTTCTCATTGACATAACAGGAAATTCTGTAGCGTTTCAGTAAAGGACATCAAAAGCATAAGAAATAAATAATGTGAGCATTACATTTTCTCCCGTTTCTTGATTTATCATTTCTTTCTATGCTTTCAAACTTTAGCATTACTTGTTACCTATGAAATGTTATCCCTTTGATCGTTTTCGCAGGCCTATTGACGCATTTATACACTACGCACCTACACATTTTTTAAACACATTCTGTCGTTGGTTAGTACAGTGATAGCAAGCTTACGAGCAGGAGCAATATAGCGAGGTTCGGTTACAGTTTCAAGCGATACGGCGCCTTCCCCTCTTTCTACCTCCATGAATGTATCAGTCCTCAACTGTCTCTGTCTGAAGGAACAACTTTCGCAGTACTCTGTGTTAGTTCATGGTTACAAAATTGCGGAATGGTCTCATGCACGCTGATGCTGAAAAGTTAAGAAACGAACACAAAAATAAAGAAAAATTACAAACTAATACTTTGTTCAATATCAATGAAACGTACAGGTGAAGTCCATGATCATACTCTATATCATACAAATATTTGAAAAATAAACAAATTCCCCCCTGAATATTTAATGAAATATTCAAACTGGAAAGTTATTACCTCAAAATGGCATGCTTGTGACAATCAAGCATCTATGTGATTAACCCCACATGAATATAGGAAATCAATATATCTATAAATATATATATATAGAAGCTATTTATAGAATTTTTAAATATATATAGAATTCACCTCCCCACCAGAAATAACATCAACAAATCTTCTCAAGATGTAAAACATACCTCATCCATTTTAGAGCCATCAACAATATTATGAAAAGTTTTAATGATAAAGTGCCTACCAAATCTCTTACCACTGTTTTATCTCTAGTAAAACAAGACAGAGATTCACTTCACTCACAGGTGGTGTATATCTTGTACCCATTACTTACCCTAAATCAGACTCTTGCATTTCTTCCAAACCTCTCGGCTACATAGGAGAAACTAAATAACTCTCCAAGAAAGAAAGGAACATCAAAGAAATATCACTTAATGCAAACTACTACAGCCCTTTCATTTACTGTTATTCTTGAAGGAGCTAAATCTCTATTCAACCAAGCTTTCATTATCAGCAGTCCTTCATCCATCTTCAAATTATAGTGTACTGAAAATCTACTAATTATTGTCAATAAAAACTATTGTTGTAATACCGACCAAGCCCAACTAAATCCCGCTTGGAGAATTCTGTTACGAAATTTTTCCACAAACAAATAATTTATGTCTTGAAACATTAATCAGGTTTTTTTTTACTTAATTCTTTATATTTTTTGATTATTTTGGCATATTTTATTGCAAAGAAATCATATTGTTACAGGATGATACACCAAAAGTCATTTTGTTCTACAGCAAAAAACTTGGCTGATAATTTTTTTCATCTATCTTCGTACTACTTTTCGATAACATTTGTATCAAAACAGTAGTTCTACATCTTTCGAACACATGGAGAAAATGATTTAAGTTGGGTTACTTTACCTCAGATCAGCACAATGGCCTAAATAACTAGGTCACAAGGACTTCTGAGAAGGTTGGAGGAGGGGATTCATTGGAACAATTATTTGGAGATATTCGCCGTCCCGTGGCCGAGTGGTTAGCGCGCTTGGCTACTGATCTAAGGGACCTGGGTTGGAGCCCTGGATGTTATGTGTTTTTTTTCTGCTGAGGTCCTGCCATCCTCTCAGACCTTCTACTATGGCATATAAACTAACAGGCTCCTGTCAGATATTTGTGGCTAGCAGCTGCTTGAGGGAGTATTTATTTTAAACAGTAGCTTCCCGTGAAGGCCATCCAGTGTGTTCTTTAACGTGCACAGGGTATGGCTCTCCCATAGATGGGGGCCACGACATAATGTTCCATCTAACGGGACTTTCCAAGCCCATCAGTGTCCTCCTACTGACCGTGGGCAGTTCTGCGGATTTAAATCTCAAAACTGGGCCAGCTGGGAACTAGATTGCGACAGGAAAAATGATTTACTTCTCAAATCAAAGCTTGCAATGCGTGGAACATCAAATGCTATAAAATAAACTGACTCTGCATACTTTGTTCCCCCCTAAAAATAGGGGAAATAAGAAAATTGTTCCTACACCTCCATAATGCTAGTACCGAGAGTAATAGGAGAGGTGGCTTAGTCAGTAGTTCGTCATGTTCGTAATCTGTAGTTCCCAGCTGGGTCAGCATTATCTCAACAAAACTCTAGCCCTGCTCACGGTCAGTTGTGGACATCAATAGGATGTGAACCTATGACCCTGTTGCACTTTAAGAACATGTCGAATGGCCTCGACGGGAGGCTACCATTTGTCTGCTATTGTCCAGTTGGTTCTCTCTCCCAACCTTCGGGGTTCCTTGTGACGTGGTCATTTAGCTTGCTTACTCCCCTCAAAAAACAAAAAAAAAGCGGAAATTCGCGAGGACCTACAGATACCAGGCAAACGATACCTCGTGAAATGACAATCGTACACTATTTCGAATTTAGCCTTACTATCATCTCCCCTTGTATAAGGGGTGGGGGAAGATTTCTGTGGGGATAAGCCTAAAGAGTTATATTTCAAATTAAAGCTTGTAACATCTCCCAATGTCAAAGGATACCTCAAACATGATTCCAAAAGAAAAAATTGTGGTCGATGTTTACGAGTCATTATATCAAATGAGTTTCTGAAGGTATGCTTTTCATTTTTTATTCATATTTTTTTCTTTGTCAGTAAAACATCTACATGCGCCCTAAAAAGTATAAACCTGAAATATTGATGGTGCAATCAGTCACCGAGTTCGTATTCATTTCAAAGAAAGAGCATGAGCAATCTTGTTGAGTAAGCAAATTGACGCCATATCTTCCTTTGAAGTGAAACGAAGCAACTGATTGTCCCATCGGTATGATTCAGGTTTTCTACTCTTCAGTTGGAATTTTTTAAATTTATTTATTAGCAACTTTGTTTTGGTGTACCGTATGTGTGGTTGCTGAAAATGTAATGAAATGACATTTTTTAACAGCGACCATAAATAATATTTTGATCATGAAAACAATTTAAACGTGTTATTAGTAGGAAAAATGACGACATTTAGTAATTATGCTTTAACTTTAAAAAAAAAATAAAAGTAACATACATGTCAGTATCTTAGATGCAGATTCCCAGAATACTCGTTTTGCAGTGTCATAAGGAAATATATACATTTAATGCTCATATTGAACAGATACCCTATTTTCACAATGCTGGTTAGGGTTGGTCTAATTCAGCGGGATTCGTACTTTTAACTAGTGCCAAGTTATAGTCTCCCCCCCCCTTTTTGGGAGGGGAGGGGGTCTGTTTCTTTTAAGATTATTAAGTGTAGGTTATTTTAAATTCTGGAATTAAGTTTACAATTTTGATGTGGTGATGTTTCAAAACAAGTATTGTCCCTACCTAGGGTTACCAGATGCCAGTGTTCTAAAAGGAGGGCAGAAATGGAGGACAAAGACGGACATTCTTTCAATTTGTGAAATAATTTTTTCCTACTAAGTATTCTTTAAAGTACAAACAAGTATAGTCAGAAAGTCGCAATTCAAAATATTCAGTAAAATATACGACGTGCCGTTTTCCATTCATACTTGATAAGCAATAAACGGTTATTTGGCCTTAAGTGATATAAGAGATAGTAACTATTTGCTGTTGAAGGAGGCAAACTTTTATGTTTCTATTACTATAACTGAGGTAGTGGTCAGTAGTGGCTACGGTTTGCTCTTGTATGAGGCTTGTACAGCTATGAGTAGTTTCCAATTCCTTCGCTGTTCTTTTATGTTGCAAATAGAAAAATACAACTGGTCTCAACTTTCATAGCTTCAACTACCGGTGGACGGAATCAACATTTTATGCAATTTTTTAAAGTTCGTGGTTTTTTCAATCTGGCATAAAAATTGCACATATTGAGATTGTAGAAAACAGTAATTTTTACAAAAAGAGAATTTAGCATTCACGATTTGCATTTATACCAAATTATTTCACAGTAATTATATTCTAGTCATAGATACAAAAAATTTTAAAAAATACAAAAAAAACAAACAAACCGAATGCCTTAATTTTAATTTAAAGCATTATTATGCGTTTATACAAAAACGGAGGGCATTTCACGTTTTTGCAAAATTCCGGGACGATACGAGATAAAAAAAAAAATAGGAGGACGTATGGTAACCCTATCCACCTAATGAGACATTCCATGGTATAGACAAAATATATAAATGATATATACTATGTTGAAAAAAGTATTCGGACACTTCCATGTGAATGGAAAGCCACTTTCAAAGCTCTCTAGCATTGCAAATAAACCTTTTACGCAAAAACTGTTATTGGCGATAATTTGTAGATGTCACTCAAATCTCTCTAAATATATTTCCCGCAATATTCGTTTAATATTTAAATAATGAATGGAAGCTGAAGCATTTATCTTCAACTTTTGACACTTGTGAAAAAATACTTCAATAGATAAAACAACTCTTGTATCAATTTGTTCATTAACAAAAATTAAATATCTGAAGTTTCTATGACGATTTTCTAAGGTTTCACCAATTTAAAGGCAATATAACAGTGTCAATTTTCAACAATCTTCGATCAATATTTTAGTCATTGCAGTGGAACCATTTAACAGCAGACGACACTTCCATATTGACTCCAAATTGATGAAATCTTAATCGTCATACAAACTTCAGTATTTATGTTAGTAAACAAATTGTTACAGAGTTGTTTCATCTATTGAAGTGTTTTTTCACGTGTCAAAAGTAAAATGCTTCAGTTTCCATTCATTCTTTAAATATTAAACGAATATTACGAGAAATATATATAGAGAGATTTGAGCCAATAAGTTTTTGCGTAAATGGTTTATTTTCAATATTAGGGAACTTTGAAAGTGGCTTTCCATTCACATAACTTGGAAGTGTCCGGACACTTTTTTTCCACATAGTGTATTTACAAAAAACGTTTTTTTTTCCAATTTAATAATTGACAAAGTTTTCACCTTGGCTAATCAGTCTAATAAATTTATTTATACGTTGTGACAATTCAACCAAAAATTTAATATCGTTTTGTTTCTTTCCCATATTGATAGTTTTGTCTGGCTTATTTTCCATTTTGCTCCTCTACATTCACACTTTTCTGTGATATTATTATGCATACTATTATTTCGCAAAGTTCATATTGGAACTGACTCACCATGTCTTGCTGCACTCTATCATTACTGGTCTTCTTGTATTCTTTTGATTTTAATCAGTGAATTACCTGTATCAAGTTCGCATATCGTCTGTTGTTGCCCACATACCACACAAACTTCACACATACAATAGCTGTTGGTATACTAGACTCGAGTTACGATATACTGTCTTGAATATCTGGTGTTTGCAACTTTTATCTTCAGTCACCTTATATAACAGGAGTACCTGTTCACTTGGTATTAATTATGCTCAGATGCATATAGTGGCACATACTTGCCTCAGGATCCAGGTACGATGGTAGTAGACAAAAACACGGGGAAGAGAGGTGGAGAGGAGTTATAACTTCTAATTAATCCAGTCACATACATCCCAGATGTCGAAATAAGTACACAAAAACTTGAGCCAGGAATACCAACAGCTATTGTATGTGCGAGGTTTGTGTGCTACATGGGCAACAATGGATGATGTGCAAACTTGATGCAGGTAATTCGGCAGGGCCGTGCCTTGCTATGATGCAGAGAGGCGGCCGCATCAGGCGGCACCGTAAGGGGGCGGCATAAGCAGCGAAATCAAAATACATTTTGAACCATTTAATAATTAAAAATCTTTACGCAACGCTTTTCTATATTGGTCTATGTTATTCCGATATTGTTGTATACGATTTTTGATTTATCGTACGCCTCTGCCTCAGCGCTTTCGGTACCCTTTGATCTCGGTTTCTGGTGCAAGTGCATTGTTGGTGAGCGCTCGCCGAAAGACTTTTGATCTGACAGCGCGAAGTTATTATTTTTGTTTGTAATATACCGCGCGGCCGCTCCTAAAAGCTGAGGAGGCAATTATCACAAAAGACAATTGCACGTGTTGATAGTTCTGCTTTGAGCTTACAATTATTGACAATATTTGATTTTAATGTTAGTTTGTCATGAGAAGTGGCAAGTGGCTGTGCTGTATTTAAATCAGTAAATCAGATATATATCTGTATTAGTATAATATTTGCGCATTTATACTAATTCAGTTTTTGTGTTTAAAAAGTAGATCAGATAAGAGAATTATTGTTTTTTACAGCAATGTAGTTACTTATTATCACTGAAAATGATTATGTTATGACAATAGGGACTTGAATTAAAAAGTAGCATTTGCATGGACTGGGTATATCTCAGGTGCGAAACGTGTGCCTCTGTGTGATAGATAGAAAGTTATTTAGGTACTATTGGGCTACTTTTGCCTTCTGTGTGTGATAGAGAGAGAGTTGCTTAGGAAATATTTGCATTTGCCTACTTTTGCGTTCGCTATTTATTGCTGTATTTTTACCAAATTCATATACGTTGAAGTGGAGACAATACGATAACAAGTTAAAGAAAGGCATTTGTCAAAACGGCTGGTAGCCGTCAATTTGACAGATATTCGTCATCTATTTATTATGTTCTGTTACTTACAAATCTTACTAGCTTTGCAACTCATTTCTATCGTTATTTTATCTACCCTATTTTAATAGCATGATAAGCATCATCATATTTAATCATTTTCAATGACCCCCCCCCCCCCCGGTTGCATTTTTGCGAAGGACTGTGAATTTTTATTTAATATTTTTATTACAGTATGGAACAGAAAAGGAAAAAATTGTCTGTAAGTCAATATAAAAAGAAACGCTTAAAGAAAGAGGAACAAGGAAGAAAGCTATAATAATAATAATAATAATAATAATAATCTTTATTCATATTCATGTTAGTTATACAAAATTTTAAACAAATGACCCGCAAAGCATTTGCTTATCTGCAGGAGAGAAGAATAATAACGTTACATGAAAATACATAAGATATAGTTTAAAACAATGTCATCAAATTATATGAATTTCAGTGGAAGCTCCATTGTAGTGGTTGAAATTCATAACGTAGCTAAGCTACGTTATGAAGGAATTCTTAGTACAAAAGTCCTGTTTAGATGAGTCGTCCACATCCACATCAACTGCTTTGGATTTGGCAAATAAAAACTCAGTGCCGCCCCAATCACTTCCAGAAGAAGTTGTTGAAGAGAGCCAAAAAATAACACCATCAGAAGTTCATCAAGAGCCGGGTAACAGTAGCAGTGGCAGCCAGCAGATATTAAACGAAATTCCTTCTGCTCCTGCATTATTGAATGCTTTCTGCATGTCATCTGAAACTCCTCAAATACTGGTTGAGAGGGGTCCACATCAAATTAAAGAATTCGAGTTTCCTATTAATAAAGGAAGGCGTAGATTTTTGCCCTCGCATTATTTGAAAGTGTTGAGCAATAGTGAAGTCGTTGAGAGAAGTTGGTTGATTTACTCTGTTACAAATGATGCCTTTTTTGCTTTTGTTGTATATTATTTGATAATTCGTCTGCTATTAATGACTGTCCCAAAAAAGGTTATTCTGACTGGGGAAATCTTATAAGAGCCCTCACAATGCACCAAAATTCTGTAAATCAGAGAAATGCTTTTAGAGCATGGAAAGAATTGGACATTCGATTAAAGCAGAAAATAACTATTGACGCTGAATATCAACGAATTATGGATATGGAAATTCAGCATTGGAGAGGAGTTCTAAAAAGAATTATGTGAATAATTGGACTATTGGCCTCACAATGCTTAGCTTTTCGTGGAACAACTGAACATTTGTTTCAGCCTAATAACGGAAATTTCCTAAAGTTGGTAGAATTGCTTTCCGAGTTTGATCCAGTTATGGAAGAACATATCGGAAGAGTTCAACGCGAGTCTGATAAATGGTCTGTGACTTATCTAAGCAATAATATACAAGATGAATTGATGAATTTGATGGGAAATGTAATTTTAAGCAAAATTGTCGAAATAACAAAAATCGCTAAATATTTTGTGATAATCGCCGATTGTACCCCAGACGTAAGTCATATTGAACAGCTCTCATTAACAATAAGAGTTGTCGCTTTAAACTCCATTCAAAATAAATATGAAATTGAAGAATTCTTTATTGGTTTTTTTGAAGCTAGTGATTCAACCTGAGAGGGTTTGGCAGAACTTATTCTGACACATTTGGAAAGTTAGGTTTTGAGTTAAAGTGGCTTAGAGGACAAGGTTATGACAACGGAGCTAATATGAAAGGAGTAAGAAAGGGTGTACAAAATAGAATATTTGAAAAATATCCAAGGGCGTTTTATGTGCCCTGCGCATGTCATTCTTTAAACGTAGTTGTTAATGATGCAGCGTCTTCTTCTACAGAAACAACAACTTTTTTTTTTCCATTGTACAAGAACTTTACACTTTTTTTTTTCTGGTTCTACAAAGCGTTGGGAAGTGCTAAAAAAAGTTTCACAATTAACTCTAAAACCATTGAGTGCTACTAGGTGGTCAAGCACAGTAGATGCGTTAAAACCTTTACGATTTCAACTTTGCGAAATCTATGATGCATTATTCCAAATAATAGAAGACATCAACAGAGATGCAGAAACTAAAGTTAAAGCACGATGATTAGCAAAAAATATTAAAAATTACAAGTTTATTAATTAATATCCCCTCAAGCAGCTGCTTGCCACAGAGGTCTGACAGGAGCCCTGTCAGTTTATATTCCATAGTAGAATGTCTGAGAGGATGGCAGGACCTCAGCAGAAAAACGACACGAACAGCCATGCCTTACATGGGGCTCGAACCCAGATCCCTTAGATCAGTAGCCAAGCGCGCTAACCACTCGGCCATATGCGGTGTAATTCTTTGGTATATTTTATTTGAAGCTATTGCAATCTATAACTATAAATTTGTCAGATTGTGTAAGGATGTTATCAGAAACCATACAAAAAGTGAAAAGTTATAGACAATCCGGATATGACTAGATGAAAATTGCTGCTAATGAGATTGCAGAGAATCTTGAATGCAGTTCAGAATTTCCTGCCGAAACTGAAGTTAGAGCCAGAAGGAAAAAGCGTCAATTTGACTATGAAGAAGCTGTCGATCAACCCTTAGCAGAGGAGAATAAATTAAAAAAAAAACTTTTTCAATTATATTCTGGACATTACCCTTAATTCTCTGAATGAACGATTCACGCTTCTGGAAACCCATAGCAAAAATTTTCAGTTTTTATATGACATTTTAAAACTCAAGGATATAGATGACAAAACGCTAGAAAATTATAGTACCAGTCTCCAGTCAATACTTCCGGTCGAAAATGAATAAGATATAAATGCAAATGATCTTCAAGAAGAATTACGTGATGTGTCCCGAATGCTACCATATTCTATGAAACCTTTGGATGTTTTAAATTATTTGTGCCAAAATAACTTAATTGCTTTGTATCCGAATACTGTTGTAGCTCTGAGAATTTTATTAACACTCCCTGTCTCTGTAGCTAGGGGGAAAGAAGTTTTTCCAAAATAAAATTAATAAAACACTACTTAAGAAGTTCAATAAGCCAAACAATACTTAGAAATCTGTCATTAATTTCTATTGAATCTACATTGGTTGCCACTCTAGACTACACATCTCTAATTAACGAATTTGTTAAAGTTAGAAGGGTAAAACTGTAGTAGATTGTTGTAGTTGATATCATTCTTTTAAAGTAGTTTATATTTTCAAATTAAAAAGAGTATTCGTACATTTTGTGCAGTTTTTTTTTTAAATTACAATCGATGGTTATTTTAAAGAAAAAACATTTAAGGGGCGGCATTTCAAAGACTTGCATCATAATGAAAAAATCTACCGCACGGCCCTGTAATTCGGCAATAAAAATCAAAGGAATACAAGACCAGCAATGACCGAAATGGTAGAGTCCAGCAAGACATGGTGAATCAGCTCCAATACGAACTTTGCAAAATAATAATGAGCATAATAATGTATCACAGGAAAGCTTGAATATAAAAAGAAAAACAATGGTGCATATGAGGCACTATGGTAGTACATTGTAATATATGTATATTTGTTGCAATAGTATGTGAAGATATTAAACGTGATGTTAAATTGTACAGCAAAACAGTGAGCTTTTGATTGATAGATAGTGCTGTGAAAAGTAATAATTGCATAGTCTTCAATGTTGGGAATAAAATTTCATTTTACAGCTAAATCCTTTTGTTTTAGAATGAAGTTCTGGATGTGCTGAATATTAGGATATTCCAGCAGTGTTTTGCTTTTGTTGCAATGTTCTTGGTCAGCACAGCTTAATTGCCTAATCTGATAGCAACACACATATATATATACACCGAGTTATTATTTGCATTGTTATTATAAAGATTAAAAGTATATTTATTCCAGATAGGATCATCAACTCTATAAATATGTCTGAAATTTTATACTGCAGAGGTGAAGACGGAAATTGCTGTGTGTGCCATTACAGAATCATGACAGATACTGTTATGATGAAACAACTTGTTAGGCCAGCAATTTTTTGCTGCACACTTTACTAAATATTAGTTTCCAAACACCATAAGCCTAAAAACAAGGTTAAAGAAGAGGATTTGGACAGCTATTGCTGTTATATTTTTTTGTTACCACCATCCAGCATCTCATTTAATGTGTGCGCAGGATATAGATTGCCTGTTCTAGGGGTCCAACACTTAATATCATATATAACAAATGGTGTCTGCTCTCTCACCAAGAGCAGGTGTTTTGAAAAAATCACAATACGGGCACAGCTGGACTTGAAACCAAGAACATCAGGGTATGGGTCTATTAAGTTACTATTATCTGACCTTGTACCATGAAGATGACAGTAATTTTAGTTTTTGCAGATTATTGTAAAATGCCCGTCAGCAGTAAAATCACTGTCGAGACACAGGCATTTTATGAGCTTTGATAAAAAAAATTTTGTGGGAGGGGGGGGGGGGTAATGAGTTAAAACTCATTACTCCCCCCCCTCCCACTAAAAACAAGCTTTAGTGGAGTAATGAGTTTTAACTCATTACTCCACTAAAGGTTGTGATCAGGGGAGTATCATCTATTATATATTTCAGACCATGAGCAACACTGTAAATTTGTTAGTGATATACATTAATTTCCATTTTTAATGACCTGTGTATGTTAATTATTTATATCCTCTTTTTATTGATGAGGTATTTTTTTTCAGCATTTTATAGAATTAAGAATGAGGAATAAGTATACATTCATTTACAATAAACCATCACTTTGAAGAATATAAATTTTTTACTTTAGTATCTTTCAGCAGCTGATTTACTAATTAAAGACAACTCTCTTCTTTATTGATAGAAATGCAAGTCTTCCAAAATATTTAAAACTTTATTGCAACTGTCTAACACATGCAGTTATTAGGCAAGTGGAAAAATTCTATCATGTTTCCTGAATTAGAGAATAGAAATTCACTTAGTGACATTTGATGTTCAGTCAGACATTAGGCAAGTGCAAAAATTTGGTTTATTAAAAATGCCACCTTGTTCACGACCCCCCCCCCCCCCCCCCGTAACAACAATGTATGTGAAAGTAATCCTTTACTGATGTTTAAATATTTTAAGTTTAGGCATAAAATATGGCTGTTTTTTGCAACAGCTTGTTCTTGTCTTATTCAGAGAAGCAAGCCTATCTAATAAAATTTGGTTTCCCAATGAGAACAAAATATATGCTTTTCAATCATAAATATAAATATACGCACACAATAAGTAAAACAAATTTGTATGTTACTTCATTGTTATTTAAGAATATGTCTGTTGCTTGGAACTGGGTTCAGCTTACACTAATAAACTTAACAACTAATAAATCAACACTTTAGCATCGATTTAAATTTTAGAGGAAAAATTGTCTTGAGCCGGGTGGGATACGAACCCACGACCTATCAGACGACTGTTATCAGGAGATCGTGGGTTCGTATCTCACCTGGCTCAAGACAATTTTTCCTCTAAAATTTAAATCGACATTAAAGTGCTGATTTATTAGTTGATATGGAATACGTCGAGTTTATTTCATTCTTTATTATTAAACTTAAGCCTCTATTGAGAGACTCGTTTGTATCAGAATATTTTCTCTTTTGCATTTGCTTAGCAATCAGTATCTTAATATTACATATAAATTTTTACAATAAGTGTAATTTGTTCTGATAGCACACTTCACAAGGGAGTGTTTTTCCTATGTAGCACCAATAACGTAAAATGAGTACTGAAAAAATTAAACAGCAAAAAAAAAGGTTTAATTTAGTACATTCCAAACAATTGTCATATAGTCCATTTTTAAAGTACATTAGAAAGAACATACTTAACACTTGTAAATGGCACTTCATTTGAATACAATTCAATTTTCGTTTTGATATATTTAATTAAGAGTAGTTATAACTAATCAAATTAATGTTCTATCTTATGTATGTACAAATTCAATTTAGCAGTGACAATCCTTGGTGTTATAAGCAGGAGAGAGCTGAAAGATAACCAAAGTGACTCAGAAATTTGGTAAAATTTCAGGATAGCAGGATAGGAAGTCTTACTTTTAAGCTATGACATTTTAATGAATTTTTCTTTACTACGCAAATTGGTTTGAGTGCTGAGGGTTATTTGAAATTTCAAAACTATACTGATAAAACATCACAGAGCAACATATTTAAATGTATATCGTGTACTCTATTTTCTTTTTACAGGAACTTAGTCACTGATGCAATATTTGCATTTAATGTTTCTCAATATTTTTAAATATTCTATGACAAATATTCAGTTTTTCTCTTGAATTTATTTGGTTGCAATAGATATTAGTTACAGAGCATGTTCTATATTAATAATACTAGCTATATAGCCAAATATTTTATTCAAACACAGCTGTTACATTCCCATCACCTTCAGGACCAGGAGCAAAGCTTACTTGTTTAACTTCAATAACATAATATTCTCTACCATCCTGGCCAAAATTTTCAATCTCCTCCATAGTTCCTGCCTGTCCAATAACGGTTACATTTCCTTCTTCATCAGTTTCACCTATCACAGCAAGAGTTCTTTCTCCATCATCATTGCCTTCTAGCACTGCAACTGCATTTTCTGCAATTTCACTTAGGGTAACTTGAGGTGTCATTGCCATCATACTTTCATCATCATCATCATTTTGCTCATGGTCTGCTTCTTCAGATACATATTCCTCATTACTACTCCCTTGAATTTTGCTGAAGCTGTTTCTTTTGGGTCCTTCATAACCTTCTACATGAGTACGTATATGACGCCTATAACTTCCTATTTGGAGAAACTTTCTTCCGCAAGTGTCACAGGTATGTGGTGTATATCCTGTATGGGTAATTAAATGATTTTCATAGTTACCCAATCTTCTAAAGCTTCTTCCACAGACATCACACACATGTGGCTCATCATCTGCATGAGTTAACAGATGTTGCTTTAGGCTACTTTCTCTAACAAATCCTTTACCACAATATTCACAGGTATGTGGCCGTTCATTTGTGTGAATCAAGGCATGCTTTTCCAGATTTCCAGGCTTGTAGAAAGTCTTATCACAATTATCACAAGCATAACGATTTTTATGAGTGTGTTTCAGCAAATGCCGCTGCAAAGTGCTCTCCTCAACATATGTTTTACCACAATATTCACATGCATGATTTCTTTCAGCTGCATGTGTTTGAAGATGTCGTCTCAAATTGCTCATTTGATTACATCCTCTTCCACATATTTCACAAGTATAGGGACTTTGCTTAGTATGAGCAATTAAGTGCAGCTTAAGATGATGGGACCTATTGAAGGTCCTTTCACAAATGTAACAGCTAAATGGTCTCTCTTCTACAGGTTTGTGTATTATCAAATGCTGTCTCAGCTGGTTTCCTTTCTTAAACCGCTTACCACATACTTCACATGCATGAGGCCTTTCTTTCTGCATTTTTCTATATGCTATAATACACAAAATCACAAGAAACTACAAATTCTTTCAACTGATAATGAAAGCAATGTAATTACTGCAGATGTATATCAGAGATGACAATTCGTCAAAACTGGAATTAATTACACTGAGCAGAAATAAAGTACATGTTGTAATTGCATAAATACTGATAAATTGTCCTCTTCTTTCACAACTATCTGGTGCATAGAGAAGTACCAAAATTTTAAACTGAAAAGGAAAAAAAAGAAAGTGCTTAACTTTCCTTGCAGTTCCTAAATAAAAAATTTTATAACTTTTGCTAAAGCAATCGACAAAATAATTTAAAATCTACAAATATATTAAGTTTGTACACCAGCCAACTAAAAATATAATGAAATTACATTGTAAAATATAAACATTTTTAATTCTCTAAGAACACTGTATAGAATATGCACACTGATAAATAATGTCTATATTCCATTTAAGCTAATACTAGCAACTGCAGAAGATTTAAAAAAATGATAAACCATCAATTATTACAGCTTCAGTTGATAAGGTGTTGTAAGTTTAACACATGAATTAAGTCGTAGTGTAGAGTAATGAAATTCTCCATGACACTGTTAAATGTTTTTAAGCACAACACATGGACTATGCTATCAAGTATCAATAATTATTATAGAGAGATTTATGTACCATGCCGTAGAGGATGGGAAGTAACAGGAGCTTCTTGAAATGCTTTGTTGAGAAATTTAAAATTCGACGTTCTTGCTGGCAAGAACGTCGAATTTTAAATTTCTCACCAAAAGCATTCCAAGAAGCTCTTGTTACTTCCCATCCTTTACGGCATGGTATATAAATCTCTTTATAATAATTATTGATACTTGATAGCATAGCCCATGTGCTGTGCTTAAAAACATTTAACAGTGTCATAGAGAATTAAATTACTTTACTTTAATTATCGCACTGTGTACCACTACTTAAGTCATAGTGTAGCACACAATACAAAAACTTGCTCTTTCTGAAGGTCAGTGAAGAGAGCCAAGATTATAATTACAGACATCTTAATTTCTTAATTAATTAAGAGTTCATACTTTTGAAGTAGTATGAAAAATGCAAAGTCTTACTTGGATGGTTATATTATTCTACTGTAAGATGATTGAATGTTGATTCCAGGACAAATACCTCTATAATAATTGTTTGGTGTGAAGAGCAGATAATTATATGATCTAGAAGGCTACAGGTAGACAATATTACTGGATTCAAATAAAAAAAATACCCTTCAAATAGATGCCTATCACAGCAGTCTAACATGAGCCTTTCAGCATAATACAATACAGAGATCTGTTAAGGAAGGCAAAATCTCAGCCAGGGCTGGCACCAGCTATTTTGCCACACACCAGAGTGAACTTGGATTCTGCCACTCCATTCTCTCCAAGTCTTATCTTAGATATTAATGATTAATTTAACATCATTTTTAAGAGCAATTGAAAATCATATGTTGTAAAATAGGTCATATTTACTCAAGTAAACTTCACTGCAGGTAAGGTTGTTTGTTTGCAAATTTGGTGCCCCTAAAATACTATCACCTAGTGTGATCACACTGGTTGCAGGTGTGGTAGTGCTGTCCCTGACCTCAGCCAAAACAACATGAAAAGAAACATCTGTACCTTATCTGTAGCTCATGCCCAGAGGTCCCTTTACACCACAGTTAAAGCACACCAACCACTAAGATGGCTAATTTTATACAATTTTCATAAATTAGACTTAAAAAATATCTACAAAGACCTTCGCATTAGTGAGCAGCATTTTAGTGTAAATTTTGATTTTGAATTCAATTTAATAAAATTCAATTTGCAAAATGTAATTTTAAGTTAAAAAAAATGTGGCTAATTGTAAAAAAAAAAAAAAAATTAAATCTTATATACACTGAAAAACCAAAACATTATGACCACCTGCCTAATATGATGTTGGTCCTCCACATGCCGCAAAAACAGCTCTTATCTGATGAGGCATGGATGCTACAAGATTTCAAAAAATGTCTTGTGGTATCTGGTACCAACAATGTTACCAGCAGATTGGATATGCTGTTTCCACAAAACCACAAATGCTCCATTGGATTGTTGCCTGGGGAATTTGGAGGCCAGGGCATTACCTTGAAATCTTCCTCCTGTTCTGCGAACCATTCTCAAACAATTTGGGCAGTGTGGCATGGCACATTATCCTGCTGAAAGAAGGCACTACTAGAGGGGAATACCATTGCCATGAAAGGATATACCTGGTCTGCAATGATGTTTAGGTAGGTGGTAGATGTCATAGTTTCTTGCACATGAATGACTGGATCTAGGGTTTCCCAGTAGAACATTGCCCCAAAGCATTAAGCATTACGTTTCCTCCACCAGCTAATTTTCATCTCACGGTCCATCCTGGTGCCAACACTTCCCCAGGTAAACAACACACAAGTACCCAACCATCAACATGGGACAACAGGAAATGAGATTCATCAGATCAGACGACCTTCTTCCAATCATTCAAGGTCCAGTTTTGATACTTGCATGCCAATTGTAGGTGCTTTAGACGGTGAATCAAGGTTAGCACGGGCATTCTGAGTGGCCTGTGGCTATGCAGCCCCATTTTCAGCAGGGTTTGATGTACGGTGTGTTGTGACACATTACTTCTGTTACCAGCATTCAAATTACAGGTGAGTTGCACCACAATATCCCTTCTATTGGTTTGTACCATATGGGATAGCCTTCACTCACCTCTTGCATCGATGAGCCGTGTTTGGCCACACCTTGCCAGCAATTCGTGGTTTTTTTCTTCCTCAGACCAGTTTTTGAAGGTACTAACCATGGCTGACCACCATGAGCACCCCACAAGACTTCCCACCTCAGAAATGCTCTGACCCAATCATCTGGCCATTACAATTTGGCCTTTGTCAAACTCACTTAAGTCTGCTGCCTTTTCCATCTGAAGAACAAGAATAACAATGATTAACAGAGCTCAGTATCAGGTGTTATTTATACCATTTCATGACCTTCACACATGCACCATATTTTACCTGCAGTTGCTTTGATTTGCATAAAGATGCGCTGGCCATAATGTTTGGCTCTTCGGTGTATATTGTATTACACTCTAACCTTTACATGAAATTTAAAGTATGATCATTTGGAAGGTAATGGAAAAAAACATCCTTTACCTATGTTATTGGTAGTAATACACTTCAGGGGGACTGCTTGCTGTATATTAGCCCATGCATCCCCTAAATTGTATGATTACCAATGATAGGTGAAAGGTCCATTTTTTTTCTTGATACCTACGAAATGACCACAGTACAAAAGTGGTTCAAAGGCCAGCTAGAGTATGATGTATAATATAATAAAGTTTTTAATTTCTTATCTATATGACCAATTTTTTTTTCAAAATCTTTGTTTCTAAAACCTTTTAAAACATATTTTGCAAATTAATTTTTTCCCACCGAATCCACAATCAAAAATTACATTACACACAAAGTTTAGTGTTCTCATCTATCATAAAAAAATTAATATCTCCTCAAGCAGCTGCACAGTACAGTGGTCTGAAAAGAGCCTATCAATATTATATGCCATAGGGAAAGTCTGTGAGGAAGGCAAGACTACAGTATAAAAGCAATATAAGAAAAAAGCGCCAATGCATTTTCGAAGGATTAAATCTCAGTTCCTCTGATCCAAAAATGATAAACTCTCAGACACCGGGATGGAATTTCATCTACCATGAAAAAAAAAAAAGGAAACTAAGTCACCAATATATATTTTTTAAGAATATTTTCCCCTTAGTTTAAATGATTTTAACTCCTTTAAGAAATTTCTTTAACTCGTAATGTTTTGAGCAATTGCATATCTTATGCAAATAACATTTATGCCAAATATCATTGAAATATTTCACTGACACTGGACTGGTCTAGTTGCATTGACATGGAATAACTGTAAATAACTTATGAACAAGTGAGACCTCAACAAAAGGATAATCCTTGTCTCACCTGGGATTCATATTTAAGGGAACCTTTACCCTGCAATCAAGTACACTAATTGCTTGGTCACTGGGACAGCATAAAAGGATTAAGGGATGTAAAGTTTAAGCAACTGATTAAAGGATAGAAAACTAATATAAAATTATTAAAAAAATGGCTAAAAGTTGTACCTCATTAAAGTCCCTGTTGCCCTAAATGGGCAACATCCTCAGATGAAATCCAGATCTAAAGTGGCAGGCATTGATATAGGGGAGTCCTTGATCTAGGTGGAGCTCATGAAGTTTCTTGAAAGGTGTTGACTACTGGAAGTTGAAACATAATTGAATAGTCACACATAGGGGTAACTAGATCGGGCACATTTATTTTTGCATTTCAAAGGGTGGCAAATTACCTGTCAATAAGGACACCCATAAGATGAAATGCTAAAGAACAAAAAATAATGTTATCTTGTGTAAATCTGCAAAAATCAAGCCATTATGAAATATTAAAATCCAATGCAGAATAATAATTTTGGGCAGTGTTTGGTTAATAAGGTTGAAAGATAATTTATTGGCTACTGACTAATAATCATAGAACTTGGAGACACTGCTTGATGGAGCAGCTTAAATTAATACAGGAAATAACTAAAAAATGGGGCAAAAGTTTTTAAAGATTAATCATTTAGGTAATGCTTTACTTTATCTATGATCAATAGCAAAATATTTAAGTCTGTTTGTGCTTCATTTCCTATTCAATAAAATATCTGAATAATTGGAATGTCAAACACATGTAACAAAAATTTCTTATAAGCAGTTACCATTTTTTGAAAGCAGAATACACATATTATAACATTATATGTGAAGATGCTGCTTGCAAAACTGCTGTCCCAAGCAGAATTTAGAGTAAATTCGTCTCCTCTCAAATTTAGACCAATATTTGACCCAAAGTCTCTGGGATTGAGTGTGCATCTCCAGCCACCTGGTTCACCATTAATTTCCCAGGTCTTATATAGATATATTATCCTCTTCAGTTTTTACTCAAGGTGTCCAGGTTTTGGAAAGTCATCTGCAGGTTCCAGGCTGAGTTATTAATTCTCTGCTCTCTCAGTTATAGCGTACTTCACAGTTATATAAATTTTGCTTTTCATTGATTTTTTTTCCTTCTAAAAGTATAAGTGGGTTTCTCAAGTAACAGATCGATAAAAAAAGAAAAGAAATTGAATGAAAACTATTGAAATTTGTAGATAAAAATGCCCAATTCCCACAAGTAATATATACTTTGCAGGAATTTTCTCCATAACAGGTAAAGCATAATGTGTTATAAATTGAATGAGAGTAGCTTGTAAAGGCTGAACATTGAACTAAATAAAATTTTAAATGAGTTGTTAGGAATTTCTTGACCTTGAGCTGTGAAAGTAAATTAGGCAGGAAAAAATAATGCAATGATTGTTAGCAAAATGATAAAATTTATAATTAAGAATTAAAGTTGGTGCTTAATTATTAACTTATTTCTTGTTAACCAATCTACTTGTAAAGCAATTGAACAATTTGTACAGTAAAAAAAAAAAGACAATTCTATTAATAACACCTTTTACAGATTTGATGCTCCTGGAAAAAATGATTCGCTGATGAGTTGGATTCGAACCCACACCTCCCAGTTACATGCCAGGTGCTTTAACCAGTAAACCATTCATTGGCAAATAATTTTTTCCACAAAATTATTTCTTTAATTAAATGTCAACAGGTAATCTGTGATTTTGTTATTGATTAATTTGATGATCCTGTTGGTACATCTAACCTATTGAAATATCTCTGGATTCCTTTTTTTGAAAAGCTGGAAACTCTTAACAACCTGGAAATAATTCATTTCTGTGAAAACAATCTTTTTTCATTTAAAAAAGGAAGAAGGTACTCCCCTACACAAAGGGAAAAGATAACCTAAAAGCTCTATTGGGCTTGTCCTGGTTTCTCATGAAACATACAACCACATACAAAGAGGCATGCCTGGTGGCTTTAGCAGTCAGGCAAACTGCAGTAGTCAGCTGACCACCAGATCAGGTATCGATCACTTATTGATATTATTTTTTAAATATATATAAATATTGAGATGAGTTACCAAAAAAGATAAATATTAAAATTTTATACAGAATGACATAATATCCATACCTTGCATGAGCTCAAACACTTGGCATAGAACAACACGACATTAATGTAGAAGTAATATACACTGTATTAACAAAAAATGTTCAGATAGTTAAGATTTTTTGAATTAAAAGCCATTTTGAAAATAAGCTTTTTATGGAAATTCACTGGAGATAAAAATTGCAGTCAAATTCCATATATCCTTTTCAAATATTCTGATTGTTCAACAGCATTAATCAGATACAGGAAAAATTGTCCTAAATATTTGCTTTTTCAAAAATTAGCAAAAACTGAAAGAATTATTACTAAAAACTGTTAAAATTACATTTATTGTAGTAAATGACTTGTAACAGTTTCTTATTTAGCTGCATCTGCTGTTAAATGCTCCTCTAAACAATTCTTTAAATATTTAATATTGTTCAAAACTGAGATTTTAGTCAGATTTGAGTAAGATCTTAATTGATCTTCAATGCCCTCCCCACCGCTTTTTTTTCTGTGAAAAGTTTGTTTTCATAGTTAGGGAGAACTGTGAATGTGTCTTGCTACTCAATATCAAAGTATGTGCACACTTTTGACAATATAGTGTACAGGGAGATAATATTAAATAATGCTCAGGTCATAAGCCACTGAAGTTGAACAGATTAAACATGTAGAAGGGCAAGATCTATGGTTGCATGTAGAATTTACATATTCTGTTATTTATAGCTTTTATATGGAAAGATAATTTTAACAATTTTTTTAATTATGCCATTTTAGGATGACTTATAAATGAAGAAATAAGTTATAAACATAGGTGAGAATAATAAATTCAATTACATAGTTCCTTTCAGTCTTTTATTAGCTAAACTTTTTCATCTGAGATATTTTTTATATCTTCTTGAAAATTTATCTGCAGCACTATGCTCTGATTTTTTTTTTTGTCTTCCAATTCTATTCTAGTGGTTGAGTGGTTTAAGTTAAAAGGAGTCAACCAAATGAGCTAAGAGTGGTTTGCCTCATAGTCTTTTAGAGAAAAGAGCATTGTTATCAGTCTTCCATTTATGGGTAAAATTATCTAACCTTATGAGCACAATTTCCTTAAATGCACACAACCTATAATATTTCCCTAAAAACCAATTAAAAATGCAATCCAAACTCGCAAGGAAAACTTCTTAATATTACTTTAAGACAGGTGAAAATAAGGAAATAACATGTAAATAGTGAAAGCAAAATTTAGATTTTTAAGGGAGACAGTACTAATACTACGTTATGAACCACTAAAGTCAAACAGATTAATAATAAATTCAATGGCAATCACAAACTTCTTGAGAGAATCATTTCCTGAACAAAAAATATGATCAACATAACAAAATTTTGCAAAAGAAAAATCCTTAAACATTACGTGCAATGTACATTTTTCTATCTTTATGTGCTTTGGTTTTTAGCATCTGGCAAAGATTTAAACACTGTGAAATATCTAATCCATCACAGCACTATGAATCATGTGCTATATGTGAAAAATTACCATGGTTTCAACTGGCAGTTTTCTGCATGACTAAAAAACAAACATTTGATTTAAATTTAGTTTTAAAAGTTTACCCAGATGCCAATTAAGTACTTAAGTAATGTATATTTAACTACTTATCTGCATTCATGTGCAAAAGTTACAAGTTGGTTTTAATACTATATTGTGAAATTAAAATAATAACTTAAGTTCTCTGTTATTGAGCAATAAAATTTTGAAGTTTATTCTTCAAACGATTTACATATTAAAAAGTTTTCAGGAGCAAGGACAGCACTCCATCTTCAGTGAAGTGACACTATGTGGTGACATTAGGGCTGTTAAGGACTTTTTTTCCACATGTTGTGAAGGATGATTCCAGTATCTCAGTTGCAGGTGGGGATAGACAAGGTCATTATTTCAATAGCCTCACGGATGATGGTTCTGTAGTAAGTGGATGTATATGTTAGCATAGTGGCATGCTCCCAGTCTATGGTAGCTGCATATTATATTGTCAGCTCAGCAATGGCAGTTGTCAGTTTTGGCTAATATCTCTCTAATGCTCTGTGAACCTCTCCTGTAGAGAATGTATGGTTTTTCCAATATAATAAACAATGGAATTATCTGGCAACAACTGTCTATTGAAATAATTATGTCTGTCCCCACCTGCAACTTAGATACTGGAATCACCCTTCACAAGATGGAAGTTCTTAACAGCCCTAACATCACCACCTAGTGTCACTTCACCGAAGATGGCTTGCTTCCTTGCACTGAAAAACTTTTGAGTTTGCTCCTGAAAATGCTTTAATAAGCCGTCCTGTGGCTGAGTGGTTAGCGTGCTTGGCTACTGATCTAAGGGATCTGGGTTTGAGCCCTGGGTAAGGCATGAATGTTCATGTTGGTTTTCTGCTGAGGTCCTGCCATCCTCACAGACCTTCTATTATGGCATATAAACTGACAAGCTCCTGTCAGACCTCTGTGGCAGGCAACTGCTTGAGGGGGTATTTATTTATTATTATTTATGCAAATAGTTTGAAGGATAAACTTGAAAACTTTATTGTTCAATGACAGAGAAAAGAATCTGAACAAGATCTTTTTAATTGTATATTGTGAAAAATATATAGAGTTAAAAAACATAAATTGAGTTTCAGTGGTAAAAATTTTCCAGAGGCTATAAACATGCAAATGAAACATCAGCATAAAAGTTGTGAGCATTGTTTATTGTCTGTTCATGAACTGCAAATTGGAGATTGCTATTTCATTAAAAATATCTCAAAAGCATTGTTAAGACTTGTTAAGGGATGTCATTTGTCAAGGTGTGTCTTCCAATGATATGGAGGCTGGCCAGTCAAGCCATTGTAGCCAGTTGGCTGAAAGTGTTTTCATATAACTTCAGGATACAGGCAATGCTGCAAAGTCAGTACAAGGTTGCCAGAGTAACACTATCTTAAGATTGAGCATATCTAGGATGCCTTGTTGAGACACTGCATCTCAGTTTACCTCCCAAGAAGCCTCCATGTTCTTAGGACAAACCTTTCACCAATGGACTTGATTGTTTTTAGAACACATGGGAGACACTGTTGGTAGTATGAGAAGGAATTGTAAGTCATTAATTCTGTCAGGGGTGATCACACCTCTTTATTAATGTAAGTTTTAATTCACCTTCTTGAATAATGTAAGTTTTAATTCACCTTCTTGAACTTAATTTTGTATCTTCATATAAACATAATTAATCAAACAACTTTTCATTTTACAATCTTTATTCTTATGCAGAATGGTAATTATACTACAACTTGTGTATAAATTTTCTGTAAAATCCATAGACTTGTTTTGAGCAATTAGTGGGGAAATCTGTATTATATTAAAAATATTAACTAAATTAAATAGATCATCACTAATAATTTAACGAGTTTACTAAAATTGGGATGATACAAAGAGCAGCTGAGAGGCTAGTATGCTTAGCTACTGATTAAAGTGACTTGTGTTCAAGCCCCAGTTAAGGCATGGATGTTGGTGCTGTTTTTCTGCTGAGGTCCCACCATCTTCAGAGACCTTCTACTATGGAACATAAACTGACAGGTTCCTGTCAGACCTCTGTGGCAAGCAGCTGCTTGAGGTGGTATATATATATATACAGAGTGTTTCAAAACTCTCTTTACAAATTTCAATGGGAGATAGGGAATACCAAGACAAATCTTTTTCATCTATGAATGTATGTCTGCTGACAACCTTTCAGTGCTAGAGGGCACTGACAGAAATATCAGTTGAGCAGGTACATAAATGAATGGAAACAAATGTGAACAATATGTTTATTTAAAGAAGGTGCTCCAAGTTGCAACTGGCAACAGCATTACATTCATGATAGCATTGATTGCTGTACATGTTGAAAGATTCCCGGAATTTTGTGAACAGTTGCAATAATGATTCTTGCAAAGAGATCTTCATCTGAGTCAATAGGTGTCTTGTACTTGAGGTTCTTCATGTGTCCCCAGAGGAAGAAATCGATACATGTTAAATCGGGCAATCTTGGTGGCCAGGCAACAGGTCCACCCCAATCTATCCATTGACCCCCAAAAGTGACATTTAGATAATCCCACACATCATTGCTGAAGTGTGCTGGCACCCCATCATGTTGAAACCACATTTGTCTGCGAATAGCTATGGGATCATTTCCAGCAGTCCCGGCAATGTTTCTTCAAGAAATAGCCAATAAATCTACCTGTTGAGTCAGCAGGTATGGCCCAATCAAAATATCATGGATGATACCTGCCCAAACACTGATGCAAAAAGTTGTTGATGACCACATGCCATTGTGGCATGTGGATTTTCGTGTGCACAAACGTGAAAATTATGTACATTACACACCCCTCATATGTGAAAGAGGCCTCATCTGAGAACAGCACACAAGCCAGAAAATCAGGTTGCACTGCGGTCTGCTGCAGAAACCAGTGCATGAATTTCACACGAAGAGGGTAATCCTGAGGTTCCAATGTCTGAACTCTATGATGAAATGGATGCTCTGCTGCTTGTGCAACACTCTCCACACGAGGGTGTGGTTCACACTGAGGCTATGTGCAACAGCTTGCGTGCTTGTGCCTGGATTGTCCTCAATCCACCACAGAATCTCTTCTTCTACGTCAGGAATGCGCATTTTTCTCTACCAATTAGTGTCATGCATGTTTGCATGGAATGTTCCAGTTTCTTGTCGTTGCCAGTGCAGTGGTTTAGCACATCTGTTTGGGAAGCGCTATCAGTTCAACCACAAAGCAGCTCTTCCATTTCCATTGCCAGCCCCATATGCCAAATGCATGTCAGCCATCTCAGCAGTCGTGAAACACTCCATATTACAAGTAATGTGTCTGATTTATGAATGCCAATGGCAAACACAAGTCTGTTTTCTGTTCTCACTTTGCCCCTCAGGCCAATTGCAGTGCTGCTAAATAGCACCCTATAGCACCGAAGGGTTATATTAGCAGACATACATTCATAGATGAAAAAGGTTTGTGTTCCTTATCTCCCATTGAAATTTGTACAGAATTTTGAAACACCCTGTATATATATATAAAACATCACAACTTTCATAAAATATTAGGAGGGTTTATTTAGTTATGGTGTTTTTTTTTCCTATAACACATATACACAGTGAGTTCATTGTCCCCCCCAAAGAAAAAGAAAAACAGTCTTGTTGGAGTTAATCATGGCCTTTTGGTTTGTATACAGAAATGACATTGTAGAAGGTATAGCAACTGATCTTGTACTTTTTTTTAATTTGATACCATGTTTTTAAGAAGTCAAAATGTGATTAAATACAGAACCAATTTTTAGTTTCATTGATGTGACATCAATTAACCAAAATGCCATGATTAATACTGGCAAACTTTGCATAATGTGATTGAAGTTGTTTTTACATACACACACAGAATAGAGTAGCAAATTTACTTTCACTGTTTATCATTTTTATTGATATTCTTGAAAAATGAATCCATCTTTTGCATTATAGTAAAAGCCATCAGAACTAAACTCTCTTTCTAATATTTAATCAAGTTTTAATGTTTTATACTTTTCCATTCATTACAGAGACACTGTGTTTCATTCTGGAATTTTTTTTATAATGCAGATGATGAACTCAGGGCAACCACCGATTTTATTATTTCGTCGTCAAAGGTCAGAAATTAGTGTTTCGACAGATGCATCATGAAAAATGGTAGAATTTCTAGTGATACCTTATTGATCACATTTGCTGAAATGAGTCCCACTCAGATAATTCTGCATTTTCTATGGTTGACATTATGTAAACCACAGCATCTAAACCTGGTCCAGTTGAAGCAATTTTATATTTTTCAAGGTTAAATGGACTGTTCATAAGAAAACATAAGCAGCATTTTTGTGCTAATCACTGTTACAAACATAAACTAGAATTCATCAAATTGCTTTAGAAATATAGTTACTAAAGCAGCCCAATATTTGCCAAGGTGAAATCTGATGGTAAAGTCTGAATATTGAAAATTGCAACAATTGTATACCTGCAGTTTACAATACTCGCTAGATGGTGCCACGAGTGGCATATGAACATACTAAGTGAATAACATAAAGTATGGTAGTGATGTAATGTATTTTCCTTGTATCAAATGATTTAGTGGATTATCCTGTTGTTATGTTTTATATGGCCTATGGTTCTTAATTTTTTTTCAGGTCTAACAGTCTAAGATGAATAAAATTTATGATTTTATTTTCAGGGAAGGAACGGGCTATTCATGCAGTTGTATTTTTTAAATGCACTTTGGATTTAATTCCCATATATGCAGCATAAAGGTATAAATTTTGCTTCATGCAAGTACTAAATGTTGCAGATGATTTATATTAGTTAATGCATATATTCTATTATTGTGTTAAGTGGGACGATTCCTTCTTCAGTGATATGCATGCACTGATTAATAGATTCTGAAAAAAATTCATCGCCGCCACGGCGGGAATCGAACCCGCATCTCTCCAGATTCATGCCAGAGCGCGTTAACCATTGCACCACGCGTCGGACAACGAATATTTACAGAATATGACCTTTTAAGTTTTTCTTCTTGAGACGTGACTGAGACAGCGCCATCTATGAATCTGGAGAGATGCGGGTTCGATTCCCGCCGTGGCGGCGATGAATTGTTTTCAGAATCTATTAATTATTGTTTCTTAACAGGGAATACTGTGCATTCACTTTGGATTTCAATTACATATTTAACGCGGTAGCGTTAGCGACCGTCTCATTAACATCTGATAATCAAATGCAACGACTGTAAAACGTTGCATCTCCTTGAGTATAGATGGCGCTGTCTCAGTCACATCTCAAGAAGAAAAACTTAAAAGGTCATATTCTGAAAATATTCGTTGTCCGACGCGTGGTGCAATGGTTAGCGCGCTCTGGCATGAATCTGGAGAGATGCGGGTTCGATTCCCGCCGTGGCGGCGATGAATTTTTTTTCAGAATCTATTAATTATTGTTTCTTAACAGGGAATACTGTGCATTCACTTTGGATTTCAACCATGCATGCACTGTTTAAAGTGGTTGTCTCTGATGAGATTATTATTATTTTTTTAAATAAGCCGTCCCGCGGCCGAGTGGTTAGCGCGCTTCGCTACTGATCTACGGGACCTGGGTTCGAGCCCCGGGTAAGGCATGGATGTTCGTGTTGTTTTTCTGCTGAGGTCCTGCCATCCTCTCAGACCTTCTACTCTGGCATATAAACTGACAGGCTCCTGTCAGACCTCTGTGGCAAGCAGCTGCTTGAGGGGGTATTCATTCATTCAAATAATGCAGATAGGGGGGCATGCATTTGTGGTGTTTAGGCTTATTTCTGTTGGGATATATAGTTCAACTGAATGGCAAGCATGCCGTCTGCTATTGAGATTTGTGATGGCCTCTGAATCCTGCATTTTGATTTTTTTAGGTTTATAAAAAGTTCTGGGCATGAAATTAATATTTACGAGTTTCTTTAAACCATCATGTGGGGGAAATTAAATTGTACAAATTTTAACATACTGTAAATTAAAAATGCTTTTAGTAATGCAGATGATGCTCCCAACCGAAATTCTTGAATATTTAGGCACTTAAAGGTAAGTGCTTTTATGTGTTTATTTCTACCTTTTATTGTTTAGTGAACTATTTTTGGGTTTTTAAGTGCAAAGTCAATTTTGTTTAGCATAAGGATTACTTTTGAGGGGCTTTTCTTTTTATGTTCAAATGAAAATTTGTGGATTATTACAGTAATATACTATGGTTAATTTTGTTGTCTCTGTTGAAATTATTTATTTTTGGGGGCTTTTTTAAGTGCAAAATGAAAATATGTTGTTTAGCGATATGCTCGTTAAAATAGTTGCCTTTTACATTATTTTGGGGGCATTTTTTACATGTGGAGAAAAACGCTTTTGCTTAGCTATATTCTTTAATCAAATATAGTTGTGTTCAATGAGACTATATATCTTTTGGAGCTTTTTTTTTGAGCACAGAATGAAAATTTGTTGTGTAGTGATATGCTGCAATGAAAATAGTTGCTTTGGATGAGATAATATATCCTTTGGAGCTTTGAGTGCGGAACGAAAATTAACGGTATGCTTGAGTCAAAATAGTTGTCTGATGAGAATATATCTGTTTTGGAGTGTTTTGTTAAGTACAGAAAGGACATTTATTCACTGGTTAGTTCTATACATTGCTGACAGAAGTGGCTTCATTTGGCATTGTTAAAGTGCTTAAGGTTATGTTCATTGTTTAGCAATATGCTCAGTTAGGTAAAAAATGCATTAAGTGTAGTTATTTTTGTTGGTATTTTATATGCAAAACAAAAATTTCATGTCCAAAAATAAGCATTTATCATATTCCTTTTGTGTATTTTTGCTTTACAGTGCCTTCACTACCTCGTAATGCAAGTTTTATAGGTACATCATGAATATTGTTTGTAACGTGCTGTTGCTAGGTTTTGTTACATTCTATTTCGTATTCAGCGATAAATTTTTTTATGGCAGTAATTGAGCAAGTTTTTTATTGCTTATTGAGAAAAACAAAATTTATTTTGTTTCTGCTAGGGGGCAGGTGGTATGGCAAAACACAAAGCATCATTACTAATAATTATAAATGCATAAGAAACAAGATGGTGGCATTGCAACCAGAAACTGCAGTATTGCCTAGAACTTACCAAGAATTGAAACTCTTTCTAATGCGATATATTGAAATGCATTTTTTCTTTAAAATTTTTCAATTAATTTTCTACTTTGTCATTTGTCAGGATACAATGCATTATTGCTTTGTGTTAAAAAAAAATTGCTCTTAACACCATAAACTGCAGATCTGCCATTTTCATTACTCTTTTGATATCTTTGAACAATGGATCAAGTTTCTGTATTGTAAATAAAATAAATCCTCCTCCTAAAGATTTACAGCAATGAGCTATTTAATTTTGGTTCCTTTTATAATGTGGGCAATGTATTCATAGCTACTGCTGATTTTATTCTTAAACCAATCAATAGCTAATCATTACTGTTCAGGTAAATGGCAGAACTTCCTTGAAGAGCTATTCGGCATAGTGCCTAACAAATGTACCTTATGGCTAAAAGGGTACTAGGATGCAAGTTGGGAACCATGATGTAAACTGCTAATATGGTTGTGACTAGTCGCATTATTTAGACTGTATAATACTATGCAAAAAAGAATTTCATAACAAATTGAATGAAGTGAAGTGTATATTAAAAAATACTTGCTGAAGTAATTTTCAGCATTAAAATCCATAATTTATTTGAAAAAAATGAAAGAATTATAAATTATTTGGGCAGTTTGTGTTAAAATTGATTTTTTAGCATTTAAAAATACTACCAAAACTTCAGAATAATTTGCAGAACTGTAATTCAAAAGACAAAACTAAAATATTTAAAATTTTTTTTTTGGTAATCAATATAAAAAAAAATACTTCCCCTTTTTATTGGATGGCAATAATCAAAGCTTTAAAGTCAATATTTTGCTCTTGTTTTCACTACTGCTTCATCTACTTAAAACGCAAAAAAAAGTTAGATGATGTTCAAATCCATAGCTTCCAATATATCAAATACTTCTAAATTGTAGAGGCATTGCGAACTTTTCACTCATTCTTGTTATTATACAGGATGTGGCCACCACATTACTTCTAAAATTAAAGCAAGCAGCTGTCTGCTACTATAACACACAGCATACATATCATAAAGTACAATTAGAAAAAAATACTTTTGAACAAGACTGTCATCGTGGTGGATTAAGTAAAAACTTTTCTTAGCAAAAGAAAATATATTATTACTAGACTACGCAGAAAGATAGTTCTAACTGCCGTTAAGTAATCGTTTAGTCTCAAAGGACTTATTGCAGCAAATTCATACACTAAATGCTTCCTAACTGTGGGGATCTGCGGCTTAAAATAATGTTTACATTCACATATTTAGAGCTGCCACTAAATTTTAGTAAGTACAACAGAATTACTATCTTACCTGTGGGCAGCACAAAAGTCGTTACTTGTTTCATTTTACAACTTTGCATAAGACAAAAGTGGCACCATTTCAGGTAGCACGAGAAGACGAAATAATGTTGCCAGATTCAAAATCATGAAAAACTATAGAAGAGCAGTTCAGGGCTAGTGGTAAGTAAGATTTTGAACCACCTATGCGATAACTGAAAAGACAAGAAAACAAGTGAGGTCGAAGAAATGATGAATCAAATTGCTTATATAAGCTAATATGTGAGAAAAAACATAACGAAAGGCTACATTTAGACATCAAAAAACGACTGTGGAAAAAACGACTGTGGAAAATTGTTTCAAAAAAATGTTTCCGATGATTATTACATAGAAATCTGTTAAATAAAAAATTGCACAGCTGCAGAGCTATAAATTTTAATACAATTGAAAGAAAAAATTTTACTTGTGCAGAGAGTTCTTATTTTCAAATTTTGTGGAATTTTTGAATTTCGTTGAGATAATGGAAAACATTTTTTTCTAATAAGGTATGTAGAGAATTTTTTACTTTAGCATTAAAAAAATTTTGTCAGTTTAAATATATGGTAATTAGCTGGTAAATTCTTTAGAGCAGTTGCTTATATCTCCTTTTCTGCGCTTGTCAGCTACTTGAAGTTATTGGTTCGGTCTTACGATACTCCATAACTTTACTTTAGAAAATATTTTCTTCTTGTCAGCAGATGACATCGTTTGAATGAAGTTCCATTATAATAACAGGTGAGAGATTCATCTTTAAAATGATCTCTTAAGTGGAAGATATTATTAAAAACACCTGAGTATTGATAATAAAATGAATATAAGTGTTAGATGCCTAGAGAAGTTGCACTTCATTGGGGCTCAAAGTAAAAGTGAATATCGTGTCACAAAAAGTATATAAGGGAATGACATAATGTAAATAAGTGAATTTTACAATGTGGAAGACGAAAATGCATGCATATTTATTGAGGGGATTGTAAGCAAATATATTGTGATTGGTTAAAAAACTTTATGGCTGCGTCACTACATATTTCTTTTCCAGCCAGTCTGGCTATAGTTTGGGAAGCATGTAATAAAGAAGAATAATGTATGATTGTTACGATCGATAGGTAGATTGGAAGTTGTCACTTCCAGAGAAAGTCAATTCATCGAAATGTCTTCTGAAGAATTTGGAAATTATTTGAAGAAACACAGAGATTATTTGCAGATTTATACAAAGTCGACCCAAGACCTCAAATGCACAGGACGACTGCTACCTATCTTTAACAGCAAAAGGATATAAGGAAATAACAGCTAGGCAGCTGTCTCACAAGCTACCAGCACCAACATGAATGACAGTTTCAACACATATTGTGCATAGTTAACTGCATAAACGAGGTCTGTATACATGAAGACAAATAGTTTGTGTCCCCTTCACTCTCTTAACTTATTTAATGCGAGATGGGCAACATGGTGGTGGTCTGTGTTGACTAGCTGCACGGAGATTAACATTTTGCAGGAAGGCACTCTGACTGCTTAGTGATGCAGAGATCAGATTCTTATGAGTTATGTGAGGCATTTCTTGGGTGTTCTCAGTTCTGAATTCGCTTTTCTGGAAGACAATGTCGTCTTTTTGTAGGGCTCACGTGTTCGACGAGTTTTAATGAAAGTGAAGATATTCAGATTATTGAATGGCCAGATTCCTGAGTTCGAATCCATTTGAACATGTGTGGGAAATGAATTACTGGCGCAATCGCGCTCTAAGAACCCTACATTAGCTTAGATCTATTCTTTTGATTTATTTCAAAAAAATCTCATTAAAGATTTTTCAACATTATGAGAAATTGTCGCCTGAGTGGTTATATGTCTTGTTTATATTTCGTGTCTTCTAATTCCAACACCTCCATAATGAGAATGCTCTCATATGCAGCACTTATGCATATTATAGGATTTCATCATTATCCCTCTTGCTGTTAGTCAATCATATCAACATAACTTTCCATATGACATTAAATTCTATTATTTAATGTGCAAACATTTTGAGTTATGTACACTTTTGTCTCTTATTTTTTAGTTTTGAGCACTAGTATACTCAAAATTTATAAAGTTGAGGGAAAAGTAAAAAAAAAAGATGGAAGGTGTTATGCAGAGAATTAAAAGCAGATGATTTGATATTGAGTTGTGAGTACAAAGTAACATTTCAAGAAGTATAAAAACCACGAATGAGATGTAGTCTTTCCTTTTAAAAAAATGTAAGGCCTTCAACCTGGGTCAGATCGTCGACACTACCTTCTGCAATAATTTTTATGATAAATTTAACTGTGTTTCAGAGGTAAAATATATTGCAATAATACTCTGACATCTATTTAAGAGATACATTCATGAGCCATAACATTATGACCATTTGCCTAATTGCTTGTTGTGCAGCCTTCAGCCATGTTAACTGTTGCACCTCACATGACATCTACTCCACTAAACTGTAGAAGGTGTCCTCAGATATTTTGTACCAAGTGGACAGAATGATGTGTCAGAGTTCAAGTGATGGAGTGAGGCACTGGTATAAAATAGCGAATGCTGCATTCCATTGCATATCACAGATGTTTGATGGGATTAATGTTGGGGGAATTTGGTGGCCAAAGGATTACACAAAATGTTTGGACATTATCTTTGAACCATTCCTGTAGAATGCAGGCCTTGTTACATGGGGCACTGGGTTTGCTGCAAGAGTCCAGTACCATCTGGACATATGGTCACCATGTTGGGCACCACTTGGTACAAAACAATTCCAAAGTAAGATCTGGTGGTGAGGATGTGTTCATTGGAGATGAAAGGACCTAGTGCTGTCCATGAGAACAATCCCCATACCATGATGCGGTCACTGCTGGCCTGTTTCTATCCAATTGTGCAATCAGTTTGTCTGCAACTGTTCACCTTCACAGTGCTCAATATGAATCGATCTGTTGGCACGTTAGATCTGGAACCTGGACTCAACTAAATGAGTCTTTTCCACTAATCTAATGTCCATTCATAGAACTTCTGTGGCCACTGCAGGCTGAGCTGTCAACGATGTACTGTAGGCCCAACTGCAAGAGCATCTGCTGGATTGTGTTCTTGGAAATGTTTTCCTATGTACCCTGGTTGTAGTCTGCCATTACAATATAGTACAATGCAATATTTATTTCCTCAATAAATAATACATTTAATTACATCCCTTGAGCCCAGTAGGCACAACCGTAGTCTTCCTAGGTAACAATTCAATGAGATTTATTGAGGGACTGTGAGTCATCTGTTGTCCCAGACAGCACATGTTGTTCACTCGACTGCCAATAAATAATAGTTCCCCCCTTTTGGCACGTTGAATGGATATGTATCCCTCTTTGGATCATTGCCACCACACATGTACTACAGCTGACCTTGGACAGCCAACAATGTCTGCAGTTGTTGAAATGCTCCTGCCTTCCTTGCACCAATAACACTAGACAAAAAAATTGAAACTTTTTTATAACATTGGTGAAACAGGATGTTTTTAACTAATTTTGGGGTACGGATTTCAAATTTGGCTGTGAAAAATTTGCAGCACATACAGTTTTTTTTTAAATTACGGATTAATGTATTTCAAATTTCAATGAATACACATATCTGGGAAATGAAAGTAAATGTGACTATTTTATTTAATTGCAATTTAAAACTTATTAATTACATGATTACAGTGAAGAAAATTAGAAACATCATAATTATAGACCACTGAATATAAAATAACAAATGAAATAATATTGAAACGCAAAATAAGAAAACATGGGTAAGGATCTTTCATACTTACAAGAAGTTCATTTTTGTCTTTTATGTGCTGAGGTATCTTCCTTCGTCAAGAACCAGCAGTAGTCACCCATCATTACTGGGTCCCACCTGCCTTGATATCTCTTCTCCATGGTTCGGATAGCCTGAAGAAATCTTTTACCTTGCTCATCAATCACAGTGCCTATGTTCTTGGGAAAGAAGCTGAGATGTAAGTGCAAGAAATAGATCTTCAAACACTTCATTCGGCAGCCAATATTTTCATAGTTTTAGAGAAGATCTTGAATGAGCTGATGGCAATTTTCCTCTTCGTGATTTCCCAGAAAACCCTGGCCCACAGACATGAAGGATTTTCATGCAGTGCACTCCTTCATATTCAGTTTTCCTTTGAAGACAATATCATTCAGTAGCTTCCTGATCTGAGGACCAACAAAGATTCTTCTTTGAGTTTGGCATCACTAAGTTTTGGAAAATTTTCCTTCAAGTGCAAAAACCCTTTACCAGTTTTGTTCATAGCCTTCGCAAAGTTTTTCATAAGCCCCGGTTTGATGTGTAGTGGTGGGAGCAAAATATCAGATGTGTCAACTAGAGGCTTATTACTCACATTACTCTTTCCAGGAATAAAAACATCTCTTTTGGCCCAGTCTTTTGTAGTGTTCCTTTCTTACCCTACTGTCTCACAAACACCTCAAAACAGCAAAATTTTGTGAAGAATCCTTGAAGCCCAAGCAAGAAAGATATGACTTTTACGACACCACATATTATCCACTTAAACAGGCATTTTTTATAGCAGTGAGTATTTTTTCCAGGCTTTCATAAATTTCCTTCATTACCACAGCCTGTGTCATTGGAATAGAAGGTTTTTGGTTTCCTTTATGCAAAAGGACAGCTTTTAAGCTGAATTTTCATGAATCTATAAATAGATGCAATTCCTAGGGTAGGGGTTCTCAATGTGGAATACGCGATAAAGTTTTTTGAGGTACGCTGTGAGAGCTCAAAAGTCGCTAGAAATGTTATATTTATATATATGTATTATTTATTCCCATTGTTTTACTCTAACTATAGTTTTATCTCTCTATACAAGGGGTAGCCTTCCCATGGCCGAGTGGTTAGCGCGCTTGGCTACTGATCTAAGGGAACTGGATTCGAGCCCTGGGTAAGGCAGGTTGTTTGTGTCGTTTTTCTGCTGCGGTCCTGCCATCCTCTCAGACCTTCTACTATGGCATATAAACTGACAGGCTCCTGTCAAACCTCTGTGGCAAGCAGCTGCTTGAGGGGGTATTTATTTTATTTTTTTTATACAAGGGGTACGCCAGTTACATACACATTTCCAAGGGGTATGTGAAGCATAAATGTTTGAGAACCACTGGTCTAAACTTCGGCAAACATTCTGCAAACATAGAGAGGAAAGCGAATACAGGGTTAAAAATAGCGTACTGGTTTATAGTGTGACATGTTCGGTATTTATATGTGGACTTGTTGTGTTAACCGGTACGAATAATCGCAGAAAAATACTTGAATATGTAAAATATTGACATTGAAAGTTTTCCTTAATGTTAAAATCCTTTTTAATATTTTGCCTTCAAACTTCATAAAGAGTGTGATGCCAATCAAATATCGATTAAAATTAAACAATATGAGTTCGACCCTGGTTTGTCATAAATAAGCAAAAATGGGTGAACTGAAATTAACTCTAATAATATTTTTTTATTAGGTCCAGGTCCTATTATTAAACATGTATTTTATACTCCAATTCTTATTAAACAGCATTGTTGCGTTTAATATTTGCCAGTTCTCTACAACACATTAACAGACGAATAGGGATTGCTGCCGGGACTTTTAAGAATCTATGGAGAGTGTGGAAAAATAGGCGTATACACCTAAAGACTAAAATTAGACTGTATAATAGTTTGGTTTATTCTAGGGTTAGTTATGGTAGTGAAACGTGGACACTTTGCAAACAAGATAACAGGAAACTAGATGCTTTTGATTCCAGATGCTTACGCAGTATCTTGGGCATTAGGTGGTTCAACTTTGTAACTAATGATGAGGTTAGGCAAAGGAGTTTGCAACCTCCTTTAAGCAGCATATTGTGCAGAGAGAGACTCCGTTAGTTTGGCCACGTTGCCCGTATGGATAATTATAGATTGGCGAATAGGGTTATGAACAGTGTGCCTAAAGGCCTCAGAAAGAAGGGGAGACCAAGGATGTGGTGGGCAGACAATGTCAAACAGGACCTTGTTAGAATTGGTGTGCAGTGGCCAGATGCAGTAGATGTAGCTCAGGACAGACTTGCTTGGGGGAACTAAATTGCACGGTCTGGTTGGACCTCCATAGCCCATGGCTGCTTGAGGATGATGATGATGATGATGATGAATTCCTGTTGAATTAGAGACTTTCCTTTTCTTTTTTAGTTACTGTTTTTTATTACTTACATTCAATTCATAGTTTTCATGTAATCCACCTTCTTCGCCTCTCAGCCAATAGCAAAATTCCTCTCTTCTTATTGGCTGAGAGATTTTTCTATCTGAATCCTGTCCAAATTTAATGTTTACTTCTATTAGGCCTATTTTTACTGTTTTCTCTTCTTTTTGGCCTTTTCCTCTCTCTCTCCTTGTAAATTTTTGTACGGTGCCATTCTTTATTTTTTTTTATTTCTCTTTTTCAAATTTCAAACCATTCTTTTCTGTCTTCCTTTTTTTTAGTTAAAAATTGTTATCCAGAGACATGGCGCGTATGAATAGTCCCCCTGATATGGGGTGGACTTACAACAGTGCTAATCTTAATTAAATATCGCCCTGACCTGACCTCAGTTATGTATTCTTTAACGGAGTTTTCCTGAGAACGATATATAGCACATAAATATATACCTGTGTTACAGTCAAATAGATTAATATTCTCTGCAGTTTCCATATTTACATTACAATCATAAAAACTAAACCTCATAACGTTTGCATAAACTACAATTCCTCCTGATTTATTATATTGCCTACTCCTAAAAAATTGCTGATAACCATCAATTTTATAATTTACAACTTCATCATCTTTACCCAAATTTAACTTAAGAATATAATATCAATGAGATTTCGAAATTGGCACATTAATACAACAAAAATACATTTCAACAACAAAATTTTAAACTTCTAACATAACTATATCGTTTGGAATATTCGTCTGATATTTTTGAATTTTCAAAATTTTCCACCGTTAGAGGGCGCAGTTATAACTTTTGGGAGATTCGAAAAATGCAAATTGTAATATATCATTAATTCCTATCTAACACAAAACAATTTTTTTATTTATCTGTATAATCAAAAAAGTTCGATGTCTGCAGCCAGACAAGACAACAAAACGAAATTATATCTTTTTTTTTAAAGAAAAAAAAAAGCCCTAAAATTTATTTTCTGTTTTTAGCCGTTTTCTAAAGTGCTTCCAATGATGAACAGTGAAATCTGTATCAAATATTACCCTACCTTTTCATGAATCCATAAGTATCCGTGCAATACCATTTAGCTATGCACGATAAACAATCCGAGCGACGACAAAACATGGCTAAAAATGCTAAAATTTCAAACGAATATTGCAAGCAAACTATTTACACTGGAAATCTGAAATTTTGGTAGTAGAGTGTTATGGTTAGAAGGATTACAACGGCAACAAGGCTTTGCCGTCTTAGCCCAAAGGGGATGCGAATATGAAACTTTTTTAAAGAGATAAACAAAACAATATATACAGGGTGAATCTGAAAAAGTGGGCAAAACTTTACGGGGTGGTAGAACGCAGCTATACGAGCAATATTCGTCATAGAATGTATGGGTGGAACGCAAACGGCGAGCCGCTAGTTGGCGTTGGAAATGGTATAAAAGGGTCGGTCCTCGCACTCAACGGCATTTCTACCGTGGATTGCCGAGAGGATGGCTGGTTATACTAACCATGAAATGGCGGATATGCACTTTGTGAATTAATCTACGAGTGCCCCATTGAAACCGATATGGATCTAGTCGCCAGGATCGTCGTTGCTGCCGGCGATATTCGGGAAATGCCTGGTGTCTTCGCAAATGTGCGTCGGTCTCTATCCCGCAGGTGTGAAGCCTGCATTACAGCTGGCGGCAGCTCTTTTGAGCAATTTCTTTGAGCATGTACCTCAATTACATTCCTTTTAATAAAATGTTTTCTGAAGTATCTCCTCTCCTTCTTGTGTTCATTCTTTAAATGTGACAGTGGAAAACTACCTTTTAACTTCTCACCGCTTGCGTTCCGACCATACATTCTATGACGAATATTGCTCGTATAGCTGCATTCTACCACCCCGTAAAATTTTGCCCACTTTTTCAGATTCACCCTGTATATATATTTTGTTTTGCAGGCACTAACAAAATATTAAGGATTTA
The DNA here is from genome assembly GCA_038380435.1 of Ryuthela nishihirai. Lineage (NCBI taxonomy): Eukaryota > Metazoa > Arthropoda > Arachnida > Araneae > Heptathelidae > Ryuthela > Ryuthela nishihirai. Next base: position 63,929,593 of record JAWZYU010000028.1, on the reverse strand, counting down.
AACCATATTTGATAATCTCAGCATTACTTGTATCTCAGTATTACTTGTTATAAACGTTTAAACATCTATAAATCAATACATTTTTTTGGGAGAAAAGCTGGCGTTAGTTCAACAGGTTAGAATACTCTGGCATGTTTCTGGAGAGATGCGAGTTCGAATCCCGTATGTCGGCGAAGTTTTTTTTCCACAAAAATATTAATATTTACATTTTTCGAATCCCCATCAGTGGAATTTCTAGTGATATCACCATCATCATATACCCATCAGTGGAATCTATAGGGTGCTAAAGGCGGTAAATAAAAACTCTAAATGCGACCTCTTGCGGCGGAAAAAGCTGGAAAATACCAAATCTTTAAATAAATATTGCAAACGATCTATTTTTTGCTAGAAACTTAAATTATTGGTAATAGAGTGTAATGATCAAGTGTTTTACACAATAGTAATGATTTGTCCCGTTGGTAAAATACAACTTTTCTGCTTGAAGAGATAAATGAAAAATATTTTTTTGTGTTTTACCGGTACTAATAAAATAGTAATAGTTTATTTCCTCAATTATAGAGTAGTCTGAATTTCCACTGTCAGAGAGTACTGAAAGTGTGAAACAACTAGAAGAACGCACATCGCCTCTGGCGCATATGGGAATCTCATTTTCAAAGAGAATGAAGTTCTTCCTTTGCCTACTTTTTCACTCCTTAAAGTTTTAATTATGGATGTTCGTGTTGTTTTTCTGCTGAGGTTCCGTCATCCTCATGTACCTTCTACTATGGCGTATAAACTGACAGGTTCCTGTCAGACCTATGTACAAGCAGCTGCTTATGGGGTTATTTATTTTTTAGTATATGATGGGGAAAATGCACATATTAGTATTTTATTAGTAATTATAAAACATAAAAAGTATTATACTTTTAGTTCTTAAATTTAAAAAGTTTCTGTTCTCTCGCTCCTTTGAAAATAGTGGGCAGATCATTGCTGTCAGTGGAATTTCTACCATAACAGAACTCTACACGCCGAAATTTCTACCATAAACAGATCACTTGAAACATTCGTTAAAATTTTGCAGTTTCGATATTTAGTAATCTCTAATTATATAAATTAAAACTACCTTTGAAAATGCGAATTACATTCTATTAGTAACGAACTAAAAAAATGATTTCCAATTATCTCTTAAAAAAAAACGTTCCGTTTCTTACATACCTTGGGCTTAGGCTCAACTCATTGTTGTCAATGGAATTTTTAAGACTGTCACATTCCGCGACCAAATTTTCAAATTACTAGCGAAACTACATCGTTTGCAATATTCGTTTTAAATTTTCGGATTTTTCGATTTTTCCCACTGTTAAAGGGCACAGTTATAGCTTTTGAGAAATTTGCAAAATGCAAATTTCAATATTTCATAAATACCTGTCCAACCCAAAAAGAATTCTTAATTTATCTCTAAAAACATACCCTTTTCTGTTAAAACAAAAATAATTTGCATTCACCTCTACCCGGGTCTAAAAGGTCAAGTGATTGTTGCCAATGGTAACTTCGTAACCTTCACATTTAAACACCAAAATTTCAAACTTCTAACATAACTACATCGCTTTGGAAATTTGGAGTTTACATATTTTGATATTTTGGAATTTTCAAAATATTCCACCGTTAGACGGCGCAGTTATAACTTTTGGAAAATTCGAAAAATGCAAATCGTAATATATTAATAATACCTATCTAACATAAAAAGATTTTTTTATTTATTTGTATAAGCAAAAAAGTTCGATGTTTACAGACGGACAGACAACAAAGCGAAATTATATCTTTTTACATAAAACAAAAAGCCCTAAAATTTACTTTTCCTTTTTTAGCCATTTTCTAAAGTGCTTCCAATCATTAACACTAAAATCTGTATCAAATATTACCCAACCCTTTTCCGGAATCCATAAGTACTGTGCAATACCATTCAGCAATGTACGCTAAACAATCCAAGAGACGACAAAACATGGCGTCCAATTTTGAGATGGCCAACCTCTACCTGTATAGGGACTCTTACCTCTACCTATATAGGGCCTCTATTACTAACTAACCATTAGTGCAGGAATCAATAGAATATGCAGATTAAAAGTGACGCACGAACTGTTACGATTTGTGTAGAAACGAAGCCACGTACCAAGTGGGAACCTGATTTTTAAACCAATCACGAGCACACTGGGGACTCTGTGCAGGAAATTTGGATCCTGCGGACGAATATCACGGGAGCCATAGAGTGGCAAAATCTGTGTTAACGGAAATAAAAATCTCGATGGCTTAAACAGAAACTAAGCCACGGGCCATGAGAGATCTCGCTGACGTCAACAACGATCGAAGCCAACACCGGGCAAATTTCTTCCTGTTAAAAATCTGTGCTAAAGTGTCGTGTGTATGGGAGGGGTACTACAAAATTTTGCTTTAATGCAGTGAAAATAAGAATATACATATTAAAAGTGACACCGGGCAGCGCCGGCTAGGTTCAGCAAGTATTATAATATGACGTTCCTAAAGGAATTCCTTCTGGGTGTTCTTTTTTTCAATTTCCGCCAGTGTATATTAATTTTAATCCTGAAAAATATTTTTGCATTGACTTTGTTTTTAAAGGTTTATTTAAGTTTCTCATTCTGATTAACTTTTGCCATGTTTTTATGTAATAAAGGCATTCTCGAAGCATGACTTACTCAGATAGCAGATACCAATAGTGTTAAACAATTAGTGAATTCGGGTCTTTGGGAGTTAGTCACGACCTGAATAGTGCTGCCATCTGTTACTGACTTTCTCAATCCGTAATTGCCAATAAACAACCATGACTCAGTACGATTAGCTAAGGTCTGATCATCAGACATAAATATACCTTGTTCCTTTGATGTTGTTCTTGGGGGTATTGCTCCAATGATTTTTGCAAATGTTTACGTTGTAAAGGTAGTAGAAATTCGATATTGCGTACATCCTACTTACAGTTAATAAAAATGAGCCCATCACATTTTTCGTAGTTTTCTTTTGACCTCGAATAAACATTAGTGCTTAAAAACTTATTTATACTTGGCGTATAAATCCAAAACTACACTAATTCAGTTATCGATTGTGTTGTTCAGATTTTGAAATAATTAAAGATAATGTATCATATTAAAAGTTCTTCGTTTTTAAATTACTATATGAAATTTTTAAAGGTTTTATTGAATGAATGTAAATAGTTACTTTTCCCCAGTGAATTTTAATGCCACGCATAACCCTTTCATGAAAAATGATAACACTTTTTTCAAAAGCTTTCATGAAAACTGATAACCATTTTTTCATAACCTTTCATGAAAAATGATAACCCCATTTTCATAACCTTTCATGAAAAATGATAATCCCTTTTTCATAACCTTTCATAAAAAATAACCCATTTTTTCATAACCTTTCATGAAAAATGACAACCTTTTCATGAATATGTTTTGAAATCTTGATATAAACCATAATCTTTGCGTCTTTAAAGAAAAAAGTTCTAGTCAGTTTTAGACCAGTGGTTCTCAAATATTTCGAGGCGTAATCTGCCTCCTTTGATGGAATTTTTCGCAGATCCCCTTACATGGAGGAATGCTTTGTCTTCTCCCTTTGTACCATTGAAGGAAATTGTTATACACATTCCTTTACCATTGATTAAAATAACTCGAGGAAAGAATATTCTCAGAATGCTCCAGATAATAGTATACGGTGCAGGCAGGAGAATGTTTTGGTCAAATAAGGAAAGATTGACAAGGATTGAGAAGGTGGCGAAATAATTTCCGAGTGGTCTATAATGGCTACGGAAGTTCAGAGCAGTCAAGTCAGCAAACCAACCACCAAGGAATGTTTAATTCATTCTTGTGACAGTATTTAATTATTTTAAATGTAGTATTTTAGAGCTTTCAGACCCACTTTCAAGCTCCTCGCGACTCCCAAAGGAATCGCGACCCACGTTTAGCCTTTGTTTTAAATAATTTAAATTATATTTTAAAGTTTTTTCACGTTCTATTTTTTTTATTTTGGTATGTCTTTTCTTACCTCCAGTTCATAATATCAACGAGATCTCTCATGTTGATAATAACGACGTAGACAAGATGAAGCTGAAACTGATTGGGTAACCCTTCTGTCAATTCTGTGATCTCGCCGCTCTCTCACTTAAGCTTCACGGCTCCCTTGGTGGTGGTGGGGGAATAGGCGTGAAGTATAGTTTGTATAATTTCAGTAAATTTGTATAGCATTACCAAGTATAATTTGAGTAAGTTTATATGGTTTTAGTAAGTATAGTTTGAGTAGGTTTGTATAGTTTTAGTAAGTATAAGTTTTTATAGTTTTAATAAGTGTGTATAGTTTTAGTAAGTTGTATAGTTAAGTAGGTATAGTTTGAGAAAGTTTGTAGAGTTTTAGTAAGTATAATTTGACTAAGATTGTAGGTTTAGTAAGTATAGTTTGAGGAAGTTTGTATAGTTTGAGAAAGTTTGTATAGTTTTAGTAAGTATAATTTGACTAAGATTGTAGGTTTAGTAAGTATAGTTTGAGTAAGTTTGCATAGTTTGAATAAGTTTGTACAGTTTTAGTAAGTATAGTTTGAGTAAGTTTGCATAGTTTTAATTAGTATAGTTTGAGTAAGTTTGTAGTTTTAGTAAGTATAGTTTGAGTAAGTTTGCATAGTTTTAGTAAGTATAGTTTGAGTAAGTTTGCATAGTTTTAGTGAGTATAGTTTGAGTAAGTTGGCATAGTTTTAGTAAGTATAGTTTGAGTAAGTTTGCATAGTTTTAGTAAGTATAGTTTGAATAAGTTTGCATAGTTTTAATAAGTATAGTTTGAGTAAGTTTGTAGTTTTAATAAGTATAGTTTGAGTAAGTTTGTAGTTTTAATAAGTATAGTTTGAGTAAGTTTGTAGTTTTAGTAAGTTTGCATAGTTTTAGTAAGTATAGTTTGAGCAAGTTTGTAGTTTTAGTAAGTTTGCATAGTTTTAGTAAGTATAGTTTGAGTAAGTTTTCATAGTTTTAGTAAGTATAGTTTTAGTAAGTTTGCATAGTTTTAGTAAGTATAGTTTGAGTAAGTTTGTAGTTTTAGTAAGTATAGTTTGAGTAAGTTGGCATAGTTTTAGTAAGTATAGTTTGAGTAAGTTTGCATAGTTTTAGTAAGTATAGTTTGAGAAGCACTGCTTTAGACGATGTGGCCCCAGTAGATAAAAAATCGAAGACTTCTGCTTTTTTTATGAAACTAGTTGAATTGTACCAGGCGCTGCCTGGGGCTCGCTTTTATGATGCAAACTATATATTCTTATTTTCACTGCATTAAATGTGACTTTTGTACTAACTGCTTAGCAACAAGGGGAAATTGACTAAATGCCGTGTTGCCAACTCCGAAATTGCCATGTTAGTCCTACCCTGAGAGTTGCGCTGAAAGGTCAAATGTCATCGCATTTGTGAATATTTTGTACGAATACTGGCACAATTAAATCTTAATATTTCCTAATAATAGTTGTTTGGGTTGTTTTACCTCTGAGCGGCACTTTTTTGCACACCATGGGCTAAATGGCCAGGTCACAAGGACCCCGAAGGCTCAGAGAAGGTTGGGGGAGGGGACCCACTGGAACAGCTGTTGGGAGACAGATGGTAGCCTCCCGTCAAGGCCATCCAGCGTGTTCTTTAACGTGCACAGGGTATGGCTCTCCCGCACACGGGGCCACGGCTTAACGTCCCATCCGATGGACGGCGGCCTTTCCAAGCCCATCAGTGTCCCCTACTGACCGTGGGCAGGGCGGGGAATTTTGCGGAGATAAATCTCAACGCTGACCCAGCTGGGACTCGAACCTGGGAACTACAGATTACGAGCCTGGCGCGCTACCGACTGAGCCCCCCCCCTAATAACAGTATTATTATTATTAGGTGCATGGAAATTTACTCTTTGCTAAATCCTTTTTGTTATTGAATGTGTTTGCAAAAACTGTAGTTGAACTTCATGATCATATTTCTCTGTGGTTTTTAAAAACAGTTGTTGAGATTCATATCGGAGGTCTGTCGTAATAAATTACATACCAAATAAAAGTAATTCAACAATAATACCCTCTAGGCAAAAAAGGGGGCGAGAGGACATTTCAAACCAGTAGTAATTTTAGCAATATATAGCAGTAGCAATAACAGAATTTTACGCTATTTTCCAATATAATTAATATACTGAAAAGTTAAAAAATTCCGGAAGAAAACTTTATTTCAACTTCTTACACGGCTACACGGCTTACACACCATACACGGGTCACGGCTTAACATCCCATCCGACGGACGGCGGCCTTTCCAAGCCCATCGGTGTCCCCTACTGACCCAGCTGGGACTCGAACCTGGGAACTACAGATTACGAGCGTGGCGCGCTACCAACTGAGCCACCCCCGCCCCTTCGCAAAAGAGGGCGTGGCCTGTTATTAACTCTAATGCCATCGACCTGTTGGAAAATTCTATTTGCAACTCGCTAGCTAAAAGAAATCGTTCGGAATTATCAAGTTTACTAAAGCTGTGTTTGCATCAGTGTCAGACAGGATTGTGGAAAGAGTTGTGTGAAAATTTTTTTAATATAAATTCCTGAACATTTCGTACATCGGTGTCCCCTACTGACCCAGCTGGGACTCGAACCTGGGAACTACAGATTACGAGCGTGGCGCGCTACCAACTGAGCCACCCCCGCCCCTTCGCAAAAGAGGGCGTGGCCTGTTATTAACTCTAATGCCATCGACCTGTTGGAAAATTCTATTTGCAACTCGCTAGCTAAAAGAAATCGTTCGGAATTATCAAGTTTACTAAAGCTGTGTTTGCATCAGTGTCAGACAGGATTGTGGAAAGAGTTGTGTGAAAATTTTTTTAATATAAATTCCTGAACATTTCGTACGCTACTGGTTTGCATTAATCACTTTTATAAGAGATCATTAGGATCTCTAAGCTGACTCTGATTGATTACTATGAATCTTCCGAACTCTGCTAATTTTGGCAATTGTTTTTAAACGTATGATTCGTGGCGGACCCGAATCTAGAAAAAATAAAGGGTGGGTGGGAGAGGCGGATGGAAAGGACAAACGAAACAAGTAAAAAACACACAAGTAAATACACAAGCCGTAAAAAAAAAGGGGGGGGGGGAGTGTCAAGAGACTGGATTTTAACCGCAGTTTAACATTTCCCCTACGTTTTAGAGGTTTTATACAAATATTCTCCAAAAATGCGTGAAATGTAATCAAATTTAAATATATTTTTGGCCTCCATTATCCTTATTCGCCTCGGGAGTGGGGGAGAGCATGTTCGTACTCCACCCCCCAGGATCCGGCCCCTTATTCCTGGCAATTTTGTTGTTAACACATACAATTTGAAACAGACTCAAATGTTTACCAAAACGTTTTCAATTCTTTTCATAATTAATGCTGGAGAAACAGTTTGAGAGGTGCTGCCATCTATCGAGTCAGCTGCGCTGACTCGATAGATGGCAGCACCTCTCAAACTTCAGATAATAGTATCAATAAAATTTGTTATTGAAGTGTTGTTTGATGAATAAACTTTAGGTATGGGGTCGTCAGTATGGGAATGTGATTAACATTTTTTAGCACGCCGCATGTGTAACCTGAGATAATAAAAATCACTGGTGTGGGGGGAAAGTGAGGGTTCAGAAAGGTTGTTATATAACGCTAAAATACTACAGTTAATTGCGATTAATAACTTTTTTCGTTTTATGACGTCTAAAATTTCAACCAATCACAGTTTGTGATCATCGTGTGATAGCCAGTGTTGCCAACTCAACTGACATAATTCCAGCCAAAAGCAATGAAACTTGACGTTGTTATGCACTCCAGATATATTTTTTTAAATTTTAATTAAAGAGAAGATACTTCTCTACACAAAGAACGGAGATAATCTAGAAGCTCTATTGAGTTTGTCCTGGTTTCTCATATAAACTATCATCCAAACATATAAACCTAGTATAACGAAATAGTTCCGTTAGAGCCTTGGGGCGGGGGTGGTCTCAGTCGGTAGCGCGCCAGTCTCGTAATCTGTAGTTCCCAGGTTCGAGTCCCAGCTGGGTCAGCGTTGAGATTTATCTCCGCAAAATTCCCCGCCCTGCCCACGGTCAGTAGGGGACACCGATGGGCTCGGAAAGGCCGCGTCCGTCTGATGGGACGTTAAGACGTGGCCCCGTGTGCGGGAGAGCCATACCCTGTGCACATTAAAGAACACGCTGGATGGCCTTGACGGGAGGCTACCATCCGTCTCCCAACAGCTGTTCCAGTGGGTCCCCTCCCCCAACCTTCTCTGAGCCTTCGGGGTCCATGTGACCTGGCCATTTAGCCCATGGTGTGCAAAAAAGTGCCGCTCAGAGGTAAAACAACCCAACCCATATAAACCTAGTATAACGAAATAGTTCCGTTAGAGCCTTCAGAATTATTGAAAGTAGCCCGCGATCCTCACATATTATCTTTGAGGTCTCATGGCGATCTCTAGATATCACAGGTTGAGAACAATTACTTTAGACCAGAAGTTCCCAAACTTATTTGTCCTACCGCCCCCCTCTCAGAAAAAGAAATACTCAGCGCCCCCTGGAATTCTACCTTTTTTAAGCAAACAAACAGAAAGATGCAGTGACAAATTTGCGTTCTTTTATGCATCTCTATTTCTACTTACCTTCTATCATAGTAACATTCGCATTACACACAGAAAATTAAGATAACGATGGATAATTTTATGTGTTTATTTGGAAAATGAAGTAATCACTACGACTTTAACTCTATGTTACACAACAGATGAAACACAACAGACAGAAAAACTACTACCGACCCCCTGGATCGTTCTAGCGCCCCCCGGGGGAGGTATCACCCACTTTGGGAAACATTGCTTTAGACTAAAGGACGACCTCTCTCACGCCCTGCACTGATTTATTAAATTTTAGAACTTTTTAAAATTTAATTTTTAAAATTTAAAATTTTTTTAATTTTAATTTTTTAAAATTTTAGAAAAAAATTAGATTCCGAAGTTTTCAGGTTCGAGTCCCAGCTGTGACAGCTTCGAGATTTATCTCCGCTGACCCCCCCCCCCCCCCACCCTCGGTCAGAAAAGGAGCACCGATGGGCTTGGAAAGGCCACTGTGCGTCGGAATTACGTTAAGCCGTGTTCCCGTGTGCACTAGAAACAACACGCTAGATGGCTTTCACAGGAAACTTACAGCTTGATACCCTGCTTCAACCTTCTCTGAGCCCTTGGGTCTTTGTTGACTGGCCATTTAGCCCATTGTGTGCAAAAAAGTATCGTTCAGAGGTAAGACATTGCTAGCTATTAAATAGTTTTTCTTAAAAATGCCTCTTAATCCTACTCGTACAGTCGCTCAAAAAGTATCCGAACACTATGGTTGATTTCAGAATTCAGAAAAAATATCTGACAACGATTTTTTTTAGAAGTTACTGATCTGGCAACCTTCGTGTCTCGTGATTACAGAATTCAGGAAAAATATCTGGATCGTGTACAGCAACTGTACACGCTCCAGTTACCGTTCACAGCAAACTGGAGCGTGTGCAGTTACTGCACACGCTCCAGTTGCTGTGAGCGGTAACTGCACACGCTCAATATTTCCGTGAGTGAGCCCACACGATCTAGTATCAAAATAATATGACCACCTACAGTCGCTCAAAAAAATATCCGAACACTATGGTTGATTACAGAATTCAGAAAAGGTATCTGGCAACGATTTTTTCAGAAGTTAGTGATCTGGCAGGAACCTTCGTGTCACGTGACACGAAGGTTGCCCAGATCACTAACTCTAAAAAAAAATCGTTGCCAGATATTTTTTCTGAATTCTGTAATCAACCATAGTGTTCGGATACTTTTTTGAGCGACTGTATTACTCTACTTTTCCTGCCTGTCGTCCGCAAAACTCCCCGCCCTGCTCCTCGGTGAGTAGGGGACACCGACCGGTTTGGAACAGGCCGCCGTCCATCGGATGGGAGGTTAAGCTGGAGAGGGCCATACTCTGTGCACGCTAAATAACAGGGTGGATGGCCTTGACAGGTCTCAAATTATAGCTGGATGCAATCAAGAAATTGTGTATTGTATCTTGGAATAATATTCGATCATTTATGGTGTTATATTTTTTTAATGAAATAAATCGGAATTAGTTGTTTGCAATGATATACAGCCGTCCCGTGGCCGAGTGGTTAGCACGCTTGGCTACTGATCTAAGGGACCTGGGTTCGAGCCCCGGATTTGGCATGGATGTGTGTGTCGTTTTTCTGCTGAGGTCCTGCCATCCTCTCAGATCTCTTACTATGGCATATAAACTGACAGGCTCCTGTCAGACCTCTGTGGCAAGCAGCTGCTTGAGGGGGTATTTATTATTTTATTTTTTATAATGATATACAGGGTGTTTCAAAAATGACGCAACCTTCTGTTTTATTTTTCTATTTAAACTTGACAAAAGACACAAATTTCAAAAGATGCAATATTAGACATACATCTACCTTTACAAGAGATGTTGAAAGTGATTTCCTGTAACCTGGATACAAGTTCGTACCCGTTTCATGACATTTGCAGCCCCCTTTCGTAATGTTTGTTTTCTTATGTTCAAAATCTATCTTTCAATGTTAGCCTTCAAGTGTATGAGAATTGTTTTGAAACACTACACATTTGAGACATTCCCAAAGAAAAAAATCTGGAGGAGTAAGATCTGGGGATCTTGGGGGCCACAAATTTTTTCAAATCAAATGATCACCAAAAAAATTCCTGCAACATGACCATTGTATCATTTGCAGTATGGGCGATCGTGCAATCTTGTTGAAAACAACACTCTTGTTCATTCGCATCCAATAGTACAATAAACTGTTGGATGAGGTCACGATAAACTTCACCAGTTACAGTTGAATCAAAAAATAAAGGCCCTATCACACGATGACTGGAAATTGCACACCAAACACCAATTTTCCGTGTGCGTAACGGTCGTTGGTGAAAAGTGTGAGGATTTTCACTGCTCCATATTCGACTGTTTTGACTGTTCACATACTCATCCAAGTGAAACCAAGCCTCGTCACTAAAATAAATGGGGCGGGGGTGGCTCAGTCGGTAGTGCGCCAGGCTCGTAATCTGTAGTTCCCAGGTTCGAGTCCCAGCTGGGTCAGCGTTGAGATTTATCTCCGCAAAATTCCCCGCCCTACCCACGGTCAGTAGGGGACACCGATGGGCTTGGGAAGGCCGCCGTCTGTCGAATGGGACGTTAAGCCGTGGCCCCGTGTGCGGGAGAGCCATACCATGTGCACATTAAAGAACACGCTGGATGGCCTTGACGGGAGGCTACCATCTGTCTCCCAACAGCTGTTCCAGTGGGTCCCCTCCCCCAACATTCTCTGAGCCTTTGGGGTCCATGTGACCTGGCCATTTAGCCAGCCCATGGTGTGCAAAAAAGTGCCGCTCAGAGGTAAAACAACAACAACAACAACTGAAATAAATACGGTTCAACACCTCAATTCCATTTTCATCAACAAAAGAACGAAAGCAACGACAGTACCGTAAACATTTTTCATGGTCTGGTTCTTTCAGTTCATGAATGACACCAATGCGGTAGGCATGAAATTTTAACTTCCCTGTAGCCCTGAAAACAGTAGCTGGTGACACTGCAACCTGTGAAGATAACTTTCTAAGAGATTTTCTGAGTGAGCGAGTTAAACGCTGAGACACATCATCAAGAACTTCGGCAGTTAACAGTGATGGCCGGCCTGGGCTCTTTCGATCCTGTACAGACCCAGTGTAAAGAAATTTACCAATCAAACGAGATATTGTCGACTTGTTGGGAACTGCAGACTAAGGAAACTTTAACTCAAACCCCTCTCTCATACGTTTTTAAAATTTCTAGGCACAATAAGTCTCAACAATAAATACACGTTCGTTTTTGGAAAACGATATAGCTGACACAACACAAAGGAATGAATGCTTGAGTGGGAATAGCGCGTAACAAGGTCATTTCAACTGCTAAGGGCTGTTAATATTGAGTACAGTAATACCAACTGACTAATACTATGGCATAAAATGTACATGCGCGTAAGTTCTATTCTCTTATATTTAGGGTTGAATACTTTTTAAACACCCTGTATAACACATCAAAATACAGTAGACTCTCTCTTATCCGGTCTCGGCTCAACCGACCTCCGCTTTAACCGGTCGTTCCAGGAAGCGGAAGCAAGTCGCTGCTTGTTTCGTTTATTTTGCTTCAGTTCCAAGAAGCGGAAGCAAGTCGCCGCTTGTTTCGTTTATTTGCTTCAGTTCCAAGAAGCGGAAGCAAGTCGCCACTTGTTTCATTTATTTGCTTCAGTTCCAAGAAGCGGAAGCAAGTCGCCGTTTGTTTCGTTTATTTGCTTCAGTTCCAAGAAGCGGAAGCAAGTCGCCGCTTGTTTCGTTTATTTGCTTCAGTTCCAAGAAGCGGAAGCAAGTCGCTTCTTGCTTCAGTTCCAAGAAGCGGAAGCAAGTCGCCGCTTGCTTCAGTTCCAAGAAGCGGAAGCAAGTCGCCGCATGCTTCATTTATTTGCTTCAGTTCCAAGAAGCGGAAGCAAGTCGCCGCTTGTTTCATTTATTTGCTTCAGTTCCAAGAAGCGGAAGCAAGTCGCTTCTAGCTTCAGTTCCAAGAAGCGGAAACAAGTCGCCTCTTGCTTCAGTTCCAAGAAGCGGAAGTAAGTCGCCGCTTGTTTCATTTATTTGCTTCAGTTCCAAGAAGCGGAAGCAAATCGCCGCTTGTTTCATTTATTTGCTTCAGTTCCAAGAAGCGGAAGCAAGTCGCCTCTTGTTTCATTTATTTGCTTCAGTTCCAAGAAGCGGAAGCAAGTCGCCGTTTGTTTCGTTTATTTGCTTCAGTTCCAAGAAGCGGAAGGAAGTCGCCGCTTGTTTCGTTTATTTGCTTCAGTTCCAAGAAGCGGAAGCAAGTCGCTTCTTGCTTCAGTTCCAAGAAGCGGAAGCAAGTCGCCGCTTGCTTCAGTTCCAAGAAGCGGAAGCAAGTCGCCGCATGCTTCATTTATTTGCTTCAGTTCCAAGAAGCGGAAGCAAGTCGCCGCTTGTTTCATTTATTTGCTTCAGTTCCAAGAAGCGGAAGCAAGTCGCTTCTAGCTTCAGTTCCAAGAAGCGGAAACAAGTCGCCTCTTGCTTCAGTTCCAAGAAGCGGAAGTAAGTCGCCGCTTGTTTCATTTATTTGCTTCAGTTCCAAGAAGCGGAAGGAAGTCGCCGCTTGTTTCATTTATTTGCTTCAGTTCCAAGAAGCGGAAGCAAGTCGCCGCATGCTTCATTTATTTGCTTCAGTTCCAAGAAGCGGAAGCAAGTCGCCGCTTGTTTCATTTATTTGCTTCAGTTCCAAGAAGCGGAAGCAAGTCGCCGCTTGTTTCGTTTATTTGCTTCAGTTCCAAGAAGCGGAAGCAAGTCGCTTCTAGCTTCAGTTCCAAGAAGCGGAAACAAGTCGCCTCTTGCTTCAGTTCCAAGAAGCGGAAGCAAGTCGCCGCTTGTTTCATTTATTTGCTTCAGTTCCAAGAAGCGGAAGCAAATCGCCGCTTGTTTCATTTATTTGCTTCAGTTCCAAGAAGCGGAAGGAAGTCGCCGCTTGTTTCATTTATTTGCTTCAGTTCCAAGAAGCGGAAGGAAGTCGCCGCTTGTTTCATTTATTTGCTTCAGTTCCAAGAAGCGGAAGCAAGTTGCCGCTTGTTTCGTTTATTGCTTCAGTTCCAAGAAGCGGAAGCAAGTTGCCGCTTGTTTCAGTTCCAAGAAGCGGAAGCAAGTCGCCGCATGCTTCATTTATTTGCTTCAGTTCCAAGAAGCGGAAGCAAGTCGCCACTTGTTTCATTTATTTGCTTCAGTTCCAAGAAGCGGAAGCAAGTCGCCGCTTGTTTCGTTTATTTGCTTCAGTTCCAAGAAGCGGAAGCAAGTCGCCGCTTGCTTCATTTATTTGCTTCAGTTCCAAGAAGCGGAAGCAAGTCGCCGCTTGTTTCATTTATTTGCTTCAGTTCCAAGAAGCGGAAGGAAGTCGCCGCTTGTTTCATTTATTTGCTTCAGTTCCAAGAAGCGGAAGCAAGTTGCCGCTTGTTTCGTTTATTGCTTCAGTTCCAAGAAGCGGAAGCAAGTCGCTACTAGCTTCAGTTCCAAGAAGCGGAGGCAAGTCGCCGCTTGTTTCAGTTCCAAGAAGCGGAAGCAAGTCGCCGCTTGTTTCAGTTCCAAGAAGCGGAAGCAAGTCGCCGCATGCTTCATTTATTTGCTTCAGTTCCAAGAAGCGGAAGCAAGTTGCCGCTTGTTTCATTTATTTGCTTCAGTTCCAAGAAGCGGAAGCAAGTCCCGCTTGTTTCGTTTATTTGCTTCAGTTCCAAGAAGCGGAAGCAAGTCGCCCCTTGTTTCGTTTATTTGTTTAGTTCCAAGAAGCGGAAGCAAGTCGCCGCTTGTTTCATTTATTAGCTTCAGTTCGAAGAAGCGGAAGCAAGTCGCCGCTTGTTTCGTTTATTTGCTTCAGTTCCAAGAAGCGGAAGCAAGTCGCCGCTTGTTTCATTTATTAGCTTCAGTTCGAAGAAGCGGAAGCAAGTCGCCGCTTGTTTCGTTTATTTGCTTCAGTTCCAAGAAGCGGAAGCAAGTCGCCCCTTGTTTCGTTTATTTGTTTAGTTCCAAGAAGCGGAAGGAAGTCGCCGCTTGTTTCATTTATTAGCTTCAGTTCGAAGAAGCGGAAGCAAGTCGCCACTTGTTTCGTTTATTTGCTTCAGTTCCAAGAAGCGGAAGCAAGTCGCCCCTTGTTTCGTTTATTTGTTTAGTTCCAAGAAGCGGAAGCAAGTCGCCGCTTGTTTCATTTATTAGCTTCAGTTCGAAGAAGCGGAAGCAAGTCGCCACTTGTTTCGTTTATTTGCTTCAGTTCCAAGAAGCGGAAGCAAGTCGCCCCTTGTTTCGTTTATTTGTATAGTTCCAAGAAGCGGAAGCAAGTCGCCGCTTGTTTCATTTATTAGCTTCAGTTCCAAGAAGCGGAAGCAAGTCGCCGCTTGTTTCATTTATTTGCTTCAGTTCCAAGAAGCGGAAGCAAGTCGCCGCTTGTTTCATTTATTAGCTTCAGTTCGAAGAAGCGGAAGCAAGTCGTCACTTGTTTCGTTTATTTGCTTCAGTTCCAAGAAGCGGAAGCAAGTCGCCCCTTGTTTCGTTTATTTGTTTAGTTCCAAGAAGCGGAAGCAAGTCGCCGCTTGTTTCATTTATTAGCTTCAGTTCCAAGAAGCGGAAGCAAGTCGCCGCTTGTTTCATTTATTTGCTTCAGTTCCAAGAAGCGGAAGGAAGTCGCCGCTTGTTTCATTTATTTGCTTCAGTTCCAAGAAGCGGAAGCAAGTTGCCGCTTGTTTCATTTATTTGCTTCAGTTCCAAGAAGCGGAAGCAAGTCGCCCCTTGTTTCGTTTATTTGTTTAGTTCCAAGAAGCGGAAGCAAGTCGCCGCTTGTTTCATTTATTAGCTTCAGTTCGAAGAAGCGGTAGCAAGTCGCCGCTTGTTTCGTTTATTTGCTTCAGTTCCAAGAAGCGGAAGCAAGTCGCCGCTTGTTTCAGTTCCAAGAAGCGGAAGCAAGTCGCCGCATGCTTCATTTATTTGCTTCAGTTCCAAGAAGCGGAAGCAAGTCGCCGCTTGTTTCATTTATTTGCTTCAGTTCCAAGAAGCGGAAGCAAGTCGCCGCTTGTTTCGTTTATTTGCTTCAGTTCCAAGAAGCGGAAGCAAGTCGCCCCTTGTTTCGTTTATTTGTTTAGTTCCAAGAAGCGGAAGCAAGTCGCCGCTTGTTTCATTTATTAGCTTCAGTTCGAAGAAGCGGAAGCAAGTCGCCACTTGTTTCGTTTATTTGCTTCAGTTCCAAGAAGCGGAAGCAAGTCGCCCCTTGTTTCGTTTATTTGTTTAGTTCCAAGAAGCGGAAGCAAGTCGCCGCTTGTTTCATTTATTAGCTTCAGTTCCAAGAAGCGGAAGCAAGTCGCCGCTTGTTTCATTTATTTGCTTCAGTTCCAAGAAGCGGAAGGAAGTCGCCGCTTGTTTCATTTATTTGCTTCAGTTCCAAGAAGCGGAAGCAAGTTGCCGCTTGTTTCGTTTATTGCTTCAGTTCCAAGAAGCGGAAGCAAGTCGCTTCTAGCTTCAGTTCCAAGAAGCGGAAGCAAGTCGCCGCTTGTTTCAGTTCCAAGAAGCGGAAGCAAGTCGCCGCTTGTTTCAGTTCCAAGAAGCGGAAGCAAGTCGCCGCATGCTTCATTTATTTGCTTCAGTTCCAAGAAGCGGAAGCAAGTCGCCGCTTGTTTCATTTATTTGCTTCAGTTCCAAAAAGCGGAAGCAAGTCGCCGCTTGATTCGTTTATTTGCTTCAGTTCCAAGAAGCGGAAGCAAGTCGCCCCTTGTTTCGTTTATTTGTTTAGTTCCAAGAAGCGGAAGCAAGTCGTCGCTTGTTTCATTTATTAGCTTCAGTTCGAAGAAGCGGAAGCAAGTCGCCGCTTGTTTCGTTTATTTGCTTCAGTTCCAAGAAGCGGAAGCAAGTCGCCGCTTGTTTCAGTTCCAAGAAGCGGAAGCAAGTCGCCGCATGCTTCATTTATTTGCTTCAGTTCGAAGAAGCGGAAGCAAGTCGCCGCTTGTTTCATTTATTTGCTTCAGTTCCAAGAAGCGGAAGCAAGTCGCCGCCTGTTTCGTTTATTTGCTTCAGTTCCAAGAAGCGGAAGCAAGTCGCCCCTTGTTTCGTTTATTTGTTTAGTTCCAAGAAGCGGAAGCAAGTCGCCGCTTGTTTCATTTATTAGCTTCAGTTCGAAGAAGCGGAAGCAAGTCGCCACTTGTTTCGTTTATTTGCTTCAGTTCCAAGAAGCGGAAGCAAGTCGCCCCTTGTTTCGTTTATTTGTTTAGTTCCAAGAAGCGGAAGCAAGTCGCCGCTTGTTTCATTTATTAGCTTCAGTTCGAAGAAGCGGAAGCAAGTCGCCGCTTGTTTCGTTTATTTGCTTCAGTTCCAAGAAGCGGAAGCAAGTCGCTTCTTGCTTCAGTTCCAAGAAGCGGAAGCAAGTCGCCGCTTGCTTCAGTTCCAAGAAGCGGAAGCAAGTCGCCGCATGCTTCATTTATTTGCTTCAGTTCCAAGAAGCGGAAGCAAGTCGCCGCTTGTTTCATTTATTTGCTTCAGTTCCAAGAAGCGGAAGCAAGTCGCTTCTAGCTTCAGTTCCAAGAAGCGGAAACAAGTCGCCTCTTGCTTCAGTTCCAAGAAGCGGAAGTAAGTCGCCGCTTGTTTCATTTATTTGCTTCAGTTGCAAGAAGCGGAAGCAAATCGCCGCTTGTTTCATTTATTTGCTTCAGTTCCAAGAAGCGGAAGCAAGTCGCCTCTTGTTTCATTTATTTGCTTCAGTTCCAAGAAGCGGAAGCAAGTCGCCGTTTGTTTCGTTTATTTGCTTCAGTTCCAAGAAGCGGAAGTAAGTCGCCGCTTGTTTCATTTATTTGCTTCAGTTGCAAGAAGCGGAAGCAAATCGCCGCTTGTTTCATTTATTTGCTTCAGTTCCAAGAAGCGGAAGGAAGTCGCCTCTTGTTTCATTTATTTGCTTCAGTTCCAAGAAGCGGAAGCAAGTCGCCGCATGCTTCATTTATTTGCTTCAGTTCCAAGAAGCGGAAGCAAGTCGTCGCTTGTTTCATTTATTTGCTTCAGTTCCAAGAAGCGGAAGCAAGTCGCCGCTTGTTTCGTTTATTTGCTTCAGTTCCAAGAAGCGGAAGCAAGTCGCTTCTAGCTTCAGTTCCAAGAAGCGGAAACAAGTCGCCTCTTGCTTCAGTTCCAAGAAGCGGAAGCAAGTCGCCGCTTGTTTCATTTATTTGCTTCAGTTCCAAGAAGCGGAAGCAAATCGCCGCTTGTTTCATTTATTTGCTTCAGTTCCAAGAAGCGGAAGGAAGTCGCCGCTTGTTTCATTTATTTGCTTCAGTTCCAAGAAGCGGAAGGAAGTCGCCGCTTGTTTCATTTATTTGCTTCAGTTCCAAGAAGCGGAAGCAAGTTGCCGCTTGTTTCGTTTATTGCTTCAGTTCCAAGAAGCGGAAGCAGGTCGCTTCTAGCTTCAGTTCCAAGAAGCGGAAGCAAGTCGTCGCTTGTTTCAGTTCCAAGAAGCGGAAGCAAGTCGCCGCATGCTTCATTTATTTGCTTCAGTTCCAAGAAGCGGAAGCAAGTCGCCACTTGTTTCATTTATTTGCTTCAGTTCCAAGAAGCGGAAGCAAGTCGCCGCTTGTTTCGTTTATTTGCTTCAGTTCCAAGAAGCGGAAGCAAGTCGCCGCTTGCTTCATTTATTTGCTTCAGTTCCAAGAAGCGGAAGCAAGTCGCCGCTTGTTTCATTTATTTGCTTCAGTTCCAAGAAGCGGAAGGAAGTCGCCGCTTGTTTCATTTATTTGCTTCAGTTCCAAGAAGCGGAAGCAAGTTGCCGCTTGTTTCGTTTATTGCTTCAGTTCCAAGAAGCGGAAGCAAGTCGCTTCTAGCTTCAGTTCCAAGAAGCGGAAGCAAGTCGCCGCTTGTTTCAGTTCCAAGAAGTGGAAGCAAGTCGCCGCTTGTTTCAGTTCCAAGAAGCGGAAGCAAGTCGCCGCATGCTTCATTTATTTGCTTCAGTTCCAAGAAGCGGAAGCAAGTCGCCGCTTGTTTCATTTATTTGCTTCAGTTCCAAGAAGCGGAAGCAAGTCGCCGCTTGTTTCGTTTATTTGCTTCAGTTCCAAGAAGCGGAAGCAAGTCGCCGCTTGTTTCATTTATTTGCTTCAGTTCCAAGAAGCGGAAGCAAGTCGCCGCTTGTTTCATTTATTTGCTTCAGTTCCAAGAAGCGGAAGCAAGTCGCCGCTTGTTTCGTTTATTTGCTTCAGTTCCAAGAAGCGGAAGCAAGTCGCCCCTTGTTTCGTTTATTTGTTTAGTTCCAAGAAGCGGAAGCAAGTCGCCGCTTGTTTCATTTATTAGCTTCAGTTCGAAGAAGCGGAAGCAAGTCGCCGCTTGTTTCGTTTATTTGCTTCAGTTCCAAGAAGCGGAAGCAAGTCGCCGCATGCTTCATTTATTTGCTTCAGTTCCAAGAAGCGGAAGCAAGTCGCCGCTTGTTTCATTTATTTGCTTCAGTTCCAAGAAGCGGAAGCAAGTCGCCGCTTGTTTCGTTTATTTGCTTCAGTTCCAAGAAGCGGAAGCAAGTCGCCCCTTGTTTCGTTTATTTGTTTAGTTCCAAGAAGCGGAAGCAAGTCGCCGCTTGTTTCATTTATTAGCTTCAGTTCGAAGAAGCGGAAGCAAGTCGCCACTTGTTTCGTTTATTTGCTTCAGTTCCAAGAAGCGGAAGCAAGTCGCCCCTTGTTTCGTTTATTTGTTTAGTTCCAAGAAGCGGAAGCAAGTCGCCGCTTGTTTCATTTATTTGCTTCAGTTCCAAGAAGCGGAAGCAAGTCGCCGCTTGTTTCGTTTATTTGCTTCAGTTCCAAGAAGCGGAAGCAAGTCGCCCCTTGTTTCGTTTATTTGTTTAGTTCCAAGAAGCGGAAGCAAGTCGCCGCTTGTTTCATTTATTAGCTTCAGTTCGAAGAAGCGGAAGCAAGTCGCCGCTTGTTTCATTTATTAGCTTCAGTTCGAAGAAGCGGAAGCAAGTCGCCGCTTGTTTCGTTTATTTGCTTCAGTTCCAAGAAGCGGAAGCAAGTCGCCGCTTGTTTCAGTTCCAAGAAGCGGAAGCAAGTCGCCGCATGCTTCATTTATTTGCTTCAGTTCCAAGAAGCGGAAGCAAGTCGCCGCTTGTTTCATTTATTTGCTTCAGTTCCAAGAAGCGGAAGCAAGTCGCCGCTTGTTTCGTTTATTTGCTTCAGTTCCAAGAAGCGGAAGCAAGTCGCCCCTTGTTTCGTTTATTTGTTTAGTTCCAAGAAGCGGAAGCAAGTCGCCGCTTGTTTCATTTATTTGCTTCAGTTCCAAGAAGCGGAAGCAAGTCGCCGCTTGTTTCGTTTATTTGCTTCAGTTCCAAGAAGCGGAAGCAAGTCGCCCCTTGTTTCGTTTATTTGTTTAGTTCCAAGAAGCGGAAGCAAGTCGCCGCTTGTTTCATTTATTTGCTTCAGTTCCAAGAAGCGGAAGCAAGTTGCCGCTTGTTTCGTTTATTTGCTTCAGTTCCAAGAAGCGGAAGCAAGTCGCCCCTTGTTTCGTTTATTTGTTTAGTTCCAAGAAGCGGAAGCAAGTCGCCGCTTGTTTCATTTATTTGCTTCAGTTCCAAGAAGCGGAAGCAAGTCGCCCCTTGTTTCGTTTATTTGTTTAGTTCCAAGAAGCGGAAGCAAGTCGCCGCTTGTTTCATTTATTTGCTTCAGTTCCAAGAAGCGGAAGCAAGTCGCCGCTTGTTTCGTTTATTTGCTTCAGTTCCAAGAAGCGGAAGCAAGTCGCCCCTTGTTTCGTTTATTTGTTTAGTTCCAAGAAGCGGAAGCAAGTCGCCGCTTGTTTCATTTATTAGCTTCAGTTCGAAGAAGCGGAAGCAAGTCGCCACTTGTTTCGTTTATTTGCTTCAGTTCCAAGAAGCGGAAGCAAGTCGCCCCTTGTTTCGTTTATTTGTTTAGTTCCAAGAAGCGGAAGCAAGTCGCCGCTTGTTTCATTTATTAGCTTCAGTTCCAAGAAGCGGAAGCAAGTCGCCGCTTGTTTCATTTATTTGCTTCAGTTCCAAGAAGCGGAAGCAAGTCGCCGCTTGTTTCGTTTATTTGCTTCAGTTCCAAGAAGCGGAAGCAAGTCGCCCCTTGTTTCGTTTATTTGTTTAGTTCCAAGAAGCGGAAGCAAGTCGCCGCTTGTTTCATTTATTAGCTTCAGTTCGAAGAAGCGGAAGCAAGTCGCCACTTGTTTCGTTTATTTGCTTCAGTTCCAAGAAGCGGAAGCAAGTCGCCCCTTGTTTCGTTTATTTGTTTAGTTCCAAGAAGCGGAAGCAAGTCGCCGCTTGTTTCATTTATTTGCTTCAGTTCCAAGAAGCGGAAGCAAGTTGCCGCTTGTTTCATTTATTTGCTTCAGTTCCAAGAAGCGGAAGCAAGTCGCCGCTTGTTTCGTTTATTTGCTTCAGTTCCAAGAAGCGGAAGCAAGTCGCCCCTTGTTTCGTTTATTTGTTTAGTTCCAAGAAGCGGAAGCAAGTCGCCGCTTGTTTCATTTATTTGCTTCAGTTCCAAGAAGCGGAAGCAAGTTGCCGCTTGTTTCGTTTATTTGCTTCAGTTCCAAGAAGCGGAAGCAAGTCGCCCCTTGTTTCGTTTATTTGTTTAGTTCCAAGAAGCGGAAGCAAGTCGCCGCTTGTTTCATTTATTTGCTTCAGTTCCAAGAAGCGGAAGCAAGTCGCCCCTTGTTTCGTTTATTTGTTTAGTTCCAAGAAGCGGAAGCAAGTCGCCGCTTGTTTCATTTATTTGCTTCAGTTCCAAGAAGCGGAAGCAAGTCGCCGCTTGTTTCGTTTATTTGCTTCAGTTCCAAGAAGCGGAAGCAAGTCGCCCCTTGTTTCGTTTATTTGTTTAGTTCCAAGAAGCGGAAGCAAGTCGCCGCTTGTTTCATTTATTAGCTTCAGTTCGAAGAAGCGGAAGCAAGTCGCCACTTGTTTCGTTTATTTGCTTCAGTTCCAAGAAGCGGAAGCAAGTCGCCCCCTGTTTCGTTTATTTGTTTAGTTCCAAGAAGCGGAAGCAAGTCGCCGCTTGTTTCATTTATTAGCTTCAGTTCGAAGAAGCGGAAGCAAGTCGCCACTTGTTTCGTTTATTTGCTTCAGTTCCAAGAAGCGGAAGCAAAGTCGCCCCTTGTTTCGTTTATTTGTTTAGTTCCAAGAAGCGGAAGCAAGTCGCCGCTTGTTTCATTTATTAGCTTCAGTTCGAAGAAGCGGAAGCAAGTCGCCACTTGTTTCGTTTATTTGCTTCAGTTCCAAGAAGCGGAAGCAAGTCGCCCCTTGTTTCGTTTATTTGTTTAGTTCCAAGAAGCGGAAGCAAGTCGCCGCTTGTTTCATTTATTAGCTTCAGTTCGAAGAAGCGGAAGCAAGTCGCCACTTGTTTCGTTTATTTGCTTCAGTTCCAAGAAGCGGAAGCAAAGTCGCCCCTTGTTTCGTTTATTTGTTTAGTTCCAAGAAGCGGAAGCAAGTCGCCGCTTGTTTCATTTATTAGCTTCAGTTCGAAGAAGCGGAAGCAAGTCGCCACTTGTTTCGTTTATTTGCTTCAGTTCCAAGAAGCGGAAGCAAGTCGCCCCTTGTTTCGTTTATTTGTTTAGTTCCAAGAAGCGGAAGCAAGTCGCCGCTTGTTTCATTTATTAGCTTCAGTTCGAAGAAGCGGAAGCAAGTCGCCACTTGTTTCGTTTATTTGCTTCAGTTCCAAGAAGCGGAAGCAAGTCGCCCCTTGTTTCGTTTATTTGTTTAGTTCCAAGAAGCGGAAGCAAGTCGCCGCTTGTTTCATTTATTAGCTTCAGTTCGAAGAAGCGGAAGCAAGTCGCCGCTTGTTTCGTTTATTTGCTTCAGTTCCAAGAAGCGGAAGCAAGTCGCCGCTTATTTCAGTTTCAAGAAGCGGAAGCAAGTCGCCGCATGCTTCATTTATTTGCTTCAGTTCCAAGAAGCGGAAGCAATCGCCGAGTGTTTTGTTTATAGAACAGTACATATTTGCTTCAGTTCCTCTTTGTAAATATTACAATATACAGTGTACTGTACGTATACAGGAGTGTGTGTTATGATCTATTAATTATCGTGTGGTACAAAAAGTGGGTGCAAACGTAAGCGAAATGTCGTTACGATGGAGATGAAATTAAAAGCGTTAGAAGGTATTGACAAACGTAATCCAGTAAAGCATATTTGTGATGAACTAGGTGTGCTCTGCCAGTTTACTACAAAGCTCAAAAGTCTGCTTGGATAGAATCGTATTTGTTTAAAGAATAATTCTTTACAGAATTTGTTCCAAAAGTAAAAAAAACCCCTTGATAAGTCTTAAAATGCCTGTAAAGGCCCTACTCATTCTCGACAATGCCCCAACACACCCAAGCGAACTCATTTCTGACAACATGAAAGCCATGTTTTTTGCCACCTAATGTAACATCTTTAGTGCAACCAATTGATCAATGCGTGTTTGTAAGTTTAAAAAGACGATGCAGGAGGAATCTTCTTTTAAAAATTCTACAGCGAAATGACGGAATAGGACTTTTAAATGCTTTGAAAACAATAAATATCAAAGATGTAATGTACATGTTGGCAAAAGCTTTTGAAGAAATGCCTCGTACCACGTTTGTTAAGCCACGAAGAAAACTTTGGCCCGAAGTTGAAAACTGTGTAGAAAATACCAAATACGACAACACGAAAGTATCGAATGAGCCTGCCGAAGGTATGATGGATAATGGCAACATTTCGCTGCTTAATGACTTTAAATTGCTACCTGGATGTGACTGAAAAATGGTTAAAAGGTGATGAACAGTTTGAAATGAAACACTGAATGATGACGAAATTACCAATGCAGTCTGCAAAGAATGGAACTGAGAAGAAGCGGAAGAAGAGGAAGAAGGGGGAAGTTAGCCATATTAAAAGAAAATAAGCTTTTGATGTTGCAGAAGATACATTGAACAACAACAGGCCTCATCTGCGATTGATGTGATGCTTATTAAAAAAAATGGCAAGACTTTACAGATAAAAAAGTTGTAAGTTCAGGGAAACAAAAGAAAATCACGGACTTTTTCAAGTGAGTGTGAATAAATTGTTTAATATTGTACAACAAATTATCAGTTAAAATACAGTACATAGTATTTTTGTCATTTGCCGTTTTTATTTATTTTCTGACACAATTTTCGGATTAACTGGCCTTTCGTTCAACCGGCCAGGGGTTCGGTTCCGTAAGGGTCGGGTTGGGTTGTTTTACCTCTGAGCGGCACTTTTTTGCACACCATGGGCTAAATGGCCAGGTCACATGGACCCCGAAGGCTCAGAGATGGTTGGGGGAGGGGACCCACTGGAACAGCTGTTGGGAGACAGATGGTAGTCTCCCGTCGAGGCCATCCAGCGTGTTCTTTAACGTGCACAGGGCTTAACGTCCTATCCGACGGACGACGGCCTTTCCAAGCCCATCGGTGTCCCCTACTGACCGTGGGCAAGGCGGGGAATTTTGCGGAGATAAATCTCAACGCTGACCCAGCTGGAACTCGAACCTGGGAACTACAAATTACGAGCCTGGCGCGCTACCGAGGGCCGGATAAGAGGGAGTATACTGTATGTGAAAAAGATGAAATTCTTATTTATTTATATGTCTCAGCTTCAAAGAAGAATTTTATTGTCATCTTCAGCATTTACCGGTGAATATTTGCATTACTTAACGAACCAGATAGAACTTTAGATTGAAATCGATATATTCAAACAAAGAGTCTACAAAAAAGTTTATTTCATATTTTTTTTTTATTTGCAATCCCTCTTTGTAAACATCAACAAGAAAATGCCCTTTTAAGAGGACTCTGAGAAAATCCCAGCCTGACTGAATAGAACAGGAAATTGGGTGGGGGGAAAACCTCACTCAGAGTATCTGTTCATTAAATATCTCTCGAACATTCCAACGGTCTTATTGAAAAGAAAGTTTTCCTGAAAGGAGAAGATTTTCGAAAAATGATTGTGGCAGTGCTTTCTGAGAAATAAAATGAAGTGACTTCAGATAATTCACCTTTTCCCTTCTCGATACCGCCCTGCCCACGGTCAGTAGGGGACACCGATGGGTTTGGAAAGGCAGCCGTCCGTCGGATGGGACGTTAAGCCGTGGCCCTGTGTGCGGGAGAGCCATACCCTGTGCACGTTAAAGAACACGCTGGATGGCCTTGACGGGAGGCTACCATCTGTCTCCTAACAGCTATCCCAGTTGGTACCCTGCTCCCCCAACCTTCTCTGAGCCCTCGGGGTCATTTAGCCATTATGTGAAAAAAAAGTAATAAAAAAAAGTAAGTCAAATGTAAAGCAGTGGTGGGGCTAAGAGACTGGATTTCCAATGCAGTATAACATTTCTCCCTCCGTTTTAAAGGTCTTCAGAAATTTTAATGAAAAAATGCTTGAAATATAAATAAATTCGAAATCTCATTGATATTATAATCTTAAGTGAAATTTGGGTAAAGGATGATGAAGTTGTAAATTATAAAATTGATGGTTATCAGCAATTTTTTAGGAGTAGGCAATATAAAAATCAGGAGGATTTGTAGTTGATGCAAATGTTACGAAGTTTAGTTTTTGTGATTGTAATGTAAATATGAAAACTGCAGAGAATATTAATCTATTTGACTGTAACACAGGTATATATTTATGTGCTATATATCGTTTTCATGAATACTCCGTCAAAGAATACATAACTGAATTTAGTAGTACTTTGCAAAATATTAAAAATAATAAGCAAATAATAATTGGGGATATAAATCTTAATCTATTAAGCAACAGCTCGGAGGTGTCAGATTATCTTGATGTAATGTCTTTAAATGGTTTAAAGTCTTTTGTGGATATTGCTACGAGATCTACTTTTTCCTCTCATACTTGTATAGATCATGTATTTATACGAGATAAGAATAATGATTATACGTACAATACAGCTGTCTTCCAAAATGATATTACAGATCATTATCCAATACTTGTAAGCGTAAGTGGGAAAGAAATTTTTTCTAACCCTAAACCTTTAGTGAAAAGCTGTATAGATTATAATTTATTCGAGAAATATATTAAAGAATATAAATGGAACAATGAAGATGATAAAACTGATGATGTAAATGCATTATATGATAAATTCATATACATGATAAATGAGGCCAAAACAGTAAGTACTAAAGTTACTAAAAACAATAATGTTTTGGGTCCTACTCAGAGGAGCAAAAACAAATGGATAACAAATGAAATTATAATTTTAGCAAAAGAAAAGCAAAAATTATACAACAAATATAAAAAACGCCCTTTTGATAAATCGCTTGAAAAGCAATATAAATCATTAAGAACTCAACTAACAAATAAAACTAGGTATGCAAAAAAACTTCATTATTTAAAAGAGTTCCATAATTGTAATAGTGATGTGAAAAAGCAATGGGCAACAATAAATAGTATTTTAGGGATCGAAAAAAAAACCTGAGGATATATCCTTCAAAAAATGTTGATGAAGATCTAGCAAATAAATTTAATGCACATTTCATAGAAGTTAACCAGGGGTATCAATATACTACAAATAATTTTAATACTGAAATTGACAAATATGCAAACCATAATGATAACTCAATGGTTCTGTTTGAAGCAGATCAAACGGAACTAAAAAATATAATATCACAATTGAATAATAAGAAATCATGTGGTTATGATGAAATAAATGCCCATATGTTAAAAATTGTTTTTAAATATAAACATCATATTTTTGTAAAAATTGTAAATTTATCTTTTTCTACTGGAATGTTCATAGATGCTTTAAAAATTGCTAAAGTAAAGCCAATTTACAAAAAAGGTAAAAACACGGATTTTAATAATTATAGACCAATTTCCATACTCCCTATCTTTTCAAAAATTATTGAAAAACTCATGAAAGAGAGATTAATGAAATTTCTATCGAAATATAATTTCTTATCAAATAAACAGTTTGGATTTAGAGATAAATTGGGTACAGAACATGCTATGTTACAACTTACCGGCAACATCTATAACAGTGTAAATGAACACAGGAAAACTTTAGCCTTATTTATAGACATAAAAAAAGCTTTCGACACAATAAATCATGAAATTTTAATGCAAAAATTAAGTATAATAGGAATAAGGGGACTTGCTTTCAATTGGTTTAAATCATATTTGTAAAACAGGAAACAATATGTGGCTATACATAAACTGGAAAGTAATATGCTTGTTTTGAATGGTGGTGTACCGCAAGGTTCTATTCTTGGACCAGTATTGTTTTTAATATATATTAATGATTTTTGCAATTTAAATTTATTTGGCAAAATCACAGCTTATGCGGATGACACAGCGATAGTGTATTCGACTGAAACTAATAATGAGTTAGTGTTCAAGATAAACAATGACTTAAAAAGCATAAGAAACTGGTTTAGTAGTAATAAACTGCAAATAAATGTGGAAAAAACTAATTTTATCTATTTCGGCTTATTGAATACAAGTAAAGAGGTTGTCATAAAATACCATAATTCTGGTTGTAATTTGGTAAATGGTTGTGTATGTAAAACTATCGAAAAAGTTGAATGTGTTAAATATCTAGGCATTTATGTTGAACAAAATCTAAAATTGAAGAAACAAGTAGATACAGGTGTGTAAAAAAATTAAGATTTATTTTGTACAAGTTATATTATCTTAAATCATGTTCTCATAAGAAGTTGTTAATTTTAGTTTATTTCGTTTGGTTTCACTCAATTTTAAGCTATGGAATCACATGTTGGGGGGGGGGGAGATTATATATCAAACCTACTCCCTCTAGTGAAATTGCAAAATAAAATTGTAAAACTAGTTTCAAATAGCAATATTAGCAATGTAAATTATCATTACATAAGCAATAATATATTACCCTTGAGAAAGTTATATTTATATAGAAGTCTTTTGTATCTACATAAAAACAACAATTGGATCGAAAAACGGTTCATCCCATACGATACCAGATGTTCTACAAACACGATTCATGTTGTGAAATCAAAAAAAGAAATAATGCATAAGCATTTCAATTTTATTGCACCAAAATTATATAATTCTTTACCAAATAGTATAAAAGAAGAAAAAAGTGATTGTAATTTTAAGAAAAAAACCAAACTTTTTTTTGGTAAATACTGAAGATATTGAAGACGCTTTTAATGTAATTTCTTAGTTTTTTTATCCATTGCCAAAGAGTTTCGTTTACAGTAGAATTTTGTTTTTGTAATCTGTAAGAGTTGTTTTGTAACTCCTAGATTGCACAGAAATACTTGTAAAATGTATGTTTGTGTGTTTTTTATTTTTAATCGTTTTTTTTTTAAATTTTATTTTATATTATTTCCTTTTGCTATTTTCCATCCAAATTTGATGGTAAATTTTTGTGTGTAATGTTTCTGTAAGTGAGAATGGAAAATAAATATTATATTATTATTATTAAGTTAAAAATTTTTTAACCTCTATTACCCTTACTAGTATTCTGAAAGGGGTCGGGGTATGGCCCCCTTGCCCCACCCAGATCCGGCCCTAGTTTCGAATGACTTCATACCTTTCAACAGGTGGGGGGGGGGGGAAGTGGCTCGTAATCTGCAATTCTCAGGTTCGAGATCCAGCTGCGCCATCATTGAGATTTGACTCCGCAAAACTACCCGCCTCGCCCTCGGTCAGTAGGAGACACCGATGGGTCTGGAAAGACCGTCGTTCGTCGGATGGCACATTAAGCCGTGGTCCCGTGAGCAGGAAAGCCATATCTTCGGCATGTTAAAGAACACGCTGGATGGATTTGATGGGAGGCTACCATTTGTCTCCTATAGCTGTCCAGTTTATCTACTCACCTCAAACTTTTCTGAGCCCTCGAGGTTCTTGTGACCTACCCATTTAGCTCATTGTGTGCAAAAAAGGTGCTGCTCAGAGGTAAAACAAATGTCTTCAAACAGTATACATATTTTGAAATATTATTTTTTAAAAAGACGATTGCATTTGGATTGGGTTGTTTTACCTCTGAGCGGCGCTTTTTTTGCACACAATGGCAGAACGGCTAGGTCACAAGGACACCGAGGGCTCAGATAAGGTTGGGGAGAGGAGACCCACTGGACAGATGGTATCCTGCAGTCAAGGCCATCCAGCGTGTTCTTTAACGTGCACATGGGCATGGCTCTCCCGCACATGGAGCCATGGCTTAACGTCTCATTCGACGGACAGCGGCCTTTGCGAAACCCATCGGTGTTTTTCTATTGACCGAGGGAAGCGAGTTTTGCGGAGGTAAATCTTAACGCTGGCCCAGTTGGGACTCGAAATTGGATTTGGGTTGGGTTGTTTTACCTCTGAGCGGCACTTTTTTGCACACCATGGGCTAAATGGCCAGGTCACATGGACCCCGAAGGCTCAGAGAAGGTTGGGGGAGGGGACCCACTGGAACAGCTGTTGGGAGACATATGGTAGTCTCCCGTCAAGGCCATCCAGCGTGTTCTTTAACGTGCACAGGGTATGGCTCTCCCGCACACGGGGACACAGCTTAAAGTCCCATCAGACGGACGGCGGCCTTTCCAAGCCCATCGGTGTCCCCAACTGACCGTGGGCAAGGCGGGGAATTTTGCGGATAAAAATCTCAACGCTGACCCAGCTGGGACTCGAACCTGAGAACTACAGATTACGAGCCTGGCGCGCTACCAACTGAGCCACCCCCGCCCCAAAACTAGAACTCATATCGCCTCTGGCGCATACTCGAAATTGAAAACTGCAGATTACGAGCGTGGCACGCTACCGACTGACTATCCCCCCGCCCCAGACGATTGAAACGGAATGATAAAATATATTCTGGAACGGCGTTCTGGTTCATTTCGAATCAATCGATCCCGGAGAGGTTGCAAAACTTCATAGCGTGTGCCCCACATTACAATAGGTCAGGGAAGGATGAAGCAAAGCACTTTTGTGGACTTTGGATTGGTCTGATGCGAGTGATGCCGATGCGAATAGTTACAAGATAGATGAGGGAGTTTGGAAAATGTTACCGAAAGGGATCGTCTCGGGGATGTTGTGAATAGTTGAAGAATCGTCGCCGTGCGTGTTTGGCGTACGGAGAATTTAAAAGTAACGATTCGAAGTGTACTTGGTATGAACTCTGACACATGTGTGAGGGAAAAATGAATATTTTCATCTCCGTAATGCTGATGGAAAATAAGGAAATAAATCAAGAAGAAAAGTGCAGAGAAATGTTGTTTCAACCAAATTGCCTGAGATGTTTGAGAAGAATCGTGACTTGCAAGGTGATGTAGCTCTGATGTTCAGCGATCTTCGAGAAAGGAAGTCAGTTGCGTTTATCAACGTTGTCCATGTAACATGAAAATGATACGACATGCATTGTCGTACCGTGGAGTCTGCATTCGCCAAAATACATAATTTGTATGTTACCGCTAAAGCTCGAAAGCCGTTAATGTGCACATTACCTAGCTAATTGCAGATTAACTGATTTGCTCCGTTAACGTGCGGAATCAAGAGTTTTCCGCATTTTACCTAGGTAATGTGCACATTAACGGCTTCCGTATCGTTAAAGTTCAAAAGTTTGTTTCTCTCACAGTGGTGAATCTCTTGAATATGAATCTTCGTGTCACGTGATTCACTCGTCCGCATTATAAAAAACGCCCCGATGAGCGGAGGCCAAGTCAGAACGAATCGGTAAAGTGATTCATTCTTGATCACGAATCACTAAAATGATTCGTTCTCACTTGGCCTGCTCATTTTGGGGGCGTTTTTTTATAATTCAGACGACTGATTCATGTTGACAGAGGGATGACCCTGGTTTCAACTTTACTCTCGGACACTAGATAAATAACATTATGTTAATTTAAGCGTACAGAAACGTTCCTGTTGTTCCAGCAAAGATCTTATTTTCACTTTAACGAGTGCCTAGTAGGTAATGTGCATATTATCCAGGTAATTTGCAGGTTACCTAGGTAATTTGAGAAATGAAACAATTTTCCGCACGTTAACGGATCACCCTAGTTAATCTGCACAATACCTAGATAATCTGTAGAAAAACTGATTTCTGCACTTTAGCGGTAACATGTGTTGTACACTAAACTGATCTAGGAGGCAAGGAAACGGAAAAAAATGTTTTTTCCCCCTTTGGAATTTATTTTTATGGAGGAGGAAGGTAAATTCAAATTTATTATAACATAAATAAATACACGAGGACAATAAACACACAATGCACAACACTTTGTCAAATACGTTATCAATACAACACTTTACAAAGAACAGAGAAACAATAAAAGCACAAAACTAAGTAAAACAATCAACAGTGTATATGTTAAATAAGTGTTTTGTAGGGTGATCCGTTAACGTGCGGAAAATTGTTTCATTTCTCAAATTACCTAGGTAATCTGCAAATTACCTGGATAATCTGCACATTACCTACTAGGCACTCGTTAAAGTGAAAATAAGATATTTGCTGGAACAACAGGAACGTTTCTGTACGCTTAAATTAACATAATGTTATTTATCTAGTGTCCGAGAGTAGAGTTGAAACCAGGGTCATCCCTCTGTCAACATGAATGAGTCGTCCGAATTATAAAAAACGCCCCCAAAATATGCAGGCCAAGTGAGAACGAATCATTTTAGTGATTCGTGATCAAGAATGAATCACTTTACCGATTCGTTCTCACTTGGCCTCCGCTCATCCGGGGCGTTTTTTATAATGCGGACGAGTGAATCACGTGACACGAAGATTCATATTCAAGAGATTCACCACTATGAGAGAAACAAACTTTTGAACTTTAACGATACGGAAGCCGTTAATGTGCACATTACCTAGGTAAAATGCGGAAAACTCTTGAATCCGCAAGTTAACGGAGCAAATCAGTTAATCTGCAGATTAGCTAGGTAATGTGCACATTAACGGCTTTCGAGCTTTAGCGGAACATATATGTGAACAACCAAGGAGCTTTCGAGCTCTTCCAGGTTATAAAAAAATTAATTTATTTTTGTTAAAGAAAATAAAGTAAATAAAAAATAAAGAGTAAAAAAAAATTAACTAACACGAGTGGTGTGGGTATGCAGTTTTACCAAATATCAGTTCCTATATAAATGCTATCAAAATATTATTTAATTACAGTAAACATACATTCAATGTTGTCCAACTTTGACAAATATGCACGCAAACATTTTTCGTTCCTTATTGTATACTCCAGTGAATTAAAAAATTTAGGTGCAATAATGGAAAATTTTCTTTTTCGTTTTTTCTATATAAAGTTGTAAACCCAAAACTCTGGAGTTAAAATTTGGAATTCTAATCGTAATTAAATCTTGATTTTTATACAAAAAGATAGTTGAAATGCATATATATAATTTCCTTAGTGGCAATATATTGTGTTTGTTGTATAATATTGTGTTCCCAGCAAAATAATTATAATTAAGATTACGAACTATTTTATTTTGTACATAAATTAAAGGCAATAAATTTGATTTATATTCTCCTCCCCAACAACAAATCCCATAAATTAAGGTAGACTGAACCCATGCAAAATAAATATCACGTAGGAAATTATAATTAACATAACGTTTTAAGTAGTAAATTTTATTTAACATTCTGTTTAGTTTTGAAGAAAGTGGGTTGGGTTGTTTTACCTCTGAGCGGCACTTTTTTGCACACCATGGGCTAAATGGCCAGGTCACATGGACCCCGAAGGCTCAGAGAAGGTTGGGGGAGGGGACCCACTGGAATAACTGTTGGGAGACAGATGGTAGCCTCCCGTCAAGGCTTTTCGGGTTGTTTTACCTCTGAGCGGCACTTTTTTGCACACCATGGGCTAAATGGCCAGGTCACATGGATCCCGAAGGCTCAGAGAAGGTTGGGGGAGGGGACCCACTGGAACAGCTGTTGGGAGACAGATGGTAGCCTCCCGTCAAGACTTTTCCGGTTGTTTTACCTCTGAGCGGCACTTTTTTGCACACCATGGGCTAAATGGCCAGGTGACATGGATCCCGAAGGCTCAGAGAAGGTTGGGGGAGGGGACCCACTGGAACAGCTGTTGGGAGACAGATGGTAGCCTCCCGTCAAGGCTTTTCGGGTTGTTTTACCTCTGAGCGGCACTTTTTTGCACACCATGGGCTAAATGGCCAGGTCACATGGATCCCGAAGGCTCAGAGAAGGTTGGGGGAGGGGACCCACTGGAACGGCTGTTGGGAGACAGATGGTAGCCTCCCGTCAAGACCATCCAGTGTGTTCTTTAATGTGCACAGGGTATGACTCTCCCGCACACGGAGCCACGGCTTAACGTCCCATCCGACGGACGGTGGCCTTTCGAAGCCCATCGGTGTCCCCTACTGACTGTGGGCAGGGCGGGGAATTATTGCGGAGGTAAATCTCAATGCTGACCCACCTGGGACTCGAACCTGGTAATTATAAATTACGAGCCTGGCGCGTTACCGACTGAGCCACCTTCGCCCCAAAAGACTAAGTGCAATAGTGCTGCATGTTATACATACACTATTTTGGAGAAAGTGAGTAAGTACGTTTTTTTCCATTAAATTAGATTCTATTATTAATCCTAAATAATTGTAGCTATCAGTCACTTCGATAGTATCACAGTTACAGCAGTCTGTACTTAAACAGTTCAATTCGTGGAGTTTGACGCTATTTCTAAATGTGAATAATGAAGTTAATGTAAAATATATGTATTTTGTTTTTTTACATTTAATTCTAGTTCATTATTAGTAAGCCATTTTTTTAAATAATTATTAAACTACTATTAATATTTCCAAGTAATGCTTCATTATCATCTGCATCAAAAACTACGGATGTATCATCCGCAAAAGAAATAATTTGTCTGGCAATTTTTAATTTTCAGAAATCATTGATATATATATATATAAGAAAGAGTAAAGGACCCAACACAGAACCCTGTGGGAATCCATTTACAGTCAATAACGTTTTACTTTTAAAATTGTTAATAATCACAATTTGCTTTGTATTCTCAATGAAACTTTTATACCAGTCATAGACTATACCACGAAAACTAAAATTTCAGCTTATGTAAAAGTATTTTATGATTAATAGAGTCAAATGCTTTTCTGATGTCTAAAAAAACCCCAATAATCTTTTTATTATTATTAATGCCCTTATAAATCAATTCGTTAAATTTTATTAGTGCATGAGACGTACTGCAATTTTTACGGAAACTACACTGGTTTTTTACAAAAAACTCAGTGCTATCCAAATGGTAATGGAAATGGAAAGAAAATAGATATCGGTACAACAGATTACATGAAGACTCTTTTTAACTACCTTTCTATTTCTTTTCGCTCGTCATTTGTTGGTTTGCCAATTTGTCAGTTTGTGGATTTGTCAAAACAGTTGTTCCACCATATCTTTCGAACACGATGGACAAAAGTAATGGTTTATGTGTCAAATGAAAGCTTATGACGCAGGTAGTGTTATAGCGGTGCCTACGTAATGGGAATGAAAGCTTATGACGCAGGTAGTGTTATAGCGGTGCCTACGTAATGGAAATGCCTGCCGATTATGCGATTCTCCGTGTTAGCAAGCATGCATAGAAAGCTTCAGAACTTGCCACATGAGGGCAGCACCGTTCCGGGGTCAGGTAACCTACGTTAAAACGGTAAGTTATAGCGATCTGGTGAAAGTCATGTGGTAAAGAATCAGACAGATGGCTAATCAAATACAATAAAGTAGAATCTTTCTCACAGATACAACGGGAATAATGATTTAAAACTCTCCATAACGAAAAATATGTTTAAAAATAATCGTGTTACAATTGAAAATTATTATTCATTAAAATCTGAAATTTTCAAGTGTTTACCCAATAGTATTATTTGACGGTAATTCTTTAAAGAACAAAATTTAATGTTTTTCCAAAGTAATTCTTTATCTAATTTAATAATATTAATTGCTATTGCAATACAGCTTATTGTTAAGGGAAAGTCATTAGCAATAGATTTAGGCAAGATTATTTTGATATTAATACTCGATTTTTTTTATTAAGCATGAAATGGAAAATTTGATTACTAGAGACTGATTAAAATGTTGAAATTCTAAATCAAAAGGAAGAATTATTTTATATTTCTCAGACGAGAATGCCCATGCGATGTCAGGTGACTAGAGTTCCCACCTCTTTCTTTGGAGTAATGTCATCTCGTGGTTCGTCATTAATTATTCAGGTTTGCAGAAAGCATTTTAATTCAAATTTGATTATGATTGGATAAAACATTTCCTAATGCGCCATATGTTAACTACTTACTAAATTATTAAATTTCACATACGGGTAGTTTCCATCTCTTCACTTTTTATCCAGAGTGTCCGTGTTTTGGAAAGTCATCTCCTGGTTCATGGTTAATATTCTGAATCAGTTATGGCATACTGCACAGGTATATAAATTGGTTTTTTTTTTCACTTTCTTTTTTAAAGAGTAAATGGGATTTCTCAAGTACAGACCGATTGAAAAAAATTAATTTAACTTGTGTATAAAATCCTCCAGATTCTCCCAAGTAATGCATACATTGAGAGAGTTTTCTGCAAAAGAAGCTGAGCAAGAGTAGCTTGAAAAAGTTGAATCTTGAGACTAAATTAAATTTTGATACGAGTTATTAGGAATTTTTTGATTTCATTTAGCTTGAGCAGGTGAATCTGGGAAGGTAGATTAGACAAAAAAAAAAGAAAAAAAAAACCCATATCGTCTTGTTAATCAAGTATCAAAATTAATGCTTTAATCATTATGACTATATGGGGCGGGGGTGGCTCAGTCGGTAGCGCGCCAGGCTCGTAATCTGTAGTTCCCAGGTTCGAGTCCCAGCTGGTGTCAGCGTTGAGATTTATCTCCGCATAATTCCCCGCCCTGCCCACGGTCAGTAGGGGACACCGATGGGCTTGGAAAGGCCGCCGTCCGTCGGATGGGACGTTAAGACGTGGCCCCGGGTGCGGAGAGCCCATACCCTGTGCACGTTAAAGAACACGCTGGGTGGCCTTGACGGGAGGCTACCATCTGTCTCCAAACAGCTGTTCCAGTGGGTCCCCTCCCCCAACCTTCTCTGAGCCTTCGGGGTCCATGTGACCTGGCCATTTAGCTCATGGTGTGCAAAAAAGTGCCGCTCAGAGGTAAAACAACCCAACCCATTATGACTATTTTATTGTTGGCCAAAGTAATAGAATAGTTCCAAGTAATAGAATAATTTGCATAATTACAATAGAAATAAGGTAGTGGTTTAGTTTTCATTTAAAAACATGAACATTTCCATTAATAATGCTTTTCAGGGATTTGATGTTCTTGTCGGCACATTCAACCCATCCAAATACCTTTGGAGTAGGAGCAGTACCGTCGACAGGGTGGAGCCTAGAGGCAGCCTGCCTCACGGCGCCTGTGATGATCCACCCATTCACTTTTACTTTTCCTTAACCAGTTTTGCTTAATTTACGTTATATTTATCATTTTGGGGATTATTATTTCATTTTGTGGACATTGCAAACCTCGTCCCGAGCGTAGGAGCTGCGCATGCGCAACTCCTACGCTTTTGAGGGGCGATATTTAATTGTTTGCCTCAGGGTGCGATCTAATCTGGCGACGGCCCTGAGTAGGAGCAGCATGTTTAAAATATCTGATGGTTTCTTGATTTGGAAAGGTGGCAACTCGGGCTAGTAGTGCGTCAGGTTGATCACCAGATATTGCAATGGAGGAATCATCCACTAGGCCTGCATTGAAAATTTCTCCGCTCACTCCAAATCTGCCTCCAATGAGAAAGGGGCGCTGATGGGATTAGGTGAGTCATCGGATGGGCTGTAAGCCACTGGGTGCACTTATTTACTCTTGCCCACAAGGCAATGTTTTATGTTCTCAGGATCGAGGGCTTAAGGGATTAGACGAGCCTACGCAACACCTCCTACAAGAGAAGGCCATCCAATAGACTCCATGACGTCACGCAACTTAGACTGACTTATTTGTCTCGTCAGGAGCACTTCGTTTGCTAACTGCTTGATAGTGACTCTCACCGGATTTTTTTTAAAACCATATAATGCGCGGTTTACTTTAACATTTTTTTTATTATTGTACTAGATGATTTAATACATTATCATTATTTTAAAGCTTTACTGCGAAAATTTCCTGCTGAAACTTAACAATTAGTATATAACCGATTTCAGCACTTTTCTTAAATTGCCTATGTGATAAAATTTTCTTCTATTGGGAAAACCAATTTTGATCATAATAATATTTAAATATTCTGCTACTATTAACAGATTTCATCACTTTAAATATTTTCCGATCTTTTTAAGTTCTCACCACTTCTAAATGTTACCATTTCAAATAGAAAAAACAATTCTAATTTCTATAAATAATTTTATTACCACATCAAAACATATTGTTACGACAGAAGGAATCTGGCATCCGAAAGCAAAAAGTATCAGCCAACGAATAAGAACTTTGGGAGAATTTGAAGAAGAACAGTGGAGCGTGTAACGGTCGAGAGTTCGAAAATGGACGGTTAGCTGTTCTGAGACAGTGCGCGTTAAGTATAAAGAATTATCTTTATGTGATGCGTACGCGGGAAGTATAAAAGTGGTATCTTTTATGTGAGGTGTACGCGGACGGTCGTATGGTTCTGCTAGAGTGAGTTAGCGAACTAGCACAGGACGATTTTGTTTGTGTATGAAGATGTTCAAGCGACATGGTAATCAAGTAAAAAGGTAATATTTAGTGGAATAGACAGAGCTAATGTTGTGTGCTCTGCGCAGGAAGGTTGATGACTTGTGTATGGATAATAGTTGATTTGGTTATAAGATACTTCATCCATATTTTCTTTGTAACAATTTACCTTGTATTGAATTTGGTTTTAAAATATAGTTTTTAATACTCACGCTCAGTGGCTATCCATTTTTGTAATCCGCAACAATATGTACAAAAAAGACTACTCTGTCTCCTAACAGCTGTCCAGTGTGTCCCCTCCTCCCAACCTTCTCTGAGCCTTTGGGGTCCTTGTGACCTGGCCATTGAGCTCACTGTATGCAGAAAAGTGCCACTCAGAGGTAAAACAACCCAAACATTGTGACCCAAGACATCACAATTTAGCTCATTGTGCACAGAAAAGTTCCTTCAGAGACATGGACGTCCATAGAAATTTCTCCGAAAGAGGGATTCTTTGAAAGAGTTCCATTGCAAATTGTTATCATTTGCATAATGGGCGTGGCTTCTTAGAATGTGTTTTTTCTTATCCAGTGTTTGTTTTTATTAACTGCATTTGTTACAAAAAGTAGCAAATTTGGGAACATGTTTATTTGCTAAGCGAATATTAAATAATAAAAAAATTTTCATTTCCCTATTTTCAGAAAGGGTTTGGCCTTCGCGGACTTTCATGTTCAGAGATGAAAGGACCTTAATGCAATTGCAATGCACTGATTCATTTTAGAATTTTTGTTTTCACAACGTAGTAAAAATACTACGGAATACGGAAACTGCACAACCCTGAAGTTAATGAAGGAAACCCATGAAATAAGATGTGTGTTATTTATGTCTCAAACGAGAGAATTAAGACGAGAATTAAGTAATTAAATTGGACACAGAAATGTGCAAAACATTTGCTTGTATTCAATAAGAAGTAGGCCCATTTCCAGCGTCATTAATAGGCATTGATATCGTGAGACCAATTGTCCATCAAACCATTAATCGTACTGTGGGAGATATTCGTCCGCACAACGTCGACCTGCCAAAAATGTCTATCGTCGCACCTTACATGACCTGCGCTTTTAGCTACTGTAAGATGCGACGAGCAGGAATGTCCCTACGGAGTTGTTATGCTCGATGGATCCAGTCGAGTGGCTTTATGGTTTGGGCTGCGAACATTCCAGCCGAGTGACCCTGTGTTTTGGGCTTCGCACCATTCCAGTTGAGTGACCCAGTGTTTTGGGCTGTGCACCATTCCACCCGAGAGGCCATGTGTTTTGGAATGTGCACCATTCCACCAGAGTGGCTCCATGTTTTGGGCTCTGCACCATTCGAGTCCAGTGGCCCTGTGTTTTGGGCTCTGCGTCATTCCAGTTGAGAGGCCCGTGTTTTGGGCTCTGCACCATACCACCTGAGAGGCCATGTGTTTTGGGCTGTGCACCATTTCAGCCGAGTGGCTTTAAGTTTCGGGCTCTGCATCATTTGAGTCGAGTGGCCCTGTGTTTTGGGCTTTGCACCATTCCAGCTGAGAGACCATGTTTTTTGGGCTGCGAACCATTCCATGCGAATGGCCCTGTGTTTTGGGGTCTGCACTGTTCTAACCGAATGGTGCTGTGTTGTGCCATCAATGGTGGGCACTTGACTGGCCTGTGCTCCGGAGAACAGCGTGTGATGGTCGTTAGCTCATTTGAGTAAACATAGTTATTCCACTGGCTCTTTAGAGGTCATCAATAGTGAAGCAGTAACCCAATGCCATCCGCCAGAGTTGCCGATACCTCTTGAGCTGTGGTCCTGCATTGTAGAGCAATCCCTGACTGCTGTGTGTTTTAAAGGAACTACACCAACAGGGCTGACAGTTCCGACATCACGAGCAACCCGTGGGTGATGATTATCGTGGACAATACTCGCACGTTCAGTGATCATCACTTGGAGATATGTGAGACTTTGTCGTACCCTGGGCATATCGGGAAAGGTGTCTCAGCCGGTAGCACGACAGGCTTGCCATCTGCAGCTCCCAGGTTCGAGTCCTAACTCTTCAGATTGGAATATTTTCTTGTTAAGGGAGAAGTGATTGATATTCTTATAAAGGCCACTCTCCGTTAAAGAGCAAGCTTGGACGGAAGGCTACTATCTGTCTTCTAACAGTTGTCCAGTGATCCTTCTGTGTCAACTTTCTCTGAGCCTTTGGGGTCCTTGTGATCTGTCCGTTTAGTCCATTGCATGCAAACAAAAAAAAAAGTGTGGTTTTCAGGTAAAACTAACCAACATAGGCAGGTCTTTCTATTCCCAGAACAGGAAATACACTTTAAAAGGTTTCCAAATCCAACAGCCTGGTATTTCGCACCGACTTTCCTTCAACTGTTATTACCAATTCCCCACACGACTATATGTTTCGGAATTGCAATCATTTGTTTAAATTCAGCCAGCACAATGTTTGATATGATTTTCGAGACTCCATCTCTCCTCCTTCGTGGTGTTGCAATTTTCACGCTGCTTGAGTAAGTGTGTATGAAGATCAAATATTAATCTACTCATTTTACTGAAAGCATAACTGCAAATTAAACCGTACCCTTGGGAAGATTTCTGCTCGTCTCTCAAAAACGAATTATTCCCCGTTGCATTATTACATACACAATCTGCTCGAGGCTTCAAATTTCAATCGCAATCAAAGCTAGGCCACCACTGGTCTTTGAAGCAAAATATTATTTTCCGCAATTCCGATAACTCTTTACACTTTTGCAACAAGCAAAAAGCTGAAATCATATGAAAATGCTGGAAACTGCTGCCCTGATTTCAAGACCAGAATTTTCCAGTAACAGCGCGACTTTTGTAATGGCGAGTTACTGCGTCTAAATCTGGCAACTTATAATGAGACAACATCTTTCCTCAAACCGTATGAAAAATCCTCTTTCTTTCGGAAAATTTTCGACAAGGTGTAAATTGACTGACTCCACATGTTCTCTAATTTGGTCTTGTTGGAATATACTTTAAAAAATAATTACACTAAGACAAGTCCGGTTTTACTAACTAATGACCTAAAGTCTTTACCGAGAAAATTAAAATACTAAAAAGGGAAAAAAAATACATATATAATCCACCGAGGAAGTAACGCTTCGTTTTGAAGCCAACGACATGAATCTTCATTCTTCCAAAGCTGCATCGCCATGGGCATCTCAGCTAATGAACAGTTTTTCGCATGCACGATAACATTTTGCGCCATGTGAACAATCTCATCAACCAATCGATATTTAATTATGTCAGTTCGACACTCTTTACGACGCAACGATTTTTCCTTTCCACTGTTGCCAGCTTTACGTATATTAATAAATTTTTAATTGTTTTCTTTTATCAGCGAAGTTTGCAACTTTGTTACTACTACTACTTTCTGTACGAACGGGAGATATTTAGATGTTGGTGATAAATATTTCGCGCGTGACAGTGCTATCTTAGGGACGCAGAGAAGTTACAAAAAAAAAAAGATTTAACAGGAGATAAAAAGAAATTCAGATTGATTAATTATCATTCTTTTGGCAGGCGTTTTATTTTAGTCGAAAATTCAACTAACGGGAAATAATTATTGAAAGCTATCTTGGGGGAATTTTCAGGTATTGAGGTAACGAATTATCAAGTATTAAACGTAATCTTAATGTAAACATAGTTTAAACGTAATTTGTATACAGTGTGTTTACATAGTTTGACAATTTGTCGTTCGGTGAATTAATGTTCATTCAATTAATAGTAATAGCAAGAAAATCACCTGAAGTGTCTGTTGTTAAAATTAACTCCTTTGAACAAGAATACTTCGGCACCATTTCGTTCGACATAGAGCGTTTTGAATCGGCGAATACCTTTCGCAGTGATTCTACGAAATTTCCGTAATTAAAAATAGT
Organism: Ryuthela nishihirai; assembly: GCA_038380435.1. NCBI lineage: Eukaryota > Metazoa > Arthropoda > Arachnida > Araneae > Heptathelidae > Ryuthela > Ryuthela nishihirai. The sequence continues at coordinate 63,888,477 of JAWZYU010000028.1, read as the reverse complement.
ATCAGGAATAAAGACACTTTTAAAGACAAAGTTTTTGAAAATGTAGGCTTGTTAATTAATACTTCGTGAATTGCCTAAGTCTGCGGTGTTTAAGTTGTTCTTAAGAAGAAAAATTAAAATGTTAATAATATATTGTTTATCCTAGAAGAGTTTCAAATTAGAAAGTAATATTTGGCTCAGTTAAGCTTTAAACAGTTCATATCAATGTTTGATTCGTGCAGTATTGATTACATAATACCTATGGGATGTGTTTGAAGAATTTTTCTTTCTTCTGTTTACTGAAAGTGACGCCAAAAAAAGTTTTTTTATTTAGTTAAGAAATCATTTACCTAAATGCTCTTTTTACTATATAATAAGGGGTGGCTCAGTCGGTAGCGCGCCAGGCTCGTAATCTGTAGTTCCCAGGTTCGAGTCCCAGCTGGGTCAGCGTTGAGATTTATCTCCGCAAAATTCTCCCCCCCCTGCCCACGATCAGTAGGGGACACCGATGGCCTTGGAAAGGCCGCCGTCCGTCGGAATGGACGTTAAGCCGTGGCCCCGTGTGCGGGAGAGCCATACCCTGTGCACGTTAAAGAACACGCTGGATGGCCTTGACGGGAGGCTACCATCTGTCTCCCAACAGCTATTCCAGTGGGTCCCCTCCCCCAACCTTCTCTGAGCCTTCGGGGTCCTTGTGACCTGGCCATTTAGCCCATGGTGTGCAAAAAAGTGCCTCTCAGAGGTAAAACAACCCAACTATATAATAATTCCTGGAATAGCTAAAAACCAAAAATATTATTTCAAATAATTCTACTGGGTATGAACAGAAATCAAAATTGTTGATTGAAAAGTTCCATTAATCACGAGTTGTAAATATTTATAAGTAAAAGAAAGTGAAGATTCTTTAAACACATTTTTTTGGAGTTAAATATAGAATCATTATCTTGAAGGATTATATTGTATTTCTACACTCCCGACTTATTATACATTGTATGAAAGCTGATGGCCTAAGGCTGTTTTAGCACTAATAAGACTTCACATAAATCCAGAGCCTGAAATTTAATTAGTTTTCTGTAGAGAGAAAGCAAAAGTATTTTTAATAATGGAAGCATTGCGACAGGAAATGAGTCGTTGCATTGGTAATGATGGCTAAAATTCTTTTGTGGTTCGAAGAAACTTTTTTTTACATACGACTATAAATAGATAGTGATGTATCCTGTTAGATTTACAGGTGGAGCTATATCTTCGAGTTTAGTGGATGCATTTTTAATATTATTCCACTTTGAAAAGGCGGAGGGGGAGAATGAAAACAGATGCCCTCCCCCCTTGGAAAGCCTTTAGAGTTCCATTTAAATTAATTTGTCTTCAGGCTACCACGGAGGTATGACAACAGAGTTTTGCGCAGTTTTTGAAAATGATTTTCAACATTTTTATCCGTACCCACCTCTTTATCCATTCATTAGCATTCCAAAAGCTTTATCCGCATCCTTTTTATCCATTCATTAGCATCCCAAAATCTTTATCCTCAGTAATATCTTCAGGTCTTTATTCGTACCCATCTCTTTATCCATTCGCTTACATTCCAAAATCTTTATCCTCAGCAACATCTTTTGGTCTTTTTCCGCAACCACTTCTTTATCCATTCATTAACATCCTAAAATCTTTGTCCTCAGTAACGTTTTCAGGTTTTTATCTGCAATTACCTCTTTATCCATAGGTCTTTATCTTCAGTAACATCTTCAGATCTTTATCCGCACCCACCTCTTTATCGATTAATTGATATCCCAAATTCTTCATCCTCAGTCATAACTTCAGGTTTTATATATTTACTGACATTCCAAATTCTTTATCTTCACTAAAATCTTCAGGTCTTTATACACCCACTCACCTCTTTATCAATTCATTGACATCCAAAAACTTTACCCTCAGTAATATATTCAGGTATTTATCCGCACCCACCTCTTTATCCATTCATTGATATCCCAAAATCTTTATCCTTAGTAACGTATTTAGATCTTTATTCGCACCCGCATTCACATCATTATTCGTACCCGTAGCCTGGGGGCGGGGGTGGCTCAGTCGGTAGCTCGCCAGGCTCGTAATCTGTAGTTCCCAGGTTCGAGTCCCAGCTGGGTCAGCGTTGAGATTTATCTCCGCAAAAATTCCCCGCCCTGCCCACGGTCAGTAGGGGACACCGATGGGCTTGGAAAGGCGCCGTCCGTCGGATGGGACGTTAAGCCGTGGCCCCGTGTGCGGGAGAGCCATACCCTGTGCACGTTAAAGAACACGCTGGATGGCCTTGACAGGAGGCTACCATCTGTCTCCCAACAGCTGTTCCAGTGGGTCCCCTCCCCCAACCTTCTCTGAGCCTTCGGGGTCCATGTGACCTGGCCATTTAGCTCATGGTGTGCAAAAAAGTGCCGCTCAAAGGTAAAACAACTAAACAACCCAACCCCTCCCATATATATCTTTTCCCGCACCGCATAGTTTTTATCCACAACTTTATTCGTAAGTTATCCAAAATCTTGTTTATGTCAGATAAAATTCCACGACTGGAAGCAAAAGCAGGAAGTGGGGAAGATTGGTGAGTTCTGACTTGACATTCAGTTTTCAACAGATCCTGATCTGAAAGGAGGAGGGGACCTAAATGATCTATCTATTTTCCGTTAGGATGATTTCTGCCGCTTCTGATAATCTCTCTCATAGGCTCATAGGATCGAAGAACAAGTGAGGCTACAATCTCCCATAGAGGTTTCATCAATAAAATTAATCCCTAGATCAGGGATGCTGAATTTTATTTCAAGCTGGATAGTATTTTAACAATTACATTAATATGACATTCTTCCTATTTTTCCACTATCTTTTTGTTAGTTTTTAATTAATTTTTATGCGAAATCAAAGGGGATTCTTTTTTTTTATATCATTTAAGCATCCTGTACCGGCCACAAGATTCTTTTACGAGCCACTTGTGGCCCTCGAGCAGCCATTTGAGTTGGGTTGTTTTACCTCTGAGCGGCACTTTTATGCACACCATGGGCTAAATGGCCAGGTCACATGGACCCTGAAGGCTCAGAGAAGGATGGGGGAGGGGACCCACTGGAACAGCTGTTGGGAGACAGATGGTAGCCTCCATCAAGACCATCCAACGTGTTCTTTAACGTGCACAGGGTATGGCTCTCCCGTAGACGGGGCCCGGCTTAACGTCACATCCGACGGACGGCGGCCTTTCCAAGCCCATCGGTGTCCCCTACTGACCGTGGGCAGGGCGGGGAATTTTGAGGAGATAAATCTCAACGCTGACCCAGCTGGGACTCGAACCTGGGAACTACAGATTACGAGCCTGGCGCGCTACTGACTGAGCCACCACCGCCCCAGCCATTTGAGTAATCCTGCAGTAGATGAAATCTGTCTCGAACCTCTGAAAGGCCTTTCTCTGGTACATCTTTCTCTTCTACTTCTTCCAAACTGGCAGTTGAAAGACTGATATTATTTTCCTTTTATAGATTTCTGAAATTGATGTCTTCTTCGTGGCTTAAAATATTCTTTCACATTTTCAAACATTGCAGATATCTCACGAGCCCACAGCATAGTAATGTCTCAGTGTTCCGGGTTAAAATCATTAAAATCTATAGTAACATTATAGAAAAAAATGAAATCTGCCAAAAAGTAATAAAGAGTTTGTGCTCTGATCTCCTCTTGTGCATTTATATAATTTCAAAATAGCAGGGGCGAGGGTGGCTCAGTCGGTAGCGCGCCAGGCTCGTAATCTGTAGTTCCCAGGTTCGAGTCCCAGCTGGGTCAGCGTTGAGATATATCTGCGCAAAATTCCCCGCCCTGCCCACGGTCAGTAAGGGACACCGATGGGCTTGGAAAGGCCGTCGTCCGTCGGATAGGACGTTAAACCGTGGCCTCGTGTGTGGGAGAGCCATACCCTGTGCACGTTAAAGAACACGCTGGATGGCCTTGACGGGAGGCTACCATCTGTCTCCCAACAGCTGTTCCAGTGGGTCCCCTCCCCCAACCTTCTCTGAGCCTTCGGGGTCCATATGACCTGGCCACTTAGCCCATGGTGTGCAAAAAAGTGCCGCTCAGAGGTAAAACAACCCAACTCAAAATAGCAGACTTCACCTTGTCGACATTCTGTTCAATTTGGCAGCGGCGTCCCCAAATCGGGGGAAGGCCCAGGATTCAATCCTAACTGGGCCTGAGTTGAGAATTTTCTCGACTAATCCCCCTTTCTGAGCTCGGTGAGAAAAAAGACACTCATGGGATTGTAGAGGTCGCCATCCGTCGATTGAGAAGTTACACCGTGACAACGTGTGCAACGTTAACAAGTTAAAGAACAGAATTCCACTTGTGAAGTATTTGTGCAACTGAAACATACCATTACAAATGTTTTGGATATTACCCCTCCACTGCCTGTGAATAAATTAAAGTGACCTCCCATGTCATATTTAGGGCGGGGGATATTTCAGCCTATAGGGAGTCAGGCTCGTATTCTGCAGTTCCCAGGTTCGAGTCCCTCCTGGGCGAGTGTTGTGATTTATCTCTGCAAAACTACCCACTCTGCCCTCAATCAGTAGAGGACACCGAGGACTTGGAAAGGATGACGTCCGGGCAATAGAACTCAGTTTTATTTCGTGCAGTAGAATTCAATTTCATTTTGGGCAGTAGAACTCAGTTTAATTTCGAGTAAGTAGAACTCAGATTTATGTCGTGCAGTAGAACTCAGATTTATATAGTGCAGTAGAACTCAGTTTAATTTCGTGCAGTAGAACTCCGAAATGTTAAGAAGTTTCAGATCCGGTGTCGCGTTCAGTGTTAAATAGGGGTCAGAGTGACGGTGTAGAAATCAAGAGGTGGCGAAGGATCCGAATGATTTCTATATATTCATAGATTCAAACCATTTGATGCCCAAGACATTCGCTATGCAATTATAATGAAAAGCATTGTGATTTCACTAACATAGCAAACTTGAGAAAAAGCAAAACTATGTGTTATAAACTTAGATTTAATTTGACTGAGAGAAACAGCGGAAAAGTTTCACGGGTGTCGGCCGGAATTTTTCCAGGTGGGTGGGAGCGGGATAGATTTTCAGTGGGAAAACAAATCGTTGTATCAAGATAGAAATAATGAAGTCGAGTCGTTCATTAATGAGTGCAGTGGAGAATAACGTAATCATGCATACATTCATATACAGTCGCTCAAAAAAGTATCGGAACACTATGGTTGATTACTGAATTCAGGAAAAATATCTGGAGTGTGTACAGCAACTGTACACGCTCCACTTACCGTTCACAGACTGGAGCGTGTGCAGTTACTGCACACGCTCCAGTTTGCTGTGAACGGTAACTGCACACGCTCAATATTTCCGTGAGTGAGCCCACACGATCTAGTATCAAAATAATATGACCACCTACAGTCGCTCAAAAAAGTATCCGAAAACTAAGCGCTTGGTTACTGATCTACGGGACCTGGGTTCGAGCCCCGGGTAAGGTATGGATGTTTTTGTCGTTTTTCTGCTGAGGTCCTGCCATCCTCTCAGATCTTCTACTGTGGCATATAAACTGACAGGCTCCTGTCAGACCTCTGTGGCAAGCAGCTGCTTGAGAGATATTTTTTTATGATTGATTACAGAATTCAGAAAAAAATATCTGGCAGCGATTTTTTTAGAAATTAGTGATCTGGCAACCTTCGTGTCACGTGATTACAGAATTCAGGAAAAATATCTGTAGCGTGTACAACAACTGTACACGCTCCAGTTACCGTTCACAGCAAACTGGCAATCTTTGTGTTCGGATATTTTTTTGAGTGACTGTACTTAAGAAATAGTGTAATCTGAATTAATTACAGTTAATTTGATCAGCTAGGAATATTTTTTTTTGAAAAGTTAGCTAAAATATAAATAATAATTGTTTATATCAAATATATTTACTCTAACAATTGTAGTTTCAAAAGCATTAGTCTTTTTTGTTTGTCAGTATATATTCGCCATTTTTAGAGAAGGTTTTTTTTTTTGGACGATCGGTGCTGCCATGAAGTGTTTCATTTTAACTAACATAGCAAATAAAGAATAAAAAGCTGAAAGGCGATAAACACGATTCGCAGGTATTATTGCGTTGTTTCGAAAATAGCATTTTCTGCAAAATGAAAAGAAACAACAACAAAGAAGCAAAGACTTAAAATTAAATATTACACTCGCACGGATTTTAAAATGGTGCAACATGCTGCAGAGAATGAATTGCAAAACGTTGCGAGTGAATCATTAGTTACAAAAAAAAAAAAATCCTATTTTCAACTGTAAGTCCCACTTTGTAAAGTGTTGTAATGTCTCACTGAATTCCTCAACGCCCATGCATTTTAAAATGGTCAGTTCTCATTACTACAGCTTTCGGATTTCAAGAAACAAAGGTATTAAAAAGAAGATGACGATAAAAAGAACTGGAATGATTCACATTCAAGAAAAAACATTAAGAAAAAAACACTGCATTTGCCGTTTTTTTTCCTATACATGCACAAAACAATTTCGTTTCTTGATCCCTTTGTTCTTGTAACCTGTACATAAAATAATGATAATTCTTCCACAAGAGAAGAAAGTAAAACACTCTAGATACAGCAATTAACGTCGTTACACTGCTTAAAGATTACAGCAATCTATTCTTCGCCTCGTGATCTTTCTGTGAAGGCCGTCCCCCTCTTTCTCACATTTTTCTGGTGTGAGAGAGGAACCCTTCAACGCCTCCAGTGTAAATTATTCTGCTCTCATGCTGTCTCGCGCCTTTCCTGCGTCTTAATTAATTTTCCTTCGTCATAACGACTCGCCGTGTTGCCACTTAGCAAGAGATAAAAAAATCGCAGTAATTTTGCAGCCGGTGAGTTCTAATTTCAAGCTTCATGGGGCACATTTTCATGCTTATCGTTCTTTGGGATTTGGCGCACAAATGCCTTTGTTCCCTCAGACGCGAAAATGTTTTTCTAGGCAGCAAAATTTACGAATAAGGGTGTCTTCTATAACTGAATATTGGTCAATTATTCTTCAATGCTTTGTTGAGGGGTTATTGACTCAGTCTTGGTGAAGAGCAGTTTCGTTCCCACCCACAACTTTTTTTTTTTCCAGTTTCTGCTTTGATCTAATAATTCAAATTTGCTTTCAATTAACTTTTAAAGTTGTTATATAATTTTGTCGAGTCACTTTCGATCGTTATGCAGTGAAATATTTATTTAGTTTCCATGACTACCAAGTGTGAAAGATGCAGTTAGTAATTAAAGTTAAATTTGGGGAATCTTTAGGAAAAACATGATTTTTGAGACGCTGCAATTATTTTTAAACAAAGATCACCATCTCACTGCGTTTGATGTCGTTAAGTGGAGTTGTTAAAATTGAAACGCGAGAAATGAAACTGATTTCACTATCATATTAACAGAAGAATACCGTGATGTGCTCATCCATGATTTAGGTCTAAGAAAGCCCTCTACACTGCCCGATTTATGTCAAAATTGAAATCAAAATTCGGAAGAAAATAAAAATATCATCCTGCATTTTTTGTTGCTTTACTTCTGAGTGACACGTTTTTGAATACAGTGGACTAACTGCATATTTTTGTACCACAATGGGCTAAATGGCCAAGTCACAAGGACCCTGAAGGCTCAGAGAAAGTTGGGGGAGGGGACCCACTGAAACAGCTGTTGGGAGACAGATGGTAGCCTCCGGTCAACACCATCTGGCTTTTCTTTAACGTGCACAGGATAGGCCCTCCCGCACACGGAGCCACGGCTTAACGTCCCATCCGACGGACGGCAGCCTTTCCTAGCCCATTTATGATATCTACTGAACGTTGCCAGGGCAGGGAGTTTTGCGGAGATAAATCTCAACGCTGACCAAGCTGGGACTCGAACCTGGGAACTGCAGATTACGAGCGTTACCGACTGAGCCTCCCCCCCGCCCCCCAGGTAACAGGGACATTCTTGGATGATCTAGTGAGAAATGTTACACAGGATCGGATTTTGGGAGGGTGGAGGAAGGGGGACATTCCCTCACGTATTTTAAATGAAATATATAAAAGATTTCAGAAATTATTAATATTCATATAAAGTTCACTGTCCTCTCGTTGTGCTGAAAACCTGCTGTTGCTCCTGCTTACGTAGTTGAACTTGTTCGGCCGTCGTCGCCTTCGCTCGTTGTTTTGATGGTTTCTGTGGCACAGACCCGCGAAAATGAATCGTGCCTAGGAAAATATATGTAAAATAAAATATAAATACCCCCTCAAGCAGCTGCTTGTCACAGAGGTCTGACAGGAGCCTGCCAGTTTATATGCCATAGTAGAAGGTCTGAGAGGATGGCAGGACTTCAGCAGAAAAACGACACATACATCCATGCCTTACCCAGGTCCCTTAGATCAGTAGCCAAACGCGCTAACCACTCGGCCATGGGACGGCAGGAAAATATATACTGCAATGAAAATTCAGTCTCTTGACCCCCCATTTAATTTTTTCTGGTTCGATTGCAACAACTAGCTCCGGGCTTATATATGTAATCTATGTTTCTGATAAGTTAACTGAAATATGAAAAATAATCGTTTTTATCAAATTATTTACTCGAATTAAATACAATCTTGAAAGTATTCCTATGATACTATTTTCTTCAGTATTAAGCATTTTTATAGAACACTTATTTTTTTTAGGACGAACGATGCTGCTGTGACATGTTCCATTTTAATTAACAGACGAAAAAAAATTCTTTTGACCTGGCTACAGAAGTTTTTGGAAGAGGTTTTTTTTAACTTTAACCTTTATCTTTTATCCGCTGTTCACCTTTAATTGCGGATATCCTTATGGCTCAGGGTTTCGGTGGATGTGTGTCCTAATTGTTATCCAGTGGATGCCTGGGGTCATTGGGATCTGGCCATTAACCAACTGCACGGATGGAAGTACAGTCGCTCAAAAAAGTATCCGAACACTATGGTTGATTACAGAGTTCAGAAAAAATATCTGGCAACGATTTATTTTAGAAATTAGTGATCTGGCAAGGACCTTCGTGTCACGTGACACGAAGGTTGCCAGATCACTAATTGCCCAAAAAAAATCGTTGCCGTATATTTTTTTCTGAATTCTGTAATCAACCATAGTGTTCGGATACTTTTTTGAGCGACTGTAGGTGGTCATATTATTTTGATACCAGATCGTGTGGGCTCACTCACGGAAATATTGAGCGTGAGCAGTTACCGTTCACAGCAAACTGGAGCAAACTGAAGCGTGTGCAGTTACTGCACACGCTCCAGTTTGCTGTGAACGGTAACTGGAGCGTGTACAGTTGCTGTACACGCTCCAGATATTTTTCCTGAATTATGTAATCACGTGACACGAAGGTTGCCAGATCACTGATTTCTAAAAAAAACATTTTCTGAATTCTGTAATCAACCGTAATGTTCGGATATTTTTTTTGGCAGGGTGGTTAGCGCGCTTGGCTACTGATCTAAGGGACCTGGGTTCGAGCCCCGGGTAAGGCATGGATATATGTGTCGTTTTTCTGCAGAGGTCCTGCCATCCTCTCAGACCTTCTACTATGGCATTATAAACTGACAGGCTCCTGTCAGACCTCTGTGGCAAGCAGCTGCTTGAGGGGGTATTTATTTTTTTTATTTGTACCACTGAGAAAGTACAATAATCCAACTTCATGGCAACTTAAGAAAACAAAATTAACATAGATTTTTCACAAAAGAATATTTCTTTTAAAAATCCTTCGCGGTCGGCTCATCCAATTTATTTGGGATATCTTCCCGTGAGAAAAACTAAAGAGGAAACAAATCTGCCTTGCAGAAAACAGCAAAAAAAAAAGTCATTTACTTCATTACTCTGGTAAATGAGTGAAAAAAAAAAAGAACACATAAAAGGCAATTTCTGATTAGATCAATTTTGCAACTCTTCAGTTGAAACCAATTTTTTACCTTTGCGCTTTTATCTCATAAAGCATCCAAGAACACTATTCACTCTTCGAAAACGAATTAAAAATAAAAACGCATTTAAGTCACTTTAAAAGCCAATCTTCTTTCCACTTCCTCTCCAGCAATAAATTGCATTAAAAGTAACAAAAAAAAAAAAAAAATTAAAAACGCTCCTAAAATGTTCTAAAGAGGTTAAACGCAAACGATTCTTAAAATTTCTTGTTCCTGCATCCTCTATTAAACATGAACTGAGAACCCATGCTCTCCCCCCCTCTCTCTCGTCCCCCACCCTCCAATGTTTTTTTCTTCCCACCTCTGGAGGTAATTTAGGTAATTTAGTATTCTTCTGCTGTCCACTGAGCATCGGCGTCCCCAAAAGACGATGCGGTGGATGGAGGTCTGCGTCCAATAAACAAACAGGAGAGGGAGGAGAGAGATAGAGAGTGAAGTTTGAGGTGGGGGTCGGGGGGGAGTCTTAATCTTCTGTTGTCTGTTCCCGTGATGCATTGTGCTTGATGCCACCACCACTCGTCCCTTTTTTCTTCCATTTCTTTCCTGCGCCCACTTTCAACCGAAAGAGGAAATGGTTCTCGCGGAATTGTTAAACTTTAACTATCTTCGATTTTTTTTCGTCTTTAGGGCTCAAGGTTGAGATTCATTTCCTTTTCTATCTTATCCATTTCTTTTCTTCTCTCCACCTTTTCAGTACTTTTTCCTTTATCTCTTTTCTTCCTCGTCGTATTTTTCCCGAAAGATTAAAATTTAAAACACATTCCAGAGCATTAGCGTCGGTGGCATAGATTTTTCCGAAGCAACAGATACTGCCTGCAACGCCACCAGCAATGCCTCCCCCTCCCCCCCCAAGGGTACGTCTCCAAATTACACCGCTTGTAAGGTAATGAGTCACTTAGTCGCGCCTTTAGACTCACGGCAGCCGCCGCGTTTAAAATAACAAATGCGGAAGAGGGGGGCTGGCAGTAAAATCCACGGGATCGCCTCTAAACTTGAGTAATGCTCGAGTTCGTTTCCTCGCCGTGTATTTAACGAGCTTTACGTCGCCGTTTGACACTTTATAAGTAGAATTTGTCCTCATGACTTCGATGGCTTTAGGTTTTCGCTTTTACCTGCTCATTTGACTCGGGATCTTCGAGGTGCAACAATAAGCGATAAAATGCGAGCGTGAATCAAAGGACCTTGGTTACGAAGCGAAAGGATTTTCGTGGCTTAATAGAGAATAAAAATTTCCTCTTAGCTCAGTCTTTTATTCCTCTAAGCCTTCGCCTAATCTAGTTTCGGAGTTCTGGCCATTCGTATTGTGTGCATCTGGCAGAGATGGATGATCTTACCGAAAGCATGAAAGGGTCGAGATAGTTTCTCAAAGTCCGGAGATCTTGGCGTTTGCGCAAATTGTAATAAAAAGGATGAAGATTATCGGAGCATTATGGCGAGGAAGACGGTTAGTGTCAGAGATGTCTGCTGAAGATTCTTGCGTGTCGGATATCGGCATTGATGGCGTTTAACATTTACCGGCTGACCTTTTCGGTGATGAGATTTAAATCATCTTCCACTGCGAGAAGCCGTCTGATCTGCAGCATCACCGCCGAACGTGAGGTAGCCTCGGTTGCTGCGCTTGTTTAAGGGGGAGTTTAGCAATTAAATTCATTCGGAGATTGCTTAAGAAATAAAAATTCTCGGCATCTCGACAGATATTTTCTTTTCCAGATTATAGTTCAAAGGTTAGGGAACGACGAAATCTGTGAGCACCGGATGAGTTAGTTTTGCAGACTGCGGGGAATTTCATGCTTTTCTGCTTTCGAGGCAAAAAAAAATTGAAATGATATTATTACATTAAAATAGATCATATATATTCTCCAGAAATTGAAATCGGAGGAAGGGGGAGGGATATGTTAAAATTTTAACGGAGGTGTTCAACTTTTAAGGAAATGAAAAAAAAAATTGATAATACCAATAATAAAAATTGAATTAGTTAACTGTTAGTGGTGGTGTAGTATTAAAGAATCCAAGAAGGTTATGGGAGAGTACAGTCGCTCAAAAAAGTATCCGAACACTATGGTTGATTACAGAATTCAGAAAAAATATCTGGCAACGATTTTTTTAGAAATTAGTGATCTGGCAACCTTCGTGTCACCTGGTTTCCAGATCACTCATTTCTAAAAAAATTGTTGCCAGATATTTTTTTTGAATTCTGTAATCAACTATAGTGTTCGGATACTTTTTAATATATATAATGCGTATGAATATATAATGCAATGAATATGGAGCGTGTGCAGTTACTGTTCACAGCAAACTGGAGCGGTTGCGGTTAATGTTCACAGCACATTGGATCGTGTGAGCTCACAAAGACCTGGATCGTGTGGGCTCACTCACGGAAATATTGAGCGTGTGTAGTTACCGTTCACAACAAACTGGAGCGTGTGCAGTAACTGCACACGCTCCAGTTTGCTGTGAACGGTAACTGGAGCGTGTACAGATGCTGTACACGCTCCAGATATCTTTCCTGAATTCTGTAATCACGTGACACGAAGGTTGCCAGATCACTAATTTCTAAAAAAATCGTTGCCAGATATTTTTTCTGAATTCTGTAATCAACCATAGTGTTCGGATACTTTTTTGAGCGACTGAACAGATCAAGAATATATTTTTTCCCGCTGTGTCATGGAGAGTCAGTGATTCATAATTTGTCATTTGAATCTCTTCCAGAGGATCCATGATGGACCCCAGAAAGTCATGGCTGACCATCCCTAATCTGGATTTTTCTCAAAGGATTCATGACTGACTGTCTATTATTTGGATATTACCAGAAAGTTAGTGACTGATCACCATTCATTTAGACTTCTCCTAGAAGATGCTGACTGACCGTACATCATTTAGAACTCCCGGAGAATTCATCACTGACCATCCATCATTTGGACTTCTCCCAGAAGATATAGATTGACCGTCTATCATTTTGTCTTCTCCCAGACGATTCATGACTGATCATCCATTATTTGGACTTCTCCCAGAAGATTCATGACTGATCATCCATCATTTGGACTTCTCCCAGAAGATTCATGACTGACCGCATATTATTTTGAATTATCCCACAGGATTCACAATTGATAATCCATCATTTGCACTTCCCCAACAGAATTTATGACTGATCATCCATCATTTGGACTTCTCCCAGAGGATTCATGACTGATCATCCATCATTTGGGCTTCTCCCAGAAGATTCATGACTGACCGCATATTATTTGGAATTATCCCACAGGATCCACAATTGATATTCCATCATTTGCACTTCCCCAAGAGAATTTATGACTGATCATCCATTATTTAGACTTCTCCCAGAGGATTCATGACTGATTATCCATTATTTGGACTTCTCCCAGAGGATTCATGACCGCCAATTATTTGGAATTATCCCTCAGGATTCACAATTGATCATACATCATTTGCTCATACACAATTGATCATACATCACTTCCCCAACAGAATTTATGATTAATCATCCATCATTTGGACTTCTCCCAGATGATTCATGACTGATCATCCATCATTTGGACTTTTCCCAGAGGATTTATGACTGATCATCCATCATTTGGACTTCTCCCAGAGGATTCATGACTGATCATCCATCATTTGGACTTCTCCCAGATGATTCATGACTGATCATCCATCATTTGGACTTTTCCCAGAGGATTTATGACTGATCATCCATCATTTGGACTTCTCCCAGAGGATTTATGACTGATCATCCATCATTTGGACTTCTCCCAGAGGATTCATGACTGATCATCCATCATTTGGACTTCTCCCAGAGGATTTATGACTGATCATCCATCATTTGGACTTCTCCCAGAGGATTCATGACTGATCATCCATCATTTGGACTTCTCCCAGATGATTCACGACTGATCATCCATCATTTGGACTTCTCCCAGAGGATTTATGACTGATCATCCATCATTTGGATTTCTCTCAGATGATTTATGACGGATCATCCATCATTTGGACTTCTCCCAGAGGATTCATGACTGATCATCCATCATTTGGACTTCTCCCAGAGGATTCATGACTGATCATCCATCATTTGGACTTCTCCCAGAGGATTCGTGATTGACTGTTCGTCTTTGGAAAATTTCCTAGAGAGCCATTGACTGACCCTTTGCCATTTAAATCTCTCCCAAAATATCGATCATTTGAGTTTTCCGCAAGATGGCTATCTGATGTAGTATTCCCTTCTATAAGAGAAACAGAAAAGAAAGAGGAAAAGAAATCGTTTGTTGTGTGCCACATAACGAAGGAGATGCCAGCATGGGATGACGTGTATTCATTAGGAATGAAGTGCCCATGCGTTAGGAAAGAATCACGCAAAGGCTCGTTGGTGGACATTGCCATTAAAAGGGGAGAAAAGAGGCCTTTGCGTTTTCTGTCAGTTGGAGTGATCTTAACCCCCTTATAACTTGACACGCCCAAGTCATTATTTTTTCTCCTTTTGCTCTCTCGATGCTTTGTTTTGGTGTCTTTCCCAAAGCAGCTTATCGTCGAATCTCTGGCCCTTGAATTAGTTTAAGCGGTGACGTCTACTGAAATCCATGATGGAAAAGTGAAAGACAGGAAAAAAAAAAAAGAAGTAATAATAGCGACCCCACCCTATTCATTATCGTTGATTCATAAGGGGAATATCGAAGTGAAAAAAAAATATGAGCATTAAGTGCATTTCAAGAAAATGTGACACATTACCTTTAAATTTTACGGTGATCAAAGGTAGAGAAATGTCGTTCTTTTAGGAAAGATTAGAGGCAATGTTTGCTGTGGATTTTCGATTGGAAATAGCTTTGAAACCGAAATCAAAGCTCTGAGAATTGGTAATGATCGGAATGTTTGCCAAAGGCGGAGGATTTCTTTCTTTCCTTATGCTTTTGTGTGGTGTGTGTCTGAGAAAGGTTTGTTACTGAGCTTGTGTTGGTGATTTCCATTAAAGGAAGGTCAAATTTTGGAAGCGGAGGTGAGAGGAAATAATGGAGAAAGAGAAATAAAAAGGAATGAAGTAGTAAATAAACGTCGAAAAGAGGGAACACGGAAGAAAGTAACGGAGAAAAATGTAAAAGGAAAAAAAAATGAAAGTGCAAAAAGAAAAAAATTAAATAAATAAAATCGAAGGATTTTAAAAGTGAAGAAGAAGTAGGGGAAGGTAAGTGAAGAAAGGATGGATAGAAAAAAGAAGAAATTATAATGGGAGGAAGGATGGAATAGTGATGGAGGAAGAAGGATGAGTTGAGTATAAAGAAGATGAAGGAAAGAAAAAAAAATGAAAGAGTGAAAAGCTAAAGGATAACTAGGAGAAAGAAGCAATGGTGATGAGAGGAAGGATGAAATAATAATGATGAAGGAAAAAGGATGAGTTGAAGATGAAGGCGATGAAGGAAAGAAAATAATAATAAGTAATTAATTAAAACAGAAGGATGAATAGCAGAAAGAAGAAATGATAATGAGAGGAAGGATGAAAGAATTAAATAATGGTGAAGGAATAAGAATGAAGGTGAAGAAGGATGAAAGGATAAAAGAATGATAAGATGAGGAAAGAAGCAGGAGGAAAGAAAGAACGGTGAAAGGAGAAAGTAATAAATTGGAGGAAAGAATGGATGAGAGAAAAGATGCGGGAGGAAGGGAGAAACAAAAAATGAAGGAAAGAAGTATGATGGATGACAAGAAGAAGAAAAGAGAAAAGATTGTGAGAAGAAAGAATGATGGGAAAAAGAAGGATGAGGGCAAATAGATTAAAAATATTTAGAGGATAGCAGGAAGGGAAGAATGAGAGATGAAGAAAACAGGGAAGGTGAGAGGTGAAAAGATAAGGAAATAAGAGACGAAAGAAGGAATGACGAAAAGCAGGAATTAGAATGATTGATAAATAGTGCGAAATGAAAATACTGAAGAAAGCCAAATTAATGTCTAAATAAATAAAGGGAAATCATTTTTTTCTTATCGAACAAACTGTCGTAAGTTTTCAATTTATTTAGGAAATGGAGAATTGTAAGTTTAGCGCGCGCTTAAAATTTTTTATTTTTCGTTGGAATTCATTCAAAGCGTTGATGAATTCCTGATTGAATCTTTTTCTCATAATTGGCTGAAAAGTGCTAGCGAAAACTACCAAAAAAGAAAAAGTTAAAATATGTATATAAATATTGCAAAGAAAAATATGTCAATAAATAGAAAACATAGTTTAAACAGTAATAAGGGAAGAGAGGGCAATCTCAATAGCATAAAAGAGGAAATAAAATATATTTTTCGTTTTAAGAGAACACAATCCTTTTCAGCAACTGTGTTTTCACGAAGATAAATAATACCCTGTCCTTCACTGTAAATAAATTCGTTAAACTAATTCGCGTTGTTTTATTCGCTGCACTTAATATGCGCGTTTGTTTACATGATATTAATTTTCATGTGGAAGGGAGGGAAACAACGCTCGCGTCTGAAGCGAGCCTCAGTCACCAGGGAAACAGAGTGAGAAACAAAGGGCAAAACAAATATATTAGATAGATAAGTAGGCCAGCTGCTTGTAAGTCGGAAACAAGGCAGGGCGGACCACTAATAAGGAGATGACAAATAGAACAGGAAAGAAAAAAAAAAAACAACCAGACAATGAGAGAAGTGGTGAATTATCGTGTGAGTGGAGTGGAGACAGACAGAAGAGTTTAATTTAAAACCACTGGAGCTGTTGTCTAGAATTTTATTCTTGGAACAGATAAATAACCTTAGCAATGTCAGCTATAAGCGAGTGTACTAAGGCGCTGCGTTTAGTTTTCTCCCTCTTAATTCCCCCTCCTCTCCCCCTATCCTTTACCATGGTGTATTGTCGGTGGTCACACGTCTCCTCCCCCCAACCATGACGTCACTCGCCGGGATCACAAAATCAGGCCGGACATTCTACTGCGTTCTGTTCCCATTAAACAGCGAGATCTGGAGGCCATTATAGTTAATATTTAACGAGAGGCAAGCCGATAGCCGAGACGAAAATAGCAACCATATCTCTTGATTCTAGGATGCGAGAAGGAAGTAGAGGAGTAGGGTGTAAGAGAAGAGGAGGGATGGAAGGAATGAAGGGAAGAAGGAAGGAAGGAAGGAAGAGGTTGCAAAATATCTGGGAGGGATGGAAGGAAGGAAGAGGCTGTAAAATATCTAGGAGAGATGGAGTGAAGGAAGAGGCTGCAAAATATCTGGGAGGGACGGAGTGAAGAGGCTGTAAAATATCTGGGAAGGATGGAAGGAAGGAAGAGGCTGTAAAATATCTGTGAGGGATGGAAGGAAGAGGCTGTAAAATATCTGTGAGGGATGGAAGGAAGAGGCTGTATAATATCTGTGAGGGATGGAAGGAAGAGGCTGCAAACTGAGAGGAATGGAAGGAAGGAAAAGGATGTAAAATATCTGGGAAGGATGGAAGGAAGGAAGAGGCTGCAAAATATCTGGGAAGGATGGAAGGAAGGAAGAGGTTGTAAAAATATATGGAAGGAAGATAAAAATATATGGAAGGAAGAGGCTGTAAAATATCTGGGATGGATGGAAGGAAGAGGTTGTAAAATATCTGGGAGGGATGGAAGGAAGAGGCTGTAAAATATCTGGGATGGATAAAAGGAAGAGGTTGTGAAATATCTGGGAAGGATGGAAAAGGAGTAGGGTGTAAGAGAAGAGGAGGGATGGAAGGAATGAAGGGAAAGAAGGAAGGTAGGAAGAGGCTGTAAAATAGAGGAAAAGGATATATATTCCATCCTTCCAGATATTTTACATCCTTTTCCTTTCTTCCAGGAATGGAAGGAAGGAAAAGGATGTAAAATATCTGGGAAGGATGGAAGGAAGGAAGAGGCTGTAAAATATCTGGGATGGATGGAAGGAAGAGGCTGTAAAATATCTGGAACGGATGGAAGAAAGGAAGAGGCTGTAAAATATCTGGGAGGGATGGAAGGAAGAGGCTGTAAAATATCTGGGACGGATGGAAGGAAGGAAGAGGCTGCAAAATATCTGGGACGGATGGAAGAAAGGAAGAGGCTGCAAAATATCTGGGAGGGATGGAATGAAGGAAGAGGCTGTAAAATATCTGGGAGGGATGGAAGGAAGGAAGGAAGAGGCTGCAAAACATCTGGGAGGGATGGAAGGAAGAGGCGGTAAAATATCTGGGACGGATGGAAAAGGAAGAGGCTGCAAAATATCTGGGAGGGATGGAATGAAGGAAGAGGCTGTAAAATATCTGGGAGGGATGGAAGGAAGGAAGGAAGAGGCTGCAAAACATCTGGGAGGGATGGAAGGAAGAGGCTGTAAAATATCTGGGAGGGATGGAAGGAAGGAAGAGGCTGTAAAATATCTGGGAGGGCAGATGGAAATACACTTTGTTATGGGATTAAGGTGAAAAGGTGAGATATACAGGGTGTTTATAAAGTAACTATCCATTTTCCTGAAAACGCTGACTGAACATTTTCTGCTCCAGGTTTGTAAATCATGCTGACGACTGATAAAGAATAGCAGTAGTTGAGTCACGTCTGCGAGGTGTGTCCTTCGAAGGTGTAAGACAAGAGTTCACTCGTAAATTCCATAAACCACCGCCAACAAGGGCAGCAATCAGATCCCTGAAGAACAAATTTCGGTGGACAAGGAGTACTAATGATGAGAAACGTTTTGGTTGACCTCCAGTATCACCAGAAACTGTGGAACGCATCGAGGATGCAATCGATCACAGCCCTCGAGCATCAACAAGGAGACTAAGCAGGGGGCTTGGTGTAACGCATCGAGGATGCAATCGATCACAGCCCTCGAGCATCAACAAGGAGACTAAGCAGGGGGCTTGGTGTAACGCATCGAGGATGCAATCAATCATAGCCCTCGAGCATCAACAAGGAGACTAAGCAGGGGGCTTGAGTGTAACGCATCGAGGATGCAATCAATCATAGCCCTCGAGCATCAACAAGGAGACTAAGCAGGGGGCTTGGTGTAACGCAAACGGTTGTTTGGAAAACCCTACGTTTCACATTCAAAAATCGGTGTTATCATCTACAGATGCTTCATAAACTACACGAGGATGACTATGCAGCTCGTGCGGCCATGGGTTGTGTGTTGGGTTGTTTTACCTCTGAGCGGCACTTTTTTGCACACCATGGGCTAAATGGCCAGGTCACATGGACCCCGGAGGCTCAGAGAATGTTGGGGGAGGGGACCCACTGGAACAGCTGTTGGGAGACAGATGGTAGCCTCCCGTCAAGGCCATCCAGGGTGTTCTTTAACGTGCACAGGGTATGGCTCTCCCATACAAGGGACCACGGCTTAACGTCCCATCCGACGGACGGCGGCCTTTCTAAGCCCATCGGTGTCTCCTACTGACCGTGGGCAGGGCGGGGAATTTTGCGGAGATAGTTGGGGGAGGAGACCCACTGGAACAGCTGTTGGGAGACAGATGGTAGTCTCCCGTCAAGGCCATCCAGCGTGTTCTTTAACGTGCACAGGGTATGGCTCTCGCTCACACGGGACCACGGCTTAACGTCCCATCCGAGGACGGCGGCCTTTCTAAGCCCATCGGTGTCCCGTACTGACCGTAGGCAGGGCGGGGAATTTTGCGGAGATAAATCTCAACGCTGACCCAGCTGGGACTCGAACCTGGGAACTGCAGATTACGAGCCTGGCGCGCTAGCGACTGAGCCACCCCCGCCCCCGTGCGGCCATGTGTTTGGCTTTTGGAAGCCTGGAATGAGAAGATCTCATGAAAGTCTGGAGAGTGGGTCAGGGATTCTCCAAAGGTTAATGTTTGGTTGGGCATCACAAAGACCAAGGTGTATGGCCCTTTCTGTTTTTCTGAGAACACAATTACTGGCGACATTTACAGGGATATGCTGGAGATCTTTTTGGTACCGTAACTTGTGTCTGATGGAATTTTCGACGCTGTTGTCTTCCAACAAGATGGGGCACCACTTCATTTTGCAAAAATTGTCCGTGACTATCTACATGAAATCTTTTCGGGTAGGTGGATCGTAAGAGATTCCGTCAGTTTTTGGATTCCAGGGGCATCTGACCTCACACCTCTAAATTTTTTTGTGTGGGGTTATATTTAAATCAGAGGTGTACAAGGCGAAGATTAACAGCATTTATCAACTTAAGGAGCGCATCACAGCTGCAGTTGCTAAGATTACACCTTATATCTTGGAAAGGGTTTACCGTGTTACCACTGAACGTTGGAATTTCTGTGTTGACATGCAAGGTTGGGTTGGGTTGTTTTACCTCTGAGCGGCACTTTTTTGCACACCATGGGCTAAATGGCCAGCTCACATGGACCCCGAAGGCTCAGAGAAGGTTGGGGGAGGGGACCCACTGGAACAGCTGGTCGCCTCCCGTCAAGTTCACTCAGCGTGTTCTTTAACGTGCACAAGGTATGGCTCTCCCATACACGGAGCCACGACTTAACGTCCCATCCGACGGACGGCGGCCTTTCCAAGCCCATCGGTGTCCCCTACTGACCGAGGGCAGGGCGGGGAATTTTTGCGGAGATAAATCTCGACGCTGACCCAGCTGGGACTCGAACCTGGGAACTGCAGATTACGAGCCTGGCGCGCTACCGACTGAGCCACCCCCGCCCCTGACATGCAAGGGGGTCATGTTGAATCGTATTAATATTTTGTTGTTTTCATGGTTTTGATTCATTTGTAACACAAAGAGAGTTATTAAGAGGTTTGTTCACAGAAATGGATAGTTACTTTATAAACACCCTTTATATAAAAGAGAGATTATATAAAAGAAGATGGCAGAGGAAATGTGTGGATGCTCTCAGTATTCAATGGATGGATAAGTACTTTTGGATGCACATATGAGCGATGCAAGAGAATTCTCTTTTTTCGCATCTTCGCTGAGTAGCTTAATCATGATTCTATTTTTTAAATCAGCATTGCTTGTACTTCACTTCCTTGGCTCATCTATGAGACATTTTTCATCATCATCATCATCATCATCATCATCATCATCATCATCATCATCATCATCATCATCATCATCATCATCATCATCATCATCATCATCATCATGTTCGTCTAACTTATTATCTCCCTAGTTTTCGATATGACGAAGACGACATGCAGGTTTGGAGGGAAAGATGATATGTAGAGTCACTGGAGTACCCAGGTGTATTAGAGTGTTTTTTCCTCTTTGAACGTCTGTATAAGATATATGTTCTAAAGTAGCTCTTAAATATCGGAAACTAAAAAATAAAGCATGTCGACATCATCATTACACTGAAACATGTTAGGTTCTAGAAACTCGCCGAATTTGGCTGATTATGTACTGTGCGGAGTGGAGAAAAGTTGATGCGTGAATCCGTATGAAGGAGAAGATCTGCACTAGCAGGAGGGAAAAGATATGTAGAGTGGAGCAAAGAAGATGCGTGAATTATTATGAAGAAGAAGATCTGCACTAGCAGGAGAGAAAGGATATGTAGAGTTCAGCAAAGCAGATGCGTGAATTATCACGAAGGAGAAGATCTGCACTAGCAGGAGGGAAAAGATTGTAGAGTGGAGCAAAGAAGATGAGTGAATTATTATGAAGGAGAAGATCTGCACTAGCAGGAGAGAAAGATATGTAGAGTTCAGCAAAGAAGATGCGTGAATTATCACGAAGGAGAAGATCTGCACTAGCAGGAGGGAAAAGATATGTAGAGTGGAGCAAAGAAGATGCGTGAATTATTATGAAGGAGAAGATCTGCACTAGCAGGAGAGAAAGGATATGTAGAGTTCAGCAAAGAAGATGCGTGAATTATTATGAAGGAGAAGATCTGCACTAGCAGGAGAGAAAGGATATGTAAAGTTCAGCAAAGCAGATGCGTGAATTATCACGAAGGAGAAGATCTGCACTAGCAGGAGGGAAAAGATTGTAGAGTGGAGCAAAGAAGATGAGTGAATTATTATGAAGGAGAAGATCTGCACTAGCAGGAGAGAAAGATATGTAGAGTTCAGCAAAGAAGATGCGTGAATTATCACGAAGGAGAAGATCTGCACTAGCAGGAGGGAAAAGATATGTAGAGTGGAGCAAAGAAGATGCGTGAATTATTATGAAGGAGAAGATCTGCACTAGCAGGAGAGAAAGGATACGTAGAGTTCAGCAAAGCAGATGCGTGAATTATTATGAAGGAGAAAATCTGCACTAGCAGGAGGGAAAAGATATGTAGAGTGGAGCAAAGAAGATGCGTGAATTATTATGAAGGAGAAGATCTGCACTAGCAGGAGAGAAAGATATGTAGAGTTCAGCAAAGAGGATGCGTGAATTATTATGAAGGAGAAGATCTGCACTAGCAGGAGGGAAAAGATATGTAGAGTGGAGCAAAGACGATGCGTGAATTATTATGAAGGAGAAGATCTGCACTAGCAGGAGGGAAAAGATATGTAGAGTTCAGCAAAGAAGATGCGTGAATTATTATGAAGGAGAAGATCTGCACTAGCAGGAGGGAGAAGATATGTAGAGTGGAGCAAAGAAGATGCGTGAATTATTATGAAGGAGAAGCTGTGCACTAGCAGGAGGGAAAAGATATGTAGAGTTCAGCAAAGAAGATGAGTGAATTATTATGAAGGAGAAGATGTGCACTAGCAGGAGGGAAAAGATATGTAGAGTTCAGCAAAGAAGATGAGTGAATTATTATGAAGGAGAAGATGTGCACTAGCAGGAGGGAGAAGATATGTAGAGTGGAGCAAAGAAGATGCGTGAATTATTATGAAGGAGAAGCTGTGCACTAGCAGGAGGGAAAAGATATGTAGAGTTCAGCAAAGAAGATGAGTGAATTATTATGAAGGAGAAGATGTGCACTAGCAGAAGGGAAAAGATATGTAGAGTTCAGCAAAGAAGATGAGTGAATTATTATGAAGGAGAAGATCTGCACTAGCAGGAGGGAGCAGATATGTAGAGTGGAGCAAAGAAGATGCGTGAATTATTATGAAGGAGAAGCTGTGCACTAGCAGGAGGGAAAAGATATGTAGAGTTCAGCAAAGAAGATGAGTGAATTATTATGAAGCAGAAGATCTGCACTAGCAGGAGGGAGAAGATATGTAGAGTGGAGTAAAGAAGATGCGTGAATTATTATGAAGGAGAAGCTGTGCACTAGCAGGAGGGAAAAGATATGTAGAGTTCAGCAAAGAAGATGAGTGAATTATTATGAAGGAGAAGATGTGCACTAGCAGAAGGGAAAAGATATGTAGAGTTCAGCAAAGAAGATGAGTGAATTATTATGAAGGAGAAGATGTGCACTAGCAGGAGGGAAAAGATATGTAGAATTCAGCAAAGAAGATGAGTGAATTATTATGAAGGAGAAGATGTGCACTAGCAGAAGGGAAAAGATATGTAGAGTTCAGCGAAGAAGATGAGTGAATTATTATGAAGGAGAAGATCTGCACTAGCAGGAGGGAGAAGATACGTAGATTTCAGCAAAGACGATGCGTGAATTATTATGAAGGAGAAGATGTGCCGCAAGCTGGAGGGAAAAGATTATATGTAGAGTTGAGCAGAGATGATGTGCGAATCTGCCTTGCTCTCTGTGTACTTCCAAAACCAGTATATTTCAAGATGATTGCCGCGTACGAAGCTATTTTCTCTCTTTCCGAGAACCTAACATGATTGATCGCTTTGAAATATTGAAATATCTGAAATCGTTTTGTGACTGGGAGAAATCAGAGAGCGAGAGAAGCTGTTTCCTTTTCAATTTCAAAATCATTCTTCCTTTTTAACGTTTGTCCTAAAGAGTTATTGATGGAGGTGGGAACAAAATTCTATTCCACCGATTGGAAGAGTGCAAGTTAATTTCGATGATCTGGAAGACAAAAAGTGAATCCAGATGAAGAAGATATGAAGATCAGATGAAAGAGATCACAGGTGGAAAAGACAAGAAAGAATAGGCTAATATGCAAAATAAGAAGATGCGTCAAATGGGAATGATTATAGGACTGCAGGATGATGTGAAATGTGAGAGGTAGGTAAAAACAAATCTTCTGCCTCGTCACTAACTCGAGACTGAGGATCTTGGGCAAAATTTCAAGACAGAATTATTCTGAAATTATAGAACTGATAGGGTTGGGTTGTTTTACCTCTGAGCGGCACTTTTCTGCACACCATGGGCTAAATGGCCAGGTCACATGGACCCCGAAGGTTGGGGGAGGGGACCCACTGGAACAGCTGTTGGGAGACAGATGGTAGCCTTCCGTCAAGGCCATCCAGCGTGTTCTTTAACGTGCACAGGGTATGGTTCTCCTGCACACGGGGCCACGGCTTAAAGTCCCATCCGACGGACGGAGGCCTTTCCAAGCCCATCGGTGCCCCCTACTGACCGTGGGCAGGGCGGGGAATTTTGCGGAGATAAATCTCAATGCTGACCCTGCTGGGACTCGAATCTGGGAACTACAGATTACGAGCCTGGCACGCTACCGACTGAGCCACCCTCGCCCCAAAAAGTCTGAGCTCTACAAAATAGAGGAAAAGCAATCAAACGATTGCAGTTCTGAGAGAATACCGTAACCAATGCATTGTGCAGTCAAGTTGTTTCTTCTTTTAACAGAGCCTGGTAAATATTTTACGATCTCGAAATCCAATAAAGAGCCGCCGCGAGAGCCTGAACGAAGAGAGAAACAACAAAGGCCCGATCAACTCTTACGAAAGCAGTCGTACTTTATTAGATGCAAAAGCTTTTTGCCTTGCGGACCATCAAAATTAATGTTCACTCTTCCAATCGGTGGAATGGAAATGTCTTTCGTATGCTGCGCCATCAATAACTATTTAGGACAAACGTTAAAAGGGAAGAATGCTTTTGGAAAGGAATGCTTTTGGAAAGGAAACAGATTCTCTTGCTCTTTGATTTCTCCCAGTCACGGAACGATTTCAGATATTGCAATAGCTAAATGTGATTAATCATATTAGGTTCTCGGAAAGAGAGAAATTAGCTTCGTAAGCGGCAATCATCTTCGAGTGTATTAGGAAGCACGAGGAGAACAAGACGCAACGAAGGAGATCATCATTTGAAGTTTAGCTAGATTCAAATTTTTGAATCTGTGTCGTTTGGAGAAAGGTTGAAATCTTGGATGCAACAGAAAAGTGAGGAGGAAATTCAAATATTCACCCCCGGGATTAGGAAATTAGTAGATGTACTTTTATAAAGGTTGTTTAAAAGTGGACAACACCTATTTCTGGGGGGGCTCTCAGTCGGTAGCGCGCCAGGCTCGTAATATGTAGTTCCCAGGTTTGAGTCCCAGCTGGGTCAGCGTTGAGACTTATCTCCGCAAAACTCCCCGCCCTGCCAGCGGTCAGTAGGGGACACCGATGGGCTTGGAAACGCCACCGTCCGTCGGCTGGGACGTTAAACCGTTGCCCAGTGTGCGCGAGAGCCACATCCTTTGCACGTTAGAGAACACGCTGGATGGTTTTGACGGGAGGCTACCATCTCTCTCCCAACAGCTGTTCCAGTGGGTTCCCTCCCCCAACCTTCTCTGAGCCTTCGGGGTCCTTGTGACCTGGTCATTTAGCTCATGGTGTGCAAAAAAAAGTGCCGCTGAGATGTTGAACAACCTAACCTATTTCTGGGTTATGAACTGAGTAATCTTTGTCTTTACACAGGGAAATGGGCAGTCATCAAAATCGGTGGCAAGTATCCGTTTGAACGTTGTGTGGTTCCCACACTAACCTTGCATGGAAGCATGCAAAATCGAAAAAAGTGTGATTGTTTGAAGTTTTAATACGATTCTCAAGGTCAGACGCCGATTGAATTTTTGGATTTTGTGGTGAAACAATGAACTGGCAAAGACATTTCGAAACTATGAGCATTTGAAAGGCAGGCAAGTTGAAGTGCCCAGGACCTTCGAGCGAAAAGTTGGTTTTGTTGCATGACAAAATCCGATTCCATACTGACCAAAGAACAATTGCAACGTTGAATAGGTATGGTGGGGAATGCTTGTTACATCTTCCCTATAGTCCTGGCATCTCCTCTATAAGATTTTCCCATTCCTGGACCTCTAAAAATTGCTACGAAGAGAAGGAAGTTGACATCGGAAGAAGAGGTGCAGTGCATTGCACCTCTTCGTCCATTCTTCCTCACCAATTCTTCCATTCTTCCTCACCATTCTTCCTCATCCAACAGCCAAAGCCACTCTAGCAAACAGAGTAAATATTGCTTTTGTTATTGTTGTTGTTTTACCTCTGAGCGGCACTTTTTTGCACACCATGGGCTAAATGGCCAGGTCACATGGATCCCGAAGGCTCAGAGAAGGTTGGGGGAGGGGACCCACTGGAACAGCTGTTGGGAGACAGATGGTAGCCTCCCGTCAAGGCCATCCAGCGTGTTCTTTAACGTGCAGAGGGTATGGCTCTCCCGCACACGGGGCCACAGCTTAATGTCCCATCCGACGGACGGCGGCTTTTCCAAGCCCATCGGTGTCCCCTACTGACCGTGGGCAGGGCGGGAATTTTGCGGAGATAAATCTGAACGCTGACCCAGCTGGGACTCGAACCTGGGAACTACAGATTACGAGCCTAGCACGCTACCGACTGAGCCACCCCCGCCCTGTAAATATTGCTAATTTCATGCGAAAACAAATGTCTGAATAAGCATGGCGAATTTGAACAGAATAATAAATGAACTACGCTTCCTATCTGACTTGTCCACTTTCGTTTGAATGACAATTATAATAACTCTGAAAATGCATCCTCCTCCTATATACGAGGTTATTCTTCAACTATCCAATAGAAAGATTGAATTAACTCATACACTGAAAGCCCAATTTATTATACACACCACACCCATCCACAAACCTGCCCTACTCCGCCATAACAATGCGGCCAACCGAAATCCCTTGTGGCCTATAAATAGGTCAGATACGTACCTTCTGTATAGCATACCTGCGACTGTTATGATGGGTAAACATGGCGACGTGAGAGATTTCGATCATGGGTAGAAAGTGAGTGTAAGAAAGAATGGGTTGGGTTGTTTTACCTCTGAGTGGCACTTTTTTGCACACCATGGGCTAAATGGCCAAGTCACATGGACCCCGAAGGCTCAGAGAAGGTTGGGGGAGGGGACCCACTGGAACAGTTGTTGGAAGACAGATGGTAGCTTCCCGTCAAGGCCATCCAGCGTGTTCTTTAACGTGCACAGGGTATGGCTCTCCCGCACACGAGGGGGCGGGGGTGGCTCAGTCGGTAGCGCGCCAGGCTCGTAATCTGTAGTTCCCAGGTTCGAGTCCCAGCTGGGTCAGCGTTGAGATTTATCTCCGCAAAATTCCCCGCCCTGCCCACGGTCAGTAGGGGACACCGATGGGCTAGGAAAGGCCGCCGTCCGTCGGATGGGACGTTAAGCCGTGGCCCCGTGTGCGGTAGAGCCATACCCTGTGCACGTTAAAGAAGACGCTGGATGGCCTTGACGGGATGCTACCATCTGTCTCCCAATAGCTGTTCCATTGGGTCCCCTCCCCCAACCTTCTCTGAGCCTTCGGGGTCCATGTGACCTGGCCATTTAGCCCATGGTGTGCAAAAAAGTGCCGCTCAGAGGTAAAACAACCCAACCCAACAACAATCCTAGAGGAGATTTGCGACGAAGGGGAGACCTCAGCAAATAAAAAACATCCTGGTGTCTCTTTGATCAGCAACGAAGCACTCTAACCGGACCCTCATGTAACATTTCATTATGTACAAAATTACTCCTTCATTACTAAAAAGCAGAAATTTCAATCATATTGATAGCGCACTTTTAGATGTAAGACCTTTCCATAGCACGGAAGGGCGAAGCACTCAGTCATAACGGTGGGAATTTTATCCCTCTAACAATCATTGTTTCCCAAATGCCTTGAGATGTTTTCACGTTCTGGAGATTCTTCATTTCCTTCCGGATGAAAGATGCAGCCCTTTGTTAGGAACAATGCAGAGAAGAGGAAACTTCTCAATGGTTTCGTCAAGAACAGAAATTAGTGCATTCAAGTGTGACGTAGGTTGTTAAATTCGTAACGGGAATGAAAATAACGAAGTTGGGGAGTAGAGAAGTTTTAAAAATCGAAGTGGAATTATTCATCTAATTATGGAGACGATTCATTGTACTTTTCTGAGCTTACGCTGGTCAACGTCATGAGAAAAACTTGTCATTTGCCTTTCAATGAGTTCCGAATGGGCTGAGACCATTCACGAAACACGTGTGCCTGGTACACGTGCGTGCAAATCTCAATTAAGCATTTGGCCTTGGCTTGCAGGGCTGGCGTGTGTATCCTTTGCAAGGATATTAATTGGTTAAAAGGAGCAATTAAAATGATAATGATGTTCTAGGTTTGTTTAAACCCACCATTTGGTTATGGTCACGCGCTGCTCGTGGTGTGGGAAAGGTGAGTGGTGGGGGTGGACAGGGAAGGAAGTCTCGGAACACGAAAATCTCTAATTTCAGTCTTGGCAAACTGATCGCTTCCTATTGCAGGTGGACGAAGATTTATTAAGATAATTATTGTGACTTCATACAATTACGAAAAGCAACTAATACAACTATATTAAGTGCTGTAAAAAATTGCGAATTGGTAGCAGAAATGTGGCACAAAATTGAAAGTTATACAAAGATAAAATCCTACATAATTTACTCTAGATTTACCAATCATGATTCCAATTCTAGAAGATTTATTTTCAGGATTCCGTCTTAAATCACAGTCTTTGAAAGTCGCTTAAGTCAGCCATGTCATCCCAATTTATTCACAACCGTTCTATTCAACTAGGTCATATTGACAAATGCAACATTTGCGATTTTCTAGTGCTTTTAATACATGGTGATAGGAAACGCAATTAGAGCAATCGCCTTTTTTAAGATTCAGTTCAGGAAGGGGTAACCACAACGATTCTCTTCATACACGTACAGTCGCTCACTAATTTCTAAAA